>OX596203.1:9096089-9510293 GCA_951394215.1 Glyphodes perspectalis
TAGCCCTATAGCCATTTTTAACATCCTAAATATTATGGGCTCATGGGCTCCACGGGTCCGTATAATATGATACGCGGACCCTACCCTGCCCCGCCGGGGCCACCCGTCCGGCCACTCGTGATAGCTTTAACCCCCCTTGTAATATTAGACTTGTTTGTGTAGTTATTTATCCATTATATCATATATACTCTAGTATATTATATGTATATACTCAGTATACTCTAGTAGAGTGCACACACACTGTGATTTAACCACTTTGATTTAAACACTATGAATCATAGTGTCATATATACAACGTGTAATGTTAAATGCGCAAAACCTGAAAACGGTATGATCAGAATAACGAGCTGAATCAATTAAACCACTTTCTAATATAGGTCACATTTTTCAAAAAATCTTTATTAAAAATGTTGCCCTGTCTGTTTACTAATAAGGCAAGCCATCACGCGCACAAACGCGCCAAAATACGTAAACAAACTATGTCTGTCGTTCAATTTAAATTTTCTCATACGCGGGATAATAATGGTTCTTATTTCAATGCAAATAGGAATGAACAAGACAATTTGAAGTAAACAAATCAATGTTATCTATCCTTATTTAACTTAAACGTAACTAATAAGAAAAAGAAATGGGGGTAGGGCGTGCGAAATTCTTGACAATGACCCTGACCTGTTTACACTAGTCTCGGCGGCGCCGGCACATGCGTCACAGGTGCATTTTTTTTATTATCTCGATACCCCGGCGGCGCGTGTGCTTAAAAAATCGCGACTATGGCGTTTTTATACACAAACATTCAGTATTGTGAAATGGTGAGAATGTTAGCGCGTTGTAATGACAACGTTAACTTGGCAGTGCGACGGTTTTAAGAAGAGATTGGAGTAGGTATCTGTATCCAATCGGACAATGCTGCAGCTACACAGAGGCTTCGTGATTATGGTACATTTACACCTCGGTCAATGGACAGAGGGGGTCCGCGCGTTCTAACAAGTGAAAAGTGACACTCAAGTGCTCGATTCGCTGAAAAATAACTTAAGAAAGCGGGCTGTGTTGTGTATTTACAAAGTGGTAGACATTTTGAATCTTTTCTACCGCAACAACAGAACCAGTAAGTGGAGATACCAAATTATCTAATTAATTTATTGTAAATAAGTTGATTACGTGCCAATTATTTGTAAATACAGTAATTTAAACCTTTTAAACACGCCAACATCACGGACTTACGTTACGTAGTACCTTCCTAATAATAAGATCTTACTGTAGGTAAAGTCTAAAAATGTAGGTTACCTATGTTGCCAGTTCAAAGCCTGGAAAAGTGTGATGGAAACATTTAAATCACTGTTCAAGGATAACCTTATTTCTTTATGAGCGTAGATAGTAATAAGAATAATGTCAGCGCGACGCAGCGGCCCGGCGATATAACTACCGACTTCGCTTTCGACAGAGCGTCGTCCACAGACACAATAAATGATCAGAAGTGCCAGTAAAACTAAAACATCACATAAAATCTTTAAACATTTTTTTTTTATTAAAAATTTCTCATAATTAGGTCAATTAAATTAAAAATCATTTGGGGTGTCTGAGGTTTTGCGCATTTAACATTACACGTTGTATAGTATAAGCTTACTTCGTCATAAAAAAATTAAAAAAATATATATACCTACTATAATTTTTATTAGCTCTATTAACCAATGGAATTTGATTAATAGTGGGTAAAACAAAGCGTTCGATAATATTTTAATATACCAATAAATATTGAGACTTACCATATCAACTCTCACTGTTTTTAAAGCAACCGCTATTGAGGGATCTTGTACATTTTTAAGCGCTTCGTCCAATACTTGAGGTGAAATTAGAGGCAGTCTAACATAGCTCAAGACTTCAAAACAGTGACGTCGCCGACATGCTGGATCGTGTTCTAACCAACGTAAGGCTGGATATAAAACCTAAAAATTTTATAAACTTTCAGGAAATTGGAAACACAATTAAAGAAATAACGATAAGTGTATATAGCAAGTCAAATTCATTCAATAAATAGGTTCATATCTGGCATTTTACATATTTAAAAAAAAGTTTTTTTTCTTCTTAAAGGTATACAAAATTATGTTCCATGTTGGTTGGAGACTTAAAAAGAATGTGCTAACTGTGTTTCTTTCCTAGCATGTCGTAAAAGGCGAATAATGGTATATCGGCTTTTGGGTATGTGATTGTGTAGAGGACAAGCTGCTAGCTACTTGTCACTATTTTTTCACAATTTTACATCTAACCCAGCCCAGCTTTGTTTTTGGCTGATGTGGTTAAAGGGGCCTACTGGCCCTTTGACTCTGCCTAACCCTTTGAAAATTATGGGCGTGATGTTATGTATGTATGTATATACAAAACTTTAGAGTAAAGAATTCTGAATATTGGTATAAATGGTCTAAGATCCGAACCTAAATCGATCTACACCGGGTCAGAGGGTAGCACCGAGCTGATATTAGAATGAAACATATTTAAAATAAATTAAGTGTATTAGAAAAAATCCAGGACTGTCTATTTTTTATTATTTTTAAGAATATATTTTTAACTAGCTGTGCCAGCGGTGTCACCCGCGTTTATGGTTAATATTATAAAGACTATTTCTGTCATACATGATTTCTAAGTAACTTTAACCATTAAGGCTGCACACGCGACGGAAGCTTAAAAAATGGAGTAACTTCTCCCGTTTTCCCAACATTTCCCTTCACTACTCTGCTCCTATTGATTGTAGCGTGATGAAAAGTATACTATAACCTGCCCAGAAGTATGAAGAATACCTAATTGTACCAAGTTTCGATAAAATCCGTCGAGTAGTTTTTCTATTAGGAACATACAGACAGACAGACAGACAAAAATTTTACTGATTGCATTTTTGGCATCAGTATCGATCACTAATCACCCCCTGATAGTTATTTTGAAAATATATTTCATGTACAGAATTGACCTCTACAGATTTATTATAAGTATAGATTAATTAAATGCTGCAACATTAAATTAATAAGAAAATTTTATCATGACTTTAACATACTTAAATAACGTATTTTTATGAAAAACTACGGCGCAAAAGAAGACAGCAAACAATTTTTAAAGAAGATTAAACATTTTGACTCCAACTCTATACCGCCATGTTGGAGTTCCTTACTACAAAAAATTTTAAGAATAATATTATGTAAATTCTATGTGGCTTAATGCAACTGCTTCTACATGTGCGAAGGCAACATTTGATTAAAAATCTTTTTTATTTAAATAATTAAAAATAGTCAGTCCAGGATTTTTTTTAGCCAACCCATTTGTAATATATTTTCTAATATATGTACTAAATTTATTATAATATATGTTTATTCTATTAACAGCTCGGTGAAGATGGACTTAGGTTCGGATCTTGTACTAAATTGAGAATTGCAATACGTCGTCCAATAACCCAAGATAACGCGTTTCAAATATGTACACATCCAATGCATTTACAAGCAGTTGCGCGCAGTGCGTACGTAAATGAAATTGATCTCGAAATCTGATTAGAATAAACCTTATCACTAAAATAGTGAAATACTTTTGCAACCTTATTTGTAAAGATTTTTTGAGAAATATGTGTATATTTCTCAAAATATTTTGGGTTTAATGCTTTTGTTAGGTTTAATTAATGTTGATATACCAAACTTTAGAAAAATTGTTTTGTACATCTACCAAGTTTAGGCTTTCTCAAGGTTTTCTCACAACACATTTCAATACCTGTGCCTCATTGTCAACTTTCAGTTGCTCAGATGACAATAGAGTGATTAATTGTGGTAGTGGCAAGTCTAGTAGCTCATCACCTTTGGCCACTACATTCCAATTTGCTTGGGCATGTTCTAAAGCTTCGTCTGCTAATTCTGAGCAGTTATGTGCTTCCGCAAACCTGAAAACATGATGGTTTAACATTGATTTTCTGGCTCTTCCTTAAATCTGAGAGTTTTAACTAGAAAGGGTATCTAAAGTATTTCATACTACAAAATAATACTAAGGGTAAAAAACATTTTAGATTTTTTTTTCAAATAGTACTAGTACATAGTTGTTTTAATTTGCAATCATTTCACAAACATAAAATGTTCAAACCTTATCTCTAAGCCCCAACCAATAATAAAGGTAAATGTTATGAAATAGTCACCTAAAAATACCAAGAGCATTAGACGGATGTAATTCTCTACGTAGATATTCACCGCACCCAGTTACTAATTCCCTGAGCTGTAGCATATCAGCAGCTATAAGTAAATGTTGTACTGTTCCTTTGTCTATAATAATTTCACCTATAGAAAAAAAAAATTAAAAAGTTAACTTTTAAAACTATTTTTATCATAGAAACTAGCAATGGTCACACATGGGTAGCAGAGCATATACATATATCTAAACCTTCATGACTCACTGTCCATTAGTGAAAGTAAGAAAGTATATACTGTACTTATAACAATAAACTAAGTTTAGATGTCTTTGGTCTGTTTTGACTTATTTTCAAAAACTATTTAGATGTGTGTGATTGTGTAGGCGACAGGTTAGCCGCTTGTCACTGCTTTTTCACCATTTTCCATCAAACCCAGCCCGGCTTTATTTTTGGCTGAATGGGGTTTTAAGGGGCATGCTGCCCCTTTGACTCTGCCTACCCCTTCGGGGATAATGGGTGTGATGTTATGTATGTATTTAGAAGGGACCCTATGCATGACACTAATAAAAAAACTATTAATTAGGGTTCCAACTAATTATATTGTTTAATTAAATACAAAATCAATATAATTCCATTCCACAGTAAAAACACAAATTCAGATAGGAACAAACATTTTCCACTTCACTGTCAAAGTAACTGGTAAAAGCTACTTCTTTCATAAAATCTAAAAAATCTTAGTCGTCAACAATGGGAATGAATATTAACACTTATCTCTTGTAAGTTTTAAAATATTATATTTTATTTATTTATTAAACAAAATGTCTTGCTGATTTTTAATTTCTCGATTCTGATGGGATTGTGTAGCCAACGAGCTAGCCACTTGTCACTTCTTTTTCACAATTTGTAATCTAACACAGGCCAGTTTTATTTTTGGCTGAGTTTGGTTAAAGGGGCCTGCTGTCTCATGGCTTTGCCTGCGACTTCAGGGATTATGGGCGTGAAGTCATGTTTGTATGTATGTATTGCTGTTTCTTAAGTCATCGAGTATTATGGCACTGACTAAAAAAAATCTACATACCTGTGTAAATAAAGTCAATTATCATTGGTAAGATGTCTGGCGGGACACTAGGTAAAGCAACATGTCCTTTTTGGCTTTCTTCAAGGCCCACGTTAAACATTGCATCAAAGTAAGCACAACTAGCTGCAAGGACTACACGATGTGCCTAAAAATGGAACATAGTTGTAGACAAACTCATAATTAATTATTTAACTAATTATTTGCTTTTACGTGACATTGTTTGGTTAGAGTGAAGCAAATTGTTTACATACATATTTGGAAGGTATAATATCTGTTTTTACTGCCACTGTAAAATACTTTGGGGATAACAATTTTTAACTTATTGATTAACAACACATTACAATCAAACATCTGTTGAAGCTTCCACTTAACCAAACATAGAAAAACAGCATGTTTTTATAGATTGTTCATTGAATAATGGTACATATTTACGTATAAATTGATGCTAATATGAGTGATTTTTCATTTTTCTTATAGAATATATGGAAAACAGTAGGTATATCAGTTAAATTTTATTTATGTACATAAACTATACAAATATGTGGCCAAGCTAATAACTTGGTAAATCAAGTATACCTTAACTATTGTTTTTCCAGATATTAAGTCTATATCACAAAATCTACCATCTCTTTTAAAATGTTGTAAATTCATAGAAATTTTTGTAGCATAGTCACGATATTTGTATGGGCGAGCTCCATCTTTGCTTGAACACTTATTATAAATATTAGTAGTCATTTTCAAAATATTATAACACAATAAAATAAATCACTATTTATTGAGTTACTACATTTCCAAAGCTTTTGCCACAAAAATAAATATTTATTTAGGAAAATTATTATTTTTGTAGGTATTTGTAACTTTCATTGAATTGAACAATGAATGGTCTTTTGACAGTTGACATTACCCCATTTTTAAGGTGAACGCCCACACAAACAAGCCGCACGCGAGTTATATACTTATTTTATTTAAAGTGTACTAGTCATTAAAAATACTAGTAAAAAGTAAACGCAAACAATGATTATTTTATTTAACTAATCACTGTAAAGAGTGGAGTATACATTTAGGTAATTATTTTTTTTGCTTTGCGTATGATTGTGACATCACTAAAATATACATTTACTAGCGTTGTATAGTGTTTATTACAAATTGTACACAAAAATGCGCTTATACGGTACACAGAAGGAACGATCATCCCCTTTTTGCTTTTTGCAATATTCTTTTCAAAGGTTAACTATCATCAATCTTAATCCAAAAATCTCATATATAGATGAGTCTTAGGTAAAAACAATACTAAATCCACCTAATCCTAATATTTAAAAATACCTAATCCGAATATTTATGCAATGTCGCCGATCCAATACGTCTGTCGGTCGGTCGATCTTTATATTTATTATTGTTCTTTGCAACCCACAACGATGATGAACGTAAACATTGTAACGACGCTAACAACTAATGATAAAATAACACCCTAAATGGCGTTTGTTGCAACTTTTACTTTTGTATTTGAGGATTTTAGGATACCTACCCGAAATAATCGACGCCTCAGATTAGGTATTGACTAGTATCGAAAAGTACCTAATCCGATATTTATGCCTTCCTCTACTCTTATTATTAAAGTAAGTTTATAAGCGAACTTATTGGACTATACTAAATTTAAACAAAGATAACGATTAAATTAAAATTGTGTTTATTGAGAATCCTCTTCTCGATTCCTATCGAGTATTTAGTATTGAAGAATTTTTAATATTTAGAGAGTTTTTAGTGTTGAATACTGTGCAACTCAAGTCACGCAACGAAACTCACGTATTATAATTTAAAGACGAGTAGAAAAGTAAAAAAGGTATTTTGATCGATCATTACCGAAATAATTATCAATTTTATCACCAACATAAAAATAACAAAATAAAATAGCTAAGTATGTATGTACATAATGCATCATTAAAAAAAATACTAAGGCCTCTATCTTTCTAAGATGTTTATGGAAATTTCTTTATCTCTGTCGGTTGAATTCTCTGAGTACGAAACATAATTAGTTTCAGTACCTACTCAGAGGTTGAGTTTACTGCAGTGTTGTTGCGATAGCGATAGTTTCGCTATCGATAGTTGACCTTCGATAGCGCGTCGATAGCAGTCGATAGCGCGAATATTCTATCGAAAATATCACCATGCTGTAATACTATCGATACTATCGATGGTATTCCAGTCGATAGTATCGTAAATATGTCGATTGTAACTAAAACAAAACTATCGATACTTTCTTTATATTTTTAATTTATAATGTCACTAAATTAGATATATAAGTAGGTACATATAAACGTATTTAAAAAAAGGCCATCTGTTGAGTTTCTTGCGGCACCTCTTCTCAGCAGGCCATTCAAGTCGAGGTGCTGGTAGGGCAAAAAAAATGTTTGACGTGCAAAAGAATTTGTTATGAATCCAATTGCAGAATAAATTATTTCATTTCATTTCGATACGCGTCGATATATCATAAAAAGTTTGATAGTATCGACTACTTTTACGTAATACTATCGATTTTAATTACTTACTTTTACGTTATACTATTGGAGTACAATAGTATCGATAGTAAAAATTAAGCGATATTGTTGAATTTTGTCGATACTATCGAATCTATCGATACTATGGGAGTACAAAAGTATCGATAAAATCGAAAGTATTACGTAAAAGTAGTCGATACTATCAAACTTTTTATGATATATCGACGCGTATCGATAGTATCGATAGTTTTGTTTTAGTTACAATCGACATATTTTCGAAACTATCGACTGGAAATAAAACGTAACCTGGTTGTTAACATCGGGGCACAAATATACAAGATGTTTAATGTTTATGAAAGAACCTACAAATAAACAATGGATATGGATGACAACGAAACGCAACTGTTATTCACCGAAGATGATACGGGTACCCAAAGATCATTACAAAGGAGTTCTAATTCGGTATTTATGTCGTAGTCATCTGGTTGAATCTGCTATTTGATTGAATGACTAGCGCGTTCATAAAATGACGACATTTAAATTCATTCAATGAACGCGCGTTGTTGGGGTCACAGTTCTAACCTAACCTAACCTACTTGTCTGGTAGCATCTCGTTTCTGGTAGCAATTTGATTTTCAGGAAAGTCGCAATATCTATATATGTCGCAGTCATCTGGTTCTGTTGGTCCGCTCTGTTCAAAGGGCTATGTTACAATCCGCTAACTAGTTAGACGTTGAGTGACGCTTGTTCAATCAACGTCCGGCCTAGTCATTCAATTAAATGTAGTCATTCAATGAATGCGCTAGTCATTCATTCAAATAGCAGATTCAACCACATGACTGCGACATATACACCGACAACCGCGAATGTAGATGAGCTATGAAGTCATCTTTTAAATACAAGCAATAGTATCGTAAAATGTTTGACTATCGATAAGGCAAAACTATCGCTAGTTTCGATACTATCGATGGTATCGAAACTATCGATAGTGTTTGTGCTGATACTATCGATAGTATCGAAACTATCAATAGTGTTTGTGCTGATACTATCGATAGTGTCGATAGTATTGATCTTTAGGAATAATATCACATATTTTTAGCTATCAATACTATCGATAGTATCGTAAGTATCGTCAAAGGCCGATATTTTCGATAGGACAATCGATAGTATGACAGATTTTCGAGGCCACGATAGTATGATACTATCGATAGTCTATTGCTATCACAACAACACTAGTTTACTGACATTGACATTTCAGAAGTCTTGGTGCTAATATATTTATTTGTGTGTATATTTACGTCTATGCGTACTGACTGACTGAATGATTTTGCTGTAACTTTATTAATTATTTTCTTTTTTTTACGCGACGTCAGCATGGAATATTAAGTAATTTGTAGAATAATACCGAAGCGTAATAAAGAGAATTTTTCCGATAAATTGTAACAAATGTTTGCATCCATAAGAAATAAATTAAAATGGGGTTCAACAAGAAACTTAGAGAACAAAAAAGATCAGCCATCTCATATTTTAGCAGTTTTGAGAGGCGTACTTGAGGATGTTTTGTTTTGGAAGAAAATGTGGCTGTCTTTATCTTTTGTGTTGTTTCTGAATTTGGTATTTTTGTGAGTATCAATATTATAATGCCATGCCTGATAAGGTTGCAATGAAATTGAACAAATCTAATTTATGATTTATCCTGATGTTATTTTAATTGATTAACTACTTTTATTCGTGTTTACAGTGTTTGTATACATAAAGAAATAAAAATGTTAGAATTAGTGCTGTATATTTACATTTCTGTATTAACAATTGACGCATTTGAATCATGGCTGAAATATAAACACAGGACTACATGCTTAAAAAGATTAGCAGATCATAATGGATCCAAATTAAATTTGGCGGCTAATCAAGTGAAGACATTCATAGGAAAGAAGTGGCTAGAACTTATGTACTTACGGGGAACTAATCACACTAAAGTAAGTTTTAAAATTCAATTGATTATATATTGTGTAAAAAAAATTAAATTTAACAGCAGTATGGGGCAAGTAAAAATTGCACCAGAAACTTAATTTTATATTATGTTAAATCCAATTTATTAATAAGTAAGAAAGCAGATGTCTGTATTGATCATACTTCGCAATGAGTTTGTTTCATTTTGTACCATCAATTTATTATTGAATAAAATTTTCTCATCAATTACATTATGATCCTCAAGTTGGCTCTGGGTCTAATAATAAAACTTGTACTGGCTCTGTAGTATTAAGCACTTTATAAATGTGCAATGTATATACATTCCACTATCTGAGCATAACTATTATGGAATAGAATAATCTACCTATTTGAGTGTAGGTACTTACTCTTACTGTTAATTTGTTAATAAGAATTCTGTGTAAGTTAATATTTCATTTAAAGTATGTTTGTACTGTAAGTCTGCTTTTTAACTTTGTTTTATTTTCAGGCGTTTTTGCTGATGAACATGTTATTGGGATTTATATTTTTAATTGGAAAGCACATAAGTGGCTATTTGTTACTGTACCTAATGTGTATGTCAATATGTGTATTCTATAAATTAGCTCCACCAGTAATATCAATAATCAAGAAAATTCAACAAAATGCAGGTATAATTTGTTGTGTATTTTTTAATATATTTGTTTTTGTATGTATATCCTATATAATATATGCTCTGATCTTTAAGTTATTATTAACTACATTATTGATATTGACACAAGGCAGTAAGCCTAGTGTAATAACCACTATTACTTGTGGTTGTATATTATATTTTGAGTTTCAGAGTCAGATATAGAGTTTGAAGGTCTAATACCCGAAGTTTCTGATATAGATATCAATTTGTTATCTATTGAACCAGAACCTAATCAAGTGTATGATGAACGACAAAGTTTAGGTAAGTAGGATGCCTATCTGGATCATATTACTATACAATATAACATAAGGAAGAGCTTGATGTTGGGCAATTTTTTTAGAAATTGAACATTTTCATTTTTAAATCTCTTTATTTTTAATTTCAATTAATTATCTGTACATTTTCATAAATAGAGCCCAAATAGTTATTTAACTTTGAAATTTTATTGTATTCTTGCTTTTATAAACATGAAGTAAATCCTCAGTGAAAAGTATTTATGGCTAACTGGCTCAGTCTTAAAGGTTTGTTTCTAATTGCTAAGGATTTTTCTCTTTTATACATACATATACCTAATGCATATAAGTGTAAATATTTTTTTTACAGATTTCTGGAAACCCCATGATTTACCCATTGAAGAAGCTAGTGATAGTTCTGAAAACAGTAGCTCTCTAGTAACAAATTTATCAATGGAAAAAATGCACACACTTGACAAAGATGTAGAAACCTCTGATTCCAGTGAAGACGAATACATACCATTAGGTTTGTATGTAATATTATTTGCAGTAATTTTTATGACTAATCTATACTTATGATAAATCTGTAGAGGTCAATTCTGTACATGAAATATATTTTCAAAATAACTATCAGGGGTTCGTTCAAGTATTACGTAAGCAGATTTATTACAAGTATTTACCCCCCCATCACCCTTGTCAGCAAAAGTAAGCATAGCTCTTACCCCTCCCCCCATGCTTACGTAAGCATTTTTCAATTAATGTAGGTATTTTTTTTTTTAATATTATAATTATAATTTTATTCAAGCAAAGACAATGTGAGGGTTGCCAATCGTGTAAAAAAGTAAATAACTACCGATGACGTAATCATCATCTAGACTCCCCTACCCCCCATGTCATCCAAAATAAGCAAAGCAAAGACCCCCCCGTCCCCCCATAGTACGTAATACTTGAACGGCCCCTCAGGGGGTGATTAGTGATCGATACTGATGCCAAAAATGCAATCAGTAAAATTTTTGTCTGTCTGTCTGTATGTTCCTTATAGAAACAAAAACTACTCGACGGATTTTAACGAAACTTGGTACAATTATTCTTCATACTCCTGGGCAGGTTATAGTATACTTTTCATCACGCTACAATCAATAAGAGCAGAGTAGTGAAGGGAAATGTTGGGAAAACGGGAGAAGTTACTCCATTTTTAAGCTTCCGTCGCGTGTGCAGCCTTAATGGTTAAAGTTACATAGAAATCATGTATGACGGGAATAGTCTATATAATATTAACCATAAACGCGGGTGACACCGCTGGCACAGCTAGTAAATGATATTTTGTTCAGGAAATACAATAAAATATGTAATCATAGTAAGGATTTTCTTTTTAGCATTTTGCTTGAAGTTGATGTGAATATTATACCCAAAATATAGCCAAAAGCTTTTCTATTCTATTCTATATCCATTGTGTATTCATATTCTGGCAGTTTAGTTTTGGGATAGACTTGTTTGCAAAAATGAATAATATGTATTATTTTATTGTTGCATTTTAGTACAACAGAAAGAACAGTTGCAATCTACTCTGGAAGTATTGCAACCAGCTGCAACATGGAGCACCTCAGCTTACAATGCTATATGGAACCTGACTGGCGCTGTAGCAAACATGGTATACACTAAAACAGAAGCGACGCAAAGAAAACGAGTTTCAAGTGTTGATTCTTCTGATGGTTTTGAAATGGTGGAAAAACAGGACTTGCTCTAAGAAACATATCAACTCATGGGATTCAGATGTAGTTACAAAAATTTTGTCATTTATGCAAGTATTTATTCAAATAAAATAATACATTTTATGTATGTAACTCTTTAAACATTATTAGACATATTCTCTAAACGGGCCATTAGTTCTTGGTGTTGTTTTTTCAACGCTGATAAACGCACATTATTCAGTGCATTTCGGGCTACTAGTGCCTCTAGCATAGGTCTGGACATCTGTAATGCAAAATTAGGAAATGAATAGAAATTTTATATTTATGATTAAAATATATTCTCTGCATGACATTACTGTTTTTGATTTTGTGGTTTCAACAAACCTTTTCAACTATGTGGCCTATTGCAATAGTTCGGACTGCTGCATTGTGTTGTTTGTTTATGATGTCATCATTTTCTCTTAATCCTACTTCATTGCTGTAAGTTTCGTCCTCCTCTTCTTTTAGAATTGCTGGTAGCTTTGTTAATATCTGCAAGGTTTGTAATAATTAAGGCATCTATGATTTTACCAATTATTATTCATGTACATAAAATGGCATTTGAAATAAGTTTCAGTGAGAGAAGTTCAATAATTATTGCAAACATACTTAAGGATTCACATCTACTCTCATTTTCAATTCAATTCAAAGTGGCAGGTTTCCTCTTATTTAATCCTGTGATTAATATTCCCTAGGTATGTACTATAGTATCATTTTTAAAAGTAGCGGTATATGTTTATAAGGAATCTGTAGATATTGTAAATCAAGTTGGCAGGACCACAATCTATTATTTTTATTTATATTGCATGTCATTGTTCTTGACAATTGGACAATGTTATATGTTTTTAGTTTTTATGATCCATCCTTAACCACCAATAACACATTGTTAAAATAGAGGTGATGGTTTTGCCAATTTGGTGATCACCAATATGTTTTAAAAATCTTGTGTAATTATGAGTAACCTTTTATTAATGTTTATGTTATTTATACCCTTTATTTATGTATGGATTAAAGTTAACATATCCAATATGTGCTCCGTCTTAAAAGATTAGTCTGAATTTTATTGTGCATACAATTAGACTCAACTGCGTGTATTATTTATTGTACTTACTTCAAAGTTATTTGCCAATAAAGAGTCATTGTTATTAATAATTTCTAATTCTATTTCTCTCCTACTCTGACTTGAACCTTCATTTATAGATTGGAAACAAGTTATTTGAATCTGAAACATAATAGACAATGTATTCACAAAAAGCGTTGTTAACAACAAGCAAGCATACTTTAATTAGGGATTTAGGATAGGCATAAAAAAAACATACATTTAATTTGCATTGAAATACATAAAAAGTTTATGTAATTCTTAAAGAGACCCTGCTCAAGCTAAATCCTTTGATTTAATTTGCATTAGCTTGTTCTTGGCTTTACTCAATTTAATTAATTTATAGATAACTCATAAAAAGAGCATTTGTATTGTAGTCAGTGATTTTTTTTAGAATTGAATAAATTATGTACTAGATATAAAAATAATATTTGTAAAAAATATTACAGAAGGTGCTTTTGTAGACTGTTCTGTAAGAAATACTGCAAATATAATCCCAACAAAACTTGCATCCATTTGTTGATACATTGATTGTGTTGCAAGGTCTGAAAGCAAGATAAATGTCACATATAAAGAAAAGAATACTAATTAATAGTTTCATAAAGTACCATTTATCCTAATGATTGTTTACATACCAACATGTGAAGGCCAAACTGTTATATGAGGGTGTGAATGGTACCACCCTACTACTCTTAGTGGCCTCCCAACTTCCGCTGCTAATTCTTCAGCTCTTACTGTTGCCTGTACTAATTGTTCTTCAGATATTTCTACACGATCAGGCTTTTTGTCCAATCGTCGTAATATTACAGATGATACTATAGAAACTAAACTACCATTGTCATGAACCTGTAATATTGGTAATCAGTAAGTGGTTGTCCCAAGAACTAGCTGTAATGAAGGGGTCCTTGTTTCCAATTTTTACCTCTCCAATAAGTAATCCCATAATTTCTTCTTTTTCTGTCGATAGAGCATGTTGCGTGCATACTAAAGCAACATCAGTTGATAACAAGACTTTGTTTAACATCTTTGCTAGTTTAGCACGGCAGTTTAGATAATTATTTTAATATTTAAAACCGGCTATTGTAAGTATATTGCCAAAATTCCTAAAAAGTCAATGAAAGAACATTTACTTTCTATTCATTTCTTAGGTAATAAATATCGGTAAATTAATTAATTATACCCAAATTATCAAGCAAACTCGCAAGCAAAAGACAAGACAAGACAACTTAAGAACACAGAGTCACAGACGAGTAATGTAAAACTGTGATGTAAACTTAAGAACTCAGTTCTGTTCTGTCACAGACGAGTAGTAATTAATGTGTTCTTCGGTCGGTCCTCTGAGTACCGAAACATAGGGATGTGAAAAAATAATAGATTTTTATATTAATCGATTATTTTTATCTAATAATCTATTTTTAATGATCGTTTTTCTAAATATAACAAATCGATTTTTAATAAATCGATTATATTAATTGCACACGATTTTTTTCATTGAACTGCTGCTGCGCACTGTTCATTTTTGTTCTAGTCAAAAGATAAATAATGGACGTCTGTGTTAATAATTTGGTATTGAATATTTTAAATTAAAATTTAGAGAAAATCTTGTTTCATGTTTTAGTTTTGAGACTATAAGAGAAGGTAATTTTTATTCTTGTTCGTGCTGCATTATTTTATTATTGTTCTAGTCAAAACATAGATGAAACTAGAGATTTAGTAATGAGAGTTAGTAATTATTTTTCAGTGTTTAATCTTGAAAGTTGAAAGAAAAACTTGTTTTGTATTTTAGTTATGAGACCAGAAGTAACAAAAACAAGAATTAAAAACATTTTAATTCTTGTTGGCTTGTTTTTCAGTTTTAAGACCAGAAGATTTGGGTGATTTGTTTGGGTTATTTTCATATTAACTATTTTAATTTGTCTTTATTCTTATAAACTTATTCATATTGCCCTGATAATTTCATTATAATACACAAAACGATGAAATTTTTTTGTATACTTAGAATAAAATCGATTCTCACAAAAATCGATTATTATTTATTAAATAATCGATTTTTTACAAATCGATTTATTAAAAACAGAAAAAAAATCGTTTGTGTTTTAATCGATTTTTTCCGCTACATGTCCATCCCTACTGAAACATATGGAGGAGACGACCTAATGTTCTATCTATACGAACAATCTGCTAAACAAATATGATTAAATCGATATTGTTTCATAAACCTCTATCTATCTCTTTTCAACAAGTCTACAATACTGCACGTAAAAAGAGACAACAACATATTTGACATAACTATTTTCGGAAACATCATCAAGTGACGTCATAGAAATACCTAAGTGAGGCCTGCTTACCATTTTGGTTTCTCACTTTAAGTTGTCAATGTCAGTGGAATTTGTGGTGTATTGTGCCAGTATTGATAAAATTTGTGATTATAACATAATCTACTAACTTGTAACATTTAAAAACATCGTCATAAATAAATTGTTAAGAGACTTAGAGTATGTAAATATGTAAAGTGGAATGACACTACACAAAGGCGCCATATTTGTTTCTCACTCAAATTGGGCTCCACTTTTTCGTAGTTATGCCATCTCCATTAGTTTCAGTACTCAGAGGTTCGGTCTTTATATATTCCATATCTGTGGTTCTGTCATCCACTTTTCTGAGTTTGACACAACTTTAATCGTCTGTGACTTTAACGCCAATGTGCAGTCAGCCGCACCGCACGTTTTTTACATGGCAATTTTCCGTAATAATCCTAGGTAAAAAATCGGTTAACTGCATGGGCTTATTATATATAAAAATATTTTTTTATTTGTACATGTTTCGATACGGAACAAAAAAATATTTATCGGTAAAAATATCGAGTTAGACAACACTACATTCAATTGGTCTGACATTTAAGATTTTTTTAACCTTGAGTACTACAATCATCTATTATTCGCATACCTACTTAAATACATCAATCAATGCAAGTATATGAAACAGTCGCGTGCGGTGAAGCATTGATTGTAGATATCATATCTTTGTTTAGACGAAACTCTGCGTAATATTTAGATTACGCGCTGTTGTACATTTTCTTTGAGAACATTATTTGTTGTATTGTACACAAATCATTGCTAAATCACAATGATTAGAGTAATAGATGGATTAGTGACTAAATACTGGCCGGCGACAAGGATCCTGCATCGTAAGTTTTGTATTTTCTATTTTTCTATAAGCTCTGTGGGCTTTTATTATGAATTAAATATAACTAAATAGCTAAGTAATTCGCCCAGTTACGTACATGATTTGGATTACAGCTTCTTTTTGATAAACTATCAGGAATCTATTTAATTTACCACCGTAACTTCAAAATGCTGAGTAGATCCCTTTTTAAAATTAATGTTACATAATGGAAATTGCAGTCTTTAGATTTACATAGATTTTACTTAGATTAAAAAAAAAAGAATTCAACAAAATTCATTTGATCAGAAAACTGACCAAAAGTAGTAAGCCTCAATTAAAATTAAAGCCCCTATATTATACAGCCGCCGGTTGAAAATGATGTATGTTGAATTATGATGCATGTAAGTCTACGTAGAAGTTAACAATATAATGGACAGTGATTACGCCTCTGCTGGGGAGCGAGCTCGGTAGAAGCATTGTATTCACACGGACTGAAGCATTGATCTCGTTCTTCAACTTTTTCGTCATGTACCTACATGTAAAGCTATCATCATATGACCTAATGTTAGTTTTATTCGAACATAGGTACCTACCTACTTTGTAATATTAGCCTTGATACATACCTATGGCCAACAAAACTGTTTGGATCATCAATAATAGGTATCTACTATGCATAGAGCCTACTTGCTTACAATGTGGCTTTTTACTATATTTTAACTCAGAATCCTTTTTGCCATATTAATATCGATAATGTCCAATGTCTGGGTCTAGGACTATAATAGAATGTTCCAACTGTGTTCCTTGCCTAGCATGTAGTAGAAGGCGACAAAAGGTACATAAATAGGATTTTGGGTCTGTGACTGTGTAGGCCACGAGCTAGTCACTACGTTTTCATAATTTTCCATGTAACCCAGTCCAGTAATGTAAAACAGGGCTGAAGCCAAGAGGGATTTCGAGGTTAGCGGGCGCTCGATAGCGGGCTGACGCTGAGGCCTAGCGGAGGATTCCTTAGGGGCACCCGCGAAGCCTCAGTAGGCGTGGAGGATGTATCCCGGGGTTTTAGTGGGAATACCCTGGCCGTTACCCTCTTGGCCGGAGAGGGGGTTTCCTGATGCATAGGTCCCTGGAAGTCCCACATAACCATGACGTGAATACTACCATACTCGCCTTTTACGACATGCTAGGCAAGAACCACATTCTTTTTAACATCAGACGGGAAAAAATCCACGAATGTAATTAATTTCTATTTGATGAAAAGTAAAATTTTAAGTTAGGTTTTTGTATCCAGCGATATTTTCATATTTATGACCAGTGGTGTAGCTAGTCTTATGTGGGCTCCGTATTATGTATTGACGAGTCCATAATAACATCGATATTATCGTTTTAGACAACTTTTACGAATGTTTACATTTCAAACGTGGGGGCCCCTATAGAGCGGGGGCCCCATAGGTATATCATTGATACGGTTAGTACGGCGATAGCTACGCCTCTGTTTATGACCAAGAACCACGTTAATGACCCATTTTATAATTTTTTATTAGCAAATTTTTATTAGTTTTTGTATCATTGATTTTTATCTGCATAGGCCTTCGATCAAATACATATTTGATCGAATACATAGGCGCATATAATACGTTTATGCAAAATCGAAACTATAAGTAGGTACCTATATGATGCATATCTGTTTTCAACATTTTCATAATTTGTCGCATGATATCAATTTATACATATATGTTTACAAACATTTTTAAGAAGCATATTTTGCGACTTAAAATAATAATAAAAAAATATATATTTTTTGTTCGTTATTGTCTCTACCTGGAAAGACGTGATCATGAATATAAACCCCGTTTACAAAGATCTTGTATACTCAAGATCTTATTCATAATTGATTAATTACGCTACTCTAGGTAGGTATATCAGGGATTCCCAAAGTGGGTTCCGCAGAACCTCAGGGTTCCGTAGAAGCTATCCTATCCGGGAAACCTTACTCCTGTAAGGAAAAAAGACATATTTCAATTGTTTGATACGTCGCGAGTTGCGGCCTATTGGCCCCCTATAAAAGTACGTGTTATCAGATTTTGTTTATCAGTCAGCCTTCACACGTTGATCTGTACACATCACCGCTACTTTCGACCCTTGGGCGAAAATGGATACTACACCCACAGAAGCAGCACAAAGCGTCGCCCTATTGGTTAGGTCAATGGAGAATCGTCTTTGAGCTGTTATTAGGGCTAGGAGAGGGAACACAAAATACTGAAATTTAATTTTAAGGCCAAATATTTTTTTATTAATTAATTTTTGTTGTTTTATTCATTCATTATTATTCCATATTTCCTTGTTTTCCTAACTCCTTCACTTTATCCGGGATAGCCCCTAAATACTGGTGTGATTTAAATTAAATTGGTATCAATTTAAAGTTAACAGTTGAACCCTTAAAATGGTGCCATTTTTATTATTCTTAATTAGTTATTCAGTACTCAAGATTCCATACTTTTGCTCGCGAGTGTAGATAGGTTTGTCCTCTACGTGTTATTGAACTATTAAATTCTCACAAATAATATTATTCTTTCGGCGAAGTCACAGTGTGTGCTGTATACAACCAGTAATATAGTTCGACCAGCATTTACCAACGGCTTCGCTCAGATGGAAATTCTGCTCACTCGGGTTGTATAAATTATTGCGGTGGTGTCAATATTGTCCAATGTCTTTTTTTAGGATTTAAACTTGGTGTATCTACTGGTGTATGTAATTACGTCACAATAAATGTCTTAGTTTAGGCGCTAAAACGTACATAAAAAAGTTTATTTTGCATTTATACGAGCAGCAATTATGATATTAATAGTAGATAAGGATAGATATTATGTTTACTTTTATCATTAATAAATGGTAACAATGATTTTTTAAGCCGAAGTGGCTTCAGGGCTACCTTTGAATCGTTCTGGGCAACCGCTCGAGTCGCCCTCCCCTATAAAGCTTCGATGTTCTCTCGAGTACAATTTATTCATGCTAAGGGAACGTATCCACCACGTGACCAATTTTTCAGCATATTTTAGCCCTCCCCCTTGACCACCCCTGAACGTAAAGTGGGTATGTTCCATAACTAACACAATTTTATTATATTATATTATAATGTATAAACGGCATATTATAATTGTTACAGATACCCGATGCATGGCTACAACCGTACAATGTGAACCATCTTCTCCCAGTATCAAAACATCTGTTCCTGGTCCGAAAACAATTTCTTTGCTGAAGGAACTTAACTCATTTCAGGTAAACTAAATGGTTAAAAAGGTAGTGTAGGAAGGTAGATGGTAGATAGTAACAGCGCGTAATGCATATACTCGTACCTACAGTCGGTGTGATATTTTGTTAATGGCGCGCTTCTAACTTTTAAAATAATTTTTATAGTAAAATTTATTCAATATATTATAGATACATATAGTTATAGAATATTCATGTGCAGCAGAGTCAAATGCAAATCGAACGAGTGGGTAACATGTACCTGTTAGTAGGAAATTTACGGAATTAGCCAAACCCTCAATGTTGGCTAATTCCGCATGCGTATTTTTGCACTAAGTATACGATAAGCAGATTGAAGGCAAATTAACTTTTGAATAAACCAGAACCTCCCTTTTTTCATGTCGTTAAGTAAGTATATTTACACGTACAATACATTTGTAGCGATTGTGATTGTGTGTGGGCGACGAGCAAGCCACTTGTCAATACTTTTTCACAAGTTTTCATCTAACCCAGTTTAACTTTTTTGGCTGAAGGGTTAAAGGGGCTAGCTAGCTGCCCCTTTCACTCTACCTACCCCTTCAGGGATTGCGAGCGTGATGTTATGTGTGTATGTATGTATGTATAGTTATCGCGCGAGTTGAATGAAGTCGGGGCCTTAGACGAGACATACATGAGCTCTGCATTCAACTAGCGCGCTATCTATACTTTATAGTAGTGTAGGTGTCATAGGTGAATAGCTAGTACCTATGCTTACATACATAAAGTCATTTCAGAATCCGTCGACGTAGTCTGATCTGGCATAAGTATAACAAAATCTTTGAAGTTTAAATTGTTTTATACTTATGTATGTGATTGGTTTCAGCAAGCTGACTCTGTTCAGTTATTTGCAGACTACGATAAAAGCATTGGTAATTATTTTGTGGACGCTGACGGTAATGAATTTTTGGATGCATTTACTCAAATATCATCAGTCCCTATTGGGTACAATCATCCTGAAATGCTAAAAGCATTTAACGATGAACATAATTTAGTAAGTCGTCTGTTATTTTATTATTTTATGAATGTTATATAATATTCTGTAGGTAATCAACATTGAAGCATATAATGACGTACCTAACATATATACATAACTTCTTGTTTTCTTATATTTTTTTCAGAAAGCGTTAGTGAATAGACCAGCTTTAGGAGTATTCCCATCCAAAGATTGGCCTGAAAAATTGAAAAATGTACTACTCTCTGTCGCACCCAAGGGTTTAAATAACGTTTCTACTATGATGTGTGGTTCTTGCTCAAATGAAAATGCTTATAAAGCCGTGTTTATTTGGTATCGTACAAAGGAACGGAATGGCAAACTTGATTTTACTCCAGAGGAAATGAGTTCTTGCATGCTAAATCAATCACCAGGATCTCCAAACCTTTCAATCATGTCTTTCAAGGTATTTGTTTTAGTTTTTACACTTATTTTATTTAAAAAATAAGTATGTTGAAATTGCGACACGACTTAAGCTTTTTACAAATTGTGTCATAATCTCAGATTATTTTATTACCCCTTATAGTGTTAGTTTTAGAGGGGAAAAATAAATATTTTATACTTTATATGTTTTATAACAGGGTAGTTTTCACGGTCGCACATTCGGTGCACTTTCTACAACGAGATCTAAGCCCATTCACAAATTGGATGTTCCGGCATTTGATTGGCCTGTAGCACCGTTCCCGAGATACAAATACCCTTTGTCTGAATTCAAATCAGAAAACCAGCAAGAGGATGAGAAGTATTACTAATTTCATCATCATTACTATAAAAACATGTTTCTAGTGACATTTTCAAGTTAATTATCGTTCTTTTTATTTTATTCCTGTTTGCTGTTTTCAGGCTTTTACTATCTTTTTACTGTTTCGCAACTGTGAGTTTAAAACACACTTTCTATTTATTTGTAGTGGTAGCAATGGATAGTGTTTAAAAATTGCGGAATTCAATATTTAACTCTAGACTTTGCTTTTAAAAATAGTAAAGAATAAGCGTATTACTATACTAAAATATTTTTTTAATGACTGAAAAGCCATTTGATACATTTTATGTCTAGTTAAAATGTATCAAAAGACTTATGCCTTTTGATACATTTTATGTTACCAAGGCAGGTCATCAGAAAAGTATCCAAATTTGTCCCTTTTAGATTATACTGAATTAGTAGGTAAACTAAGTACCAAAAAGCAGGATTTTCGTACGTAATCCCTGGCTATGTAAAAATGCTTGATATAAAATAATAATGCATTTAGGCAATAAATTATGAATATTTTTTGTATTTTAAAGTTAGAAATACTTTTTGAATGTTGTCCATTGTGTCTTCTGTTTTGCATGGTTTTTTCTACCAATACTTAGATAAGTACTTACACAATTTGTACCAATATCGGTTGTACTAAACATATTTTGATAAATGCACAATACTCTATAAATCTGATTTATTGTCGTGAGACTTTAGGCCGCTATTGCGCATGCAGCAGGGAGCGGAGCGGTTAGGAAAGCGGCTTCAACCGCAATGCTGATTTCTATCTGTCTGTTACGTCCTCCGCTGTATTAGTGACCGCGGCCTTAGTCTATTATCACTTATACTTGCTATAATACTCGTAGTAAACACACATGACCCCAGTCGGGTAATGATTTGTGATATTTAACGAGTAATGTTTAACATCGCCTGCTTTTTGCACTATGTATGCAATGCATCTCTGATATCAAGAATTGCTGCATATAATGCAGCAAATTTTGATATCAGCTTGGTAAAACTTGGTAACTAAGTACATCTATGACACCTTGTGTATGCATAATACATCTATTTTTGCCCATTGAATGTTATCTAATCTAACTTGGTGACTCGTGTTTAGATAGGTATACCTTGTGTAAATTGCGTTGTGGTAGGATGTAGGATTTATGATTATTTTCTGTAGGTAATCAACATTGAAGCATCATATTTTTATGACAAGATATGATGGATAGTGAAAAGAAAACGATAAGATCTCATCGGCGATATCAATACTTTTTAAACTTATGAGACCTGAAAGAATTCTTTAGAGTAGGTGTTTATTGAATAACGGAATCCTGGTGACGTTTTTGCGCGACCCACATTTGGAGTGCCTGCTTTACAGCTGAAGGCTTTGACAATAATTTATTCCAAAATGACATTTACCTATTCCTTAAAAAAATATTACATAAAAAATGCCCCCCTAATACCTCTGTTTTTTTTTGTATTTCACATTAGTAGATATATACTGTAAATTAACTTAAATTACACTTGATTGACATTACTTTCACCTTTTTTAGGTGCTTAGAACAAGTAGCAGACGCCATACAGAGTTATAAGAAAAAAACAAATCCCGTTGCTGGAATAATCGTCGAGCCAATACAGTCGGAGGGTGGCGATTATGAAGCGTCTCCGCAGTTTTTCCAGAAACTTCAAAAAATTTGCAGAGAGGTATAATAATGCTTGATATTAATAATTTGTTGTTTAGGTCTTTAAGCGGCCATAAGAGTTTAAAGTAACTCGAACAACCCTAAACATTCTTCATCTACATAGTCCAAGAAAATAGGCCTTTAAATACGAATTTGAGGTAAATACTTGAATTTTTGATATAAGTTACTTTGAAAGATTTAAAAACGAACTGTGTAAGTTTTTTGTAAAATCACCCCCGAGAACATTTGAAAAAAAAATAAAAAGTATTTGTTTTTGAAATTTTGGGGAAACGGTAAGTAGTAGAAAAAAAAGGTTTAAATAAAAGTTGTAGAGCATCAGATTTTTAAAAGAAATGCTATGTTTATGTTTTCGTTAAAATTAAAATTATCCGAGATAGGGCAGTTAGAAGCTTGGGGATGATAGTAATAGTCCGGTCAGTTTCCCATTTTGACCTGAAAGGATAGGACCAACGGGAAAATTTGTGTGTGTACTAGGTATTCAGGATTCAGGTCTCTGACCCATTAGGTAAGCTAAAAAAAAGCGCGAAAGATTGAAAAAGGCAAATAACTCATGAGTAGTGCAAAATATTGAAAAATGCTAAAAGTAAAAGTTATAGATAATTGAATTTTCTACAAAAATGGTATCTACATATTTTTTCGTAAGTGCGATAGTTTTCGCAAAAAACGCGCCTAAGTGTAAAATGATATAAAAATGATTTTTATCATTCAAGTTTTTCTCAATAAATAATAATGCGTATAGCTACATTATTAAGTATATTTTTCAATAATAAGCAGCATTAAAAATAATTTTTCGTTACTAAGATGATTTTTTTTTTCTCATCTAGACGGGTTTTTAATGCAGAATTAAATCCTTTGGTTTATGCGAAATCCGTCTACTTAGTACCTGTATTTTATTAACTTTCATTGAATAAAGAAAAATATCTATTATTGAAAAATAGACTTAATAATGTAGCTATACGCATTATTATTTATTGAGAAAAACTTAAATGATAAAAACATTTTTATATCATTTAACACTTAGGCGCGTTTTTTGCGAAAACTATCGCACTTACGAAAAAATATGTAGATACCATTTTTGTAGAAAATTCAATTATCTATAACTTTTACTTTTAGCATTTTTCAATATTTTGCACTACTCATGAGTTATTTGCCTTTTTCAATCTTTCGCGCTTTTTTTTTAGCTAACCTGATGGGTCAGAGACCTGAATTTCTGGATTGTTAAATATCTAGTACACACACAAATTTTCCCGTTGGTCCTATCCTTTCAGGTCAAAATGGGAAACTGACCGGACAATTACTATCATCCCCAAGCTTCTAACTGCCCTATCTCGGATAATTTTAATTTTAGCGAAAACATAAACATAGCATTTCTTTTAAAAATCTGATGCTCTACAACTTTTATTTAAACCTTTTTTTTCTACTACTTACCGTTTCCCCAAAATTTCAAAAACAAATACTGTTTATTTTTTTTTCAAATGTTCTCGGGGGTGATTTTACAAAAAACTTACACAGTTCGTTTTTAAATCTTTCAAAGTAACTTATATCAAAAATTCAAGTATTTACCTCAAATTCGTATTTAAAGGCCTATTTTCTTGGACTATACAGAGCTGCCACCGTTAACATCTTGGGCCAATGGATATATGAAACAAGAGTTAACTATCTTTTAATTATAAGATTTATATTTAAATAAAAAAAGATGATTTTTTATGATTAATATAAAAACAATTATTTGGGTAAATGTGTGTTTGCGTAACAAGCTAAGTATGATTTGTGCTCTTTTAGCAAGACCTATGTGCAAAACAAGATCTTGATGCAAGGCCATCTTTTTATATTCTTTAAGCTTCAATAATTTATTAAGTTACTGGCTAGTACAATCAATGTGTTATATATCTAAGTGAAAAAGTATAATTTGCGACTACCTAAGTACCTAAGTACTTTAACAAATTTTTATTTTTATTTTTGTAACTTTCTCAGACCGGTAAAAACTAGTAGTCTTTCTATCTTTCCTCGCGAGAGAGCTTTATCAACGCATATCCTATAATTGGTTTATTGAGTCCTATACTATTCCCTTTTTCAGAATGGTGTCGCTCTGATTATCGACGAGGTGCAGACGGGATGCGGGCCCACAGGCAAGATGTGGTGTTACGAACACTTCGACTTGCCTTCGCCCCCCGATGTGGTCACATTCAGCAAGAAAATGCTGACCGGCGGATTTTACTTCAACTCAGATTTCAAGTACGTCATATTGCGTAATTTTGGTACTTTATCCGACTTGTTTATTATTCAGTTTATTGACAAGAGATAATATGGAGTTTGTTTGTAGTGAGTACACTCCTAAGCTGCATTAGTCTTAATTATTTTTGAGTAAACATTTCGAGTCAAATTGTTGTTGCGAAGTTATTATCGCTTTAGTTATTGTTGATATTATTATAAAACCCGGAGAGAATAAAGATTAGAAGTGGACGTCAGCATGTTGAATTCAGAAAATCAAAATTATCGTATTTTGTAACAAAACGTACATACTCTACAACAATATTTTCTAACTAAAAAAGTTAGGTAAGTAATAATAAATCTGGCATTGTACCTAAATATGTTGCTACTTGATACCTAGAAGATGTTCAGCATAGAGATCTATATTTTAAATAGTTTTTAGTTATGTTACTAGGTCCATCGAGTAAGGATTGAGTAGCGTTCCATATGTTTTACGATTTTATATTTTTAGTTCAGTCTATTTAATTTTACAGGGCACCACACGCCTACCGTATTTTCAATACTTGGATGGGCGACCCAGGAAAGCTGATTCTGTTGGAGCGGGTACTGAAAGTCATCAAACAAGAGAATTTGCTGTCCCTTGTGTGTGAGACTGGAAAGGTTTTGAAGGATGGACTTCACACGTTAGAAAAAGAATACCCTGATTTGGTGAACAGTGTCCGTGGTCGAGGCACATTCCTGTCATTCAATTCGCGCAATACTGAAACGCGAGATAAAATTAACAATAACTTGAAAAAACATGGTGAGTTCATTTGGTTTTTTTATAACCATGTTTATAGGTCGCGTCATGTAAAAAAAACGCTGGAAGAAAGTGAATCGCCTATAAGCGACGTTCTTTTTAACCGACTTCAAATAAAAGGAGTAGGTTCTCAATTCGACTGATTTTTTTTTTTTTTTTTTTGTATGTATGTTACTCGATATCTCTGAGAATTGTTAACCGATTTCCAAAAGGTTTACTCCCGAGATGGTCCCATTGCCACCAAGTTAGGATTTGATATGATTCTTTAAATATTGATATCTTCGAGAATTGTAGACGATTTTTAGAGTCCTTTTTTTTATTCAAAAGGGTATATCCTGGAGTTGGTCCTATTGGTACCAAATCTGGATCCGATGAAGGAATCTTAGGCAAATCGAGGGAAACCCTTAAGTATTATAGGCGCGTACAATCTATTTTAGTTATTTTCTAAAACTATTCAAGTATTTACGTCTGTTACTCATATTCTCATATTGCTGAGCTGATGATGGAAGATATAACTCCTTAACAATTAGGTGTTCGTGGATAATTCAACATTATAGGGTCATATCGAGTGTTATTCTTGAGATAGAATGGCACCGACTCCAAAACTAACTGATTATTGTAAATATTTAAATACGTGTTAAAGATTAATACTTTCATCGAAGCAGTCAGAAGAATTTATTTTATACTTTTTAGTGTTTGGACAATTATATAGCTATTAAGACAGGTTCTTACTTGTGTTTTTTTCATAAACATTTTTTGCGGGGCGTTTTGAAGTCGGTTTTTATTTTTACATGATGCGATCTGTACTATGCAGATAAGAACGATATTGTCGGATGTTGGAGATAGATATATGAAGATAATAAAACTAGATTTTGTACATGTTATACCTGCGTACAATAAAAATTTACATAAGCAATTTAATTCATAATATGTAGCATAACTACATGTGTAAAATATAACTAAACTATGATATAAGTACGTCTAATTTACAATCGTTACCGGCTAAGGATCCTTTTTTTGGCATTATACTAATAAAACCGTAAACCGTAGAGCTTGTATGAAAAGGATCATGAATGTTGAAGAGGCGAGTGAGGTGTGTAAGGATCGTGCCATATGGCGTTCGGTTCTCTCTGCCTACCCCGCTAGGGAAGTGGCGTGAAGTTTAGTTAATTAGTTAGATTTATGGATAATTAAATGCGCCAAAATAATGCCATTATATGTAGGTTAATAAAAAAATCCGTTGTGTAATGTACAATTTTCCATCTAACACAGCCCAAATTTTATTTTTTGGCTGAATGTGGCTGAGGGGACTTGCTACCCCTTCGGAAATTATGGACGTGATGATATGTATGTAAATTGAATGCGTCTTGTCTAGATATGTAGGTATTCAAAGTAACATGTCTGTATGTAAATAAAATTATTACTGCTGTTCCTTATTTCCTGATTAAAATTAATATTAATTCAATACTTTATAGCCATTGCTTAAATACAATGTCTACCAGTGTTACAAGGAGTAGCTCTATACCTACTAAATATGTGTTTCGCAAGACTGTTATTCTAATAGGTAACTTTATGTTCTGCCAATCCGATATCGAATATTAGTGGTCTATTGACTTAGGTACCTGATCAGAATTATTATTCAAAAAGCTGTGTATAAATTTCATAATAAATTAAAAAGACGGCCCGGCCGGGTCGAAAGAGTGTGAGGCCATTAACAAGATTCACCTAGGAAGATGGTTGTGATTGAGAAATCATGAAAATCACGTGATAATTTATAAATGGCCCATACGGGGATTGGTTGTTCGCTTGACGCATGATTTTCAGTAACTATACCAGGCCAGGGCGTAAACCTTAGCTTAGGGGCGTAGTTAATACCAGACCAAGATCAAGTCGTGGTAATTTGGTAGCAGATAAACATAGAATCTCGTATTGAGTACATAAAGGGTTAGTTACGGGACTTGCTAAAAAAGTTTTTTTATATCTATATATTTTTTTATATTATAGGTGTGTTGGGCGGTGCCTGCGGAGATACCGCAATTCGTCTTAGACCAGCTCTGGTCTTCGCTCCCAAGCACGCCGAGATCTATTTAGACGCGTTGAACAAGACGTTGAAGGAGTTGTAAAAGTTAACGAACTCAACTAGGTACCTATATAATACACATTTATTACGCTGACATTTCAGAGTAAATTGTGTAAGTATTTTATTCAGTATTTTACGATGTGCCATAATATTATGTGTATTTTAGGAGTAGGTATATATTTTATAATATTGTTATTCCATGAGCAGTTATTTTACAAATAGGTAATGTTTAAATGTTTATTTTACAATATTTTCTGAATACTTATAATAAGTAGTTATAAACTTTGCTAGATTTTGCCAGATTTTCTTATTGAAAACTCAAATCATAGACAGTTTTCACAGAATCATTTGGTGGCCATATATTTCTTATGTTGTATCTACTTGTAGCTTATGAATTATAACGAAGTTCAATTAAATATTAAAATGTATGCCTCAACATGTCTTCCAATACACTTATGAACCAAAATGTTAATGTTTTTGATTTTATTTATATTATTTATCACGCAAACCTGTTATTTTCACTTTTATCCTTATTGCCTTAAATGAATAATATCTACCTACATATTATGCGACATACAAGTTATGCTAAATAATGTTACAAAATTATGCCTGACATTGGCCAACGTCGAAAATACGAAGAAGACCTATTACATGTCACATCGTAGTATGTATCATAACTATTATCTACTGGATAAGGCACATACAAGAGTTCCTGCTAACAGGTCAAAAATACAAAATATCAAAATTATGGAATAGTGGCTCCTTCTACACTATTATCGGGCCGAACTAACTTTGTCTCGTTTACATCCTAGAACGACCACCTGGCGACACCTGACGGGCCAATTGTGAATCTGAATCATAAATGGTTAGACAAACGTGCACAAAAGCTTTTATTAAAATCGGCCTAGCAGTTAAGGAGGTGATCAGTGACACATGCATGGAAGAATTATTTTTATGGTAAATATGATAGTGAATAATATTGAAAAAAGTAACTATGTTATCTTCGTCGGAGTAGCTGTTAAACAGCTGGTGGTGTTAGGTAATATAGATATCAACAATAACTTCCGTTTTGAATCTGGAGAAAAGTAGAAGGAAGAAGCGTAAACTTATTAAGAGACTTAACTAAAGAACCATGCAGCTGAAACCATTTAATAATAGTATTAAAACTTCTCACAATAGCGCAATGTAGTTAAAGATCGTGTGGTATACAATCTTATCAGAGGTGAACAACACATCTACCCACAATTGATAATTTTTTACTTTGTAATAATAATATTCCGATTTAATGGCGATTTAATACAAAAACACAACTACATCAATAGTTGAAGTAGTAGGTAATAAATAAGTTGACAAAAAATATATACCGAGTTTCTTGCCGGATTCTTCTCGGTAGATACAACATTCCGAACCGGTGGTAGAATCATATAGCTGTGGCTTACCTGTATTTGACGATTTATAAGTGTTTCTTTGAAACCTATATAAATAAAGAATATTTTGCCTTGACTTGATTAACAATCGGAAGGAATTTGAGGTGAATGTGGAAATTGAGTTAGAATTGTTTAACAACCGGGAGCGGAAGGTTTATCCTACCTACTATCTACTGTAATAACTTAGGGCGTTTTGCTAATACATACCTTTAGATACCTACAGTGGCGCCACTCTTATGGATGCCTTTTAACCAACATGTTTTACAGGTGGCATTCCTGAATCACTAATCTCCATAGTAACATTTATGTTACGAGGTTCATGAGTAGCCAGAGTGTAGCCATGAGACGTCATAGGTTCAATCTTGACTCCTGATCAACCTTGTATGAGATATTCTATATTCAGCCTATTTCAATTCCATCTGATTCCCTTCTGTCCCCTGGAGTCCATATTGAGACTACCAATTGGAACACCAATATTTAGTCGTATAAGTATGAAAGCCGATAAAATACGGTGAAGAAAAAATAATAGTTCGTACAATAACCTAATAGGTATCGAGTGGGTTTGGATGAAAAGGAGCTTAAAAATAGATATTTGTGAACATGAATATTATGGAATGAACGAGTTCCTAAATGAGACACACAAGAAACATTCGAGCGGGCGGCGGGTGGAATGAGTCAGGTGATACGTCAACGCTGTACGGAGTGTCACTACGCAGCATATTGGAGTTACCTGTGTAGGTAGCTACATGTATCACCCGCATATGTGTACACAACATTTGCGCGTGGTCGGAACAATACCGCGTCTAACAGTATGTAGTAAATATTATAAGTGCCGTTGAATTTAACACATTAAAAGTTTAGGAACACCTACACTACAAAGTGTTGTTTTTATTGCTGTCAAAGATTGTTCTACTTAGGTATTGTGGTTAGGATATTCATATGACACATCGTTGAAGACGTTGTAAATTTTTCCACATATTATAGCCATAGGCAGAGTAGGCAAGTGCCTAATGGCCCCGCATCACATAGGCCCCGCAGGCCCATATGTTTTAGAACGCAAGTACATAATGATTAGGGGATGCTACGATGTGTACCCTTGGATATTGCTAAGGGAACACCGACTTTGTTAATCCGGCCCTGAGTCTTAGTTCGATGAAGCTCGAGGTGTGTAATTATTTTAATGCAATGGTGTGTTGTATATAATATTTCTATTTCCTTGATAAACTCGCAGAAATTTCATTGATAACTTACCGTTAAAGCGCTTTTGATTCTCGCTTAAGTATTTCAAATTAATATCAAACAGCCATTTTTTTAATTGTACAGCTATAGTTAAATCTGGTTTTAGTGCTGAAGATAATGGATTCCTATAGGATCATCACATATAAATAAAAAATATATTATTTACTGTAGAAAAAGTGGGTAGGTGCAGCAAGTTTTGTGCGTTGTATAATAATTCTACGTAACAGTACGTAGTATCTAGATGCCAGCTTAATCCCACTTTCAGATTTCAACTTCCCATTCCTGGTGTCTGGTGTTGATGTGAAAACCAACTGACCCTTAAAACTAGACACTACACCGTACCTAAGGACTATTTTGTTACGAATGTTGATCATAAAATACTTTTACTTGCTGATAGATCTGTGTATGTCAATGGCGTAGAGTGGGTTTCTGTCGCCTGGGGCTAATTTGCTAATAATATGTTTAAAATTACATACTTACTTTTGTAAGTCCTTTCATATAAATTTGCTGCCCCCAAATGTGCCGTCAGAAACCGAACGCCCCTTTTGCCCCTACCACACTACAAGACTGCTAGAGGTATAACGTAAACGTACAAAGATTAGTACGTATACTTACACCTAATCACCATATTTTAAATGTGAGTGGCCTGGGCCAATTAAGTTTTGTTGGTATTTGACAAGAAAATCAAAGTGATTCGCCACTCGCAGTCTGCTACCCCGGGCCATGGCCCTTTAACCCTAGGGTAAATACGATACAATATCTACGTATTAGGCATTGAAATTTGTTCGCCTATAGGGTTATCTGTCCATAATTTGTATCGACCTGTCGTCTGGAATTTGGATACTTACTTAATATAGATCAGGTAGGTATATTCTCATTTGAGATCATTTGAAGAAAGTGGGATGCGGTTTTCACTGTCATTTTTTATATTTGAGTCACGTTTCGACAATTTGTAAGAGTAGTACGTAGATGTAATCATCTCCGGCAATTATGGTTTGTACATACATGTGTGCTACAGTTGATCTGCCATTACCCCAATTTCAAAACGTAGGAAACGATTTGCAAAATTTGGTGAAAAGTAACATGTCAGTCGCAGAACTAAAGTGGTTAATTGGAGCAATCGACTACGCCTAACAAATTAGCACATGCATCAAAATGCTCTTCAATAATGTCTTATTCAAGTTTGATTTGGCGCTTTCGTGAATGTAGGTACTTTCTTGTATGTACGCGTGTCGTAATTTCCGACTTTCCATTTATTAAAAGCTTGAGATGTGAAGAGTGTTTAATGGAATTGCTTATTTCATAAAAGCAAATGCCGTTTCACTGGCCTCGATCACGCGTCTTCGAGCGTGTTGACTCCAAATTAGACAAATTCAATTATCAATTTCTCCAATTGAGTCTGGCATCTTCTGTTTTTTAATACATATAGCTCAATGGTCTAGCTAGAAAGTATTTTTTCGATACAGATCTATACCTACTGTTATTATCAAATTGGAACACCAATGTGTTAGACACATAGGTGTATCTACATATTTTATATATTATTTAAGGCAATGTTATCGGTTATTGCAATAAATCCATACCTATTGGTGCTACCTTTACAACTACTATTCTTTATAACTTCGCTTTTAATCAATATCTACAATGTATGCGATTTTTTGTTTTTTATTAGGTACACGATCCAAACCATAACAAACAGATTCAATTAGATCAAATTATTTCACGAAGCATTAAGTATGACGTCAGAGTTAATTTTAAATCACTGCTTTGGTAGATAGGGTACTTACGTATATTTGTCTACTCATCTAATTATAACACACATATTCTCTTGCGACGTTTAAAAATAGCGACCATGACTGTCTAGTAAGTAGCTTTATGTAATTTTTTTAGTATCTGTGTGTAACAAATAATAGATTAATTCATATATGTGAATAGGTAGGTACGTATTCTCTGTTCATATGCCTATCTATTTAGATAAGTAGGTACCTTTGGATTTGTGTGAGGGACATGCGTTAATGTTGTTTCATTTTGGTGCTTCTATGTTTTACGTTCCACGTCATCAAGATTTCAATTAGAAATCCTTATTAATTAGAAAATATGTAAGTATAACAAGAAGCTCTAAAACCTATTTTAGAAATACGACTCAATATAAAAAGATTTTGTAACTCATTAAACCCTATTTAGTTTTATAAACTTGACTCCTACTTATTTATTTAAATACAAGCGTGTTTTTTAGCTAGATCATTATCTATGTTTACTTTTAAAATTATATTTTTATTAATACTATATGATATTCGATTTCCTGTATTCAGTACTTACATACTTACGTACCTTATTTTTTTTTTTTTTATTTTTTTTTTATTTTGTGTTTCTTGCCTAGCAGGTTGTAAAAGGCGACTAATGGCATATGGGGTTTTAGGAATGTGATTGCGTAGGCGACGAGCTAGCCACTTATCACTACTTTTTTACAATTTTCCATCTAGCCCAGCCCAGTGTTATTTTTGGCTGAATGTGGTTAAAGGGGCCTGCTGCCTACCCCTTCAGGGATTATGGCCGTGATGGGGTTATGTATGTCTGTATGTATGCAGTACATATATTTTATGATTTATGGTATCATTTACGCCAATGACGCCATATTTGACTTCCGTAAAATGGAAGTCTTCTGTTACGGGCGAGATATGGTATAAATTTCTCACTTACTTAATACTTACTAGCTTTCTTTAAATTTTTACAATCCATTTAATTTTTTTTAAATATCTTTGATTAATAACTATGATACTCCATAGCTTCCATCCATAACATGAATTAATACTAGGCAATACATAACATCCGTGCTATAAGGTACAAAGTTTCTAATGGGTCTTCATGAGTATAACAGAGAAACTCCTCTGCTGTGGTGACGAGGTCGTCAAATGAAATCAATTGTAACGGAATCCTATTAATATCTGGCTCCGATCGATACAAACTGCCTAGAATCTATTGTGCCGCCGTACTATTCGCATTATGCACTTGGCCTTGGCTTCTTTACTGTTTTTATTGTTTGCGGTCTGTTTTGTCATCGATTATAGTAGTATCTAGCTGTCTACTATTTGTTGGTAGATAGATATTATGTTTTACTTACAATATTCATGCAACTGCATTAATTTTATTTATTAATTTTAACAGATCCTAACTAAAGTTAGGTCGCTGTCTGACGTAGATAGGTAATTTCGTATTCAATCGGGCTTCTTTATGTAAGTACTTAAATAATTTCGACAAGCGGAAATTTCCATTGATATACTTACTTACCTATGTTGTTAAAACTTAAAATGTGAACTAATGCCAGAAGGAATATATAAGTATGGTAGTAATAAGTTGTATATTTACTGAAAGTTGTTACTCTCGAGCTTACTAAAAGACAATCGCCCCAGGTAGCGCGCACTGGCAAAAGCAGTGTATTGGCTCCGAACGACCTCCCGTCCCGTATCGCCCACAACGGCGCAGGCGGCGCTATTTGCGCACCGAATGATTTAAATAGATCACATCTGAAATATTATTTTTATGCGCAAAATTTCAACTAGAGCCAAGTAAAACTGTTCTCGCGCAAGAATAAATCAGCAATTAGGTATGTGTGTAAATAAAATTCTTACTTAATTATCAGACTAACTGATTCTGCAGCACACTGTATTTGGTGGTCCGTAGCATGCATTTTGAGCGACTGCGAGATGTCTGTAATTTACTGAAGAACAGGAATATTGATTATTTAAGGGAAACAAACGTTCATAATTTCGATCGGTAGGTAAAATAAAAGTTACCCTACATAATGGTTACTTAAAGCAGCATATGTAGCTACTTACTTCCTTATTTTATAGTATGGGTATAATGGTCCGCCTACACTGCAGATACCAACTTTTTGAGAAGGAATATTTTGGGACGAAATCTTTAGGTCACATTGTTTAACGTTCGGGACCATTTGTTGCTATTTGTTAAATAAATGTTGCTCATCGCATTCATACTGTCAACAACAATTCAAAAAAAAATATTACAAAGAGTAGGTAGGTACCTTCTTACCTAATTATTAGATACAACGAAATTTGGCATTTTTCCCCAGTTGAAACTTGATCTATTTTGTTAGGTTCTGTTAGTTAAGATATCAGTCATACACATACATAAACCCAGCGGCTTATTTTGAATGCCTATAGGTGTAGCCGGTTCGCTCTGCCTACTAACCTATTTGTATTTAGCGCAAGTTTGTTGACCTCGTTGACCAACGACCTGCTCGCGATTAAATACAAAAGCCGCATGTTGATGTGCTTCGCTGGTGTCAATGATACGCTGTATGTTAGTCTATAGTCACAATGGTTGCATTTTGTCATTTGTCTCTTGGCCAGAAATAAATATAAATCATTTGACTGGCTCGATGGCTCATTCGGCAGTGACCCTACGCGCCAAGAGTTGTGGGTTCGATCCCCCACCCAGGACAAACATTCGTACGATGAACACTTGTATTTGTTCAGTGTCTGGGTGTTAATATTGAATATTATTTAAGTATAATATATTTGTAATACCACTGTTAATTCTGATATCCGTAACACAAGTGCTTAAGCTATCGGAGTCGAATCATGTATGTGACGTAGTCTGATATTTATTGTAAACGCATTTACTTACATGAAGGCGTAGCAGGCCCCTTTAACCAAATTCAGCCAAAAACAAAACTGGGCTGGGTTAGATGGAACATTGTGAAAAAGAAGTGACAAGTGGCCAGCCCGTCGCCTACACAATCACATACAGCTACAACACCATATACCATTAGTCGCCCTTTACGACATGCTAGGCAAGAAACACAGTTGGCACATTCTTTTTAAACGTATTTGTGCCCCATAATTACATCCAAAATTATAAACATTTGCCTATCTTCTGTTATAAATCCAATATCATCAATCTGTTCGTCCTTGTACCTCTTATCCCAATTATTAAGTAGGAAACCGGTTTAATAATAAAATAAGTGTTAATAATAAAATAAGGCCGCTACTAAGAATTCCTTTAAAGCCAGAATTATTTCCGATAACAATCATCGAAAGGCTTGGAAGATATTTTGTAGCTTATATGGATAAGTGGTCGAAGTGGCGAGCGAAAGCTAGTTAAGTAGGTAGGTAATCTTTTTATTACCAGTTTACCGCGGACCGGTTTTAAAAAATGAAGTTCTAGATTTGTTCTGATGAACGACTTTTTCCAGTGTTACCACTTTCTACCTCAGTGCGATAGATTGTTTGGATAGTCATACGCATGTCTACCTATTTACATTATGCTGATGACTTTGTGACATTATGTTAAAAGACACAGTGTAATTTCATGAGGTTATAGGGCGGTAGTTAAAATTAAAAAAAGAGATATTTCAGTGAAGATACAGTAAGTTGTTTTTAGGTAACTTAGTACCTAAGTATTCAAATGGTACGGCAATTTTACATAAATGTTGTATATAATTTCTGAGTAAGGTGTTAGTAAATAGTATATTAAATAAAATGACGTCATGATAAAGCTTCCTCAGCGGATCAGCTGGGTGACTGTACTGCGGTTCGACCGGTTCGGCGAAGGCCGTATGATGCAGACAGTAGACAAATCATGTTCCGACTATGTATGAAATTCAGAATGCAATATGCCAACAAGTGATACAAACTTACGCAGTTATACATAAGTATATGGCATTTCTCTTGACTGGCTCGATGGCGCATTGGGTAGTAAACCCTGCCCCATGCGCCAAGATTTGTGGGTTCGATCCCCACCCAGGACAAACATGCGTAGATGAATACTTGTGTTTATTCTGTGTCTGGGTGTTAATATCCAATATTTAGGTGTATATTTGTAATAGTTGATTCTGATATCCGTAACACAAGTGCATAAGCTACTTACCTCGGAGTCAGATCAATGTATATGATGTACCTAGTCGTATTTTTTTTATTTATTTCAAAAACAGGTTGAAATTTTACACCTATTCGTTATCAACTATAAATAAGTAGGTATGTTGGAAAGTAGGTTACGGATTGTAAATATTCAAAATTAAACATTTTACTTAGCTCATTATTTTACTGACAGCGTGCCTTAGAGTGCATAGCATTGATAGTTGTTACTCACACGCTGACATTTTAGACATCTTACCTTCATCATCTTCCTAGCGTTATGTCCCGTGTTTAGTCGGGGTCCGCTTGGCCATGATCCAGGATTTAGCGAGTCTGGTAATAACATTGAAGCGACTGCCGATCTGACCTTCGTAACCCTAAGATAGGGGAACCAGACAATTTTTGAATCATGGTTACAAATCCAAAGTTGTTTGAATTTGCAGGTTTCATCACGATGTTTTCCCTCACCGCCGAGCTAGTGGTATAAATACGTACATAGATTTGAAAAATCCAGAGGTACGTGCCGGGTTTGAACCCGCACTCCTCGGTTAAGAGGCGCGTATCCTTACCATTGAGCTACCACCGCTCTAGGTAAGTTTTAGACATCTTACCTTGTGCACGCAAAAAACATCTCTTGATATTTTGGAAAACGTTTACAGGTACTTATATGTAGGTATAGATGCAAAGGCAAAGAATGCATTGAATTCTTTCACCGTTTTATAATGTTAACATATTATGTAGGCATACAGAGGCGACATATCTCCCCTCCCCTCAAATTTAAAAGTCTAACGTTTTTTTGCTAATGCTAGTTTTCTAAGCAGTATCTTAAGTATAGTAACCGTTTTTTAAGTATAGTCATCAGGACCAATAAGTTTACAATCCTTTCATGACAATTTCGATGCTTGTGCTCTACTACCTAATAAAATTGTGTATTTGCTATTATTAAATTAAAGAGTAAATTCTTCTTGCGACGTTGTCTCCAAAGACATGTGAATTAGGATTAAGAGGAATTTCTATTATTTCTGAGGCCATATAATTAGATGCAAGATAGTAATCTGTCTTATTTGGTCAAGCAGTTCAATAATTATATATCTACAGGTAGTAGTATCAGTAGGTACAGTTATTTTAGATATGCGTGATAGAACTAATAAATTATAATTCAATTATTGTATTAATATTATAACAGAAGAAGAATAATGGTCTTATTGTTCTTCTATACATACTTCTGTGAAAGTTTGTACATATACATACATAACATCACGCCCATAATCCCCAAAGGGGTAGGCAGAGTCAAAGGGGCAGCATGCCCCTTCAACCAAATTCAGCCAAAAATAATGTCGGGCTGGGTTAGATGGAAAATTGTGGAAAAGCAGTGACAAGCGGCTAACCTGTCGCCTACACAATCACACACCCAAAACCCGATATACCATTAGTCGCCTTTTACGACATGCTAGGCAAGAACCACAGTTGGCATATTCTTTTTAAGTCCCAGACCAATATCAGTGGGCTGGGCTGGATGGAAAGCTGTGAAAAAGGAGTGACAAGTGGCTAGCTCGTCGCCTACTCAGTCACATACCCAAAAGCCCGTAAACCATTAGTCGCCTTTTACGACATGCTAGGCAAGAACCACAGTTGGCACATTCTTATTTTTTGTCCTATCAACATGAGCCAAGTCCCAGACCAACATGGGACTAAGTTTGTTTGTTTTGTTATTTAGGTAATCAAGCTGTAATTGAATATCAAAACATAAGACTTCGTGATATTAGAAGATAACGATGTTAGCTATATCTAACTAAATAAAGCTAAATCGGACGTAGTAAATAAATTTGTCTTATCAATCGCATCTTATGGTTACATTTATATAAAACAATTATCTATATTCTACGCTTTAATATTCTATATTACTAATATTATAAAGAGGAAAGATTTGATTGTTTGTTTGTTTGTTAGCATCTAATAAATAATTCTTTCACCAATGGAAATCTACTTTATCAGCGAGTAATATAGGCTATATTATATTCCCGTATTACTACAGGAACGGGAAATACGCGGGTGAAACCGCGGAGCTCTGCTAGCTAGACCTACATAAATTAATTGAATTTCTAGCCGAGACACAGAAAAGGGGAAAAGAAAAGATTTTATCCATCACGGCCTAAAAGTACCATAAACTTAAGCAGTATTCTTTTCATGGATTAGTTTTATTTATGTTTTTTAAGGCATATTATGCGCCTGCGACCAAATCTTCACAAAACCTATATTTTTTGTAACCAATATACGGTGTAAAGATATTTTCCTTCGCTGTACTGTAAGATATAGCTCCTTGCCAAATTTCAATTGTTTCTCCTACCAACCCTCTGAGTAGGTACTGAAACTAATGGAGATGACTTAACTACGAAACAGTGAAGCCCAATTTTGAGTGAGAAACAAATATGGCGCCTTTGTGTAGTGTCATTCCACTTTACTTTTTTACATACTATAAGTCTCATAACAATTTATTTATGACGATGTTTTTAAATGTTACAAGTTAGATTATGTTATAATCACAAATTTTATCAATATTGGCACAATACACCACAAATTCCACTGACATTGACAACTTAAAGTGAGAAACCAAAATGGTAAGCCGGCTTCACTTAGGTATTTCTATGACGTCACTTGATGATGTTACCGAAAATAGTTAAGTCAAATATATTGTTGTCTCTTTTTACGTGCAGTATTGTAGACTTGTTAAAAAGAGATACTTTTTTTTTTTTTTTTTTTTTTTTTTTTTTTCTTGGCTTTGCACGGCTTGTGCTTTAGCCACAAACAAAGTTAGGGAAAAGAGATACTTAGATAGAGGTTTATGAATACAATATCGATATTAATCATATTTGTATAGCAGATTGTTCGTATAGAACATTATGTCGTCTCCATATGTTTCAGTACTCAGAGTACCAACCCGATTACTTAACGTTGGCTTAGCACTGCTTGTGACTTATCTGAGGGTCTGATAAAATCCAAATTTATTATTATCAGCCGCATAGTCATATGTTTACGATTACCGGTGTTCTAAATGAATAAGTTAATATTATTATATATCTACATGTTAAAAATCGTTCGTATAGGTACCTATAGTGAGTTGCAAGTGGAATGCGCGCGGTTACTATAAACTAGGGTTTCCAACTGTCCAAGACGAGTAGGTACTGGTTTTCGTTTTCGCTGGAGAAGTACCGGTTTTCGTAATGTCCTGGGTAGTCCTGAATAATTTTAAATAGCGTCCCGAGTTTGAATCAACCTGAAAAGTTCACAAATTTTAATAGTTTGAACTTATCGCACGCTAGTTTTCGTTGAAAACTATTTCAGAACATCGCAAAACTTAATTAACCATAGAAAAAGCTTTTAAGTATGTATAAAACATGGGTGTCGCTTGTCATAGCGAAAAGTCTCGAACTTTCGAGTGTTACTCTTGCTGCCGCGTGTCTTGTCGCAACGAAGCAGTTTTATTTGTGCCAAGGAAGGCTAGATCAATTGAGTTGTTTCTAATGATTTCTTTATAGGAAGATGAGAATTAAGATTTCCAGTGTTCGATGGACTGTCTGTTACGCATAAATACGCATTGCGTTTATATTTGTCACTCCTAAAATTTTAACCTTGAGAAAGGGCATGGGATAAATAATAATTTTTATTCCAAAAAAAATTAAGTAATGATCAAAAATTTTCTCTGCAATAGACTGAATTTAACGCGGGCAAATCCCCCGCGGCTAGGTAAAAGATAGTGTTCTATATTTTTATTACCTTACTTTTTTTAAAATAAATAGTTTGTGTAAGTACTTTTCGCAAAGTTAACTCCAACATGAGTTTTGTAAAACATGCATGTTAGGGTAGGTACATACCACGTTAACCTGCTTGCAAGAGTGCGAACTATGAACAAATGTCCGTCAAAAGGCACAATTATGTGGCGCCACTCTACGTTTTAAAAAACAGAACGTCGACGATACGTTTAAAACAGTACCTATTTGTCTACACTAGCGCGATTTCCGTAAGTTCTGTAATGGAATTTTAAATTCCCTTATCTAGACCATCCTGGTCTAGATAAGGGAATTTAAAACGTTTTAAGTAAATCCCTAATCTAGTCCAGAAATTTAAAACGTTTTAAGTAAATCCCTATAAGTTGGTGCTCCTCCTCTTTTGCCACATGCAAAAGAGGAGGAGCAAGCAAATGCATTACAATAATATAGTCGAATACAAGTGTGAAGTTCGTTCGCTTTTTAAATACCGTCGAGCGCGGGCAAACGAGTTCGTTCGGGCTCAAATGTCATTCATGTTTGTCATTCATTCATTCATGTCAGTCGTCGTATGCCGTGCCGTGCACTCGGGTTGTTTGTTCTCAAGTCTAGATAGGTGCGGTTATGAAACGTTACAACATTGCTTTGTCTTAATGTGCTTGCAGATGGTTAGCTTCGTAGCCATGTTTTATTGATTTTGCGAACGAGAGGATTCCATTACAATCGAGACGTTGTTATCAGGGAAGGTTCGATTATAACTGTCGAACTGTGTCATTGGACAAGATCAGTCATCCGTTTCATGCATGTGTGCTCAATACAAACGTGATAGTGTCATTCTGTGGTGTGAATTGTGATTGTCGTTCAATTTCAATACAAAATCTGGAAGATTTCATAGAATAAGTTTTACTGTGGTGAAAGATCTTTACCTCGTGAACAACATCTTGGTATCCGTGGTCGGCACCTACATAAATCACCGGAAGAGCCAATGTTATTTTAAGGTTCGTATCTAACTAATACAGGAACCGAGGAACAGAGCTAACACTATGTAATTAAGTCATTACGAAACAGGTGTGCTAAAGTGAAGCCGTTGCAATATACTGTGCAGTGTCGTATTAGCATTTCAATGTAAAATCATTGGTTTTGTGTGTTGTGTAGGTGTCAGGTAGGTTGAAGTTGAACGAAAATAAAGACAAAGTTAACAACGATTCTTGTTCAGTAATTCTTTTTTACAAATATGTATTGTAAACAGGTTGTCAGACAGCAGAATGTGATGATTATTGTGATCAAAATCTCAATAATTATAAGAAAAGCATATTTGTATGTTTTATTATTAAAATGTTATGATATCTAAATAAATAGGCATGGCTTATTATACACACATACCTAATAACTGGCATTGTGACAATTCATTGATATGCCATAATTATATGGGTGATAATATTGCCGAATTCCTTGGTTGAATCAAATAAACCAGAAAGTAAACAATGGTCCATCCATAGACACTTGTGTAAATATTTATTTGTCAGAATAAACCTACCTCAAATAGGTATATGTAGGAAAAGTACATAGTTAATTTATATTATACAAATACTTATTACCAATCTAATCTTATTCTTAATACTAAATCACATGATTTCATTTGAAACTATTAAGATATTTTAAATATCTGCTACTGTTAATATATTATCAGAAGAAAAAACAAATCTTTTCTAATGTATACCCATAATATTATGATATCATAGTGTGCATTTCATTTTATTCAATGAATCAATTGTTAGTGCAGCTAGTAGAGGTATCCAATTGATTTGACAGGCACCTAGGTAATTGAGTGTGGTGAAATAATATTTGTATTTAGAAACATTATTAGGTTATTCAGTTACCATAAAACAACCATTATTTTTAAGTACATGTCGGTACAAAATGCAAGTTGTTTTCAATATAACAAGCTTACATATCTGTTTTGAGTGATAACAAAGGAATTCAAGGAACACATTGATGTGTCTTTATGGTCTTCTACAAGGAAATTGAATTACATTGTATGCAATCATATCTTATATCTAATGTAATGACAATGACATATGCATTCATACTAAAATATATGAATGAGCTTGATTGAGATTGCTAATGCTGGATATGTATGACAATCTGTAAAATTCTATCTTATTGCTTAGACAATGCTTATGCATTGTCTTAGCGGATAAAATTGATAACACAAATTATTTTTTTTATGTTATTGTCTTTCCTGTTTGTACACAATCATTTTGAATTTGAGACTATGTTCTTTTCAAGAGTTTATTCAATCACCCCTACAATCACCTGTTTTGCTTATTGTTATTGTTTTCCTGGCCTTACTTAACTGACATATATTGTCATGAACATTTAGAAAAAAAAAAACAATATCAAAATGGTGGTTTGAATTTTCATATTAATTTGACAGAATCATTAAGTACAATTCGCTGCTTCTTGTTTAATGAGAAATGAAGAATAAAATATAATTTACAGTGTTTGTCAGAAGAATATTTGAATATTATTAGCCTTGAATCAAAACACCTTTTTAGCGACTATATTTGTAAGTTAATAGAACTGCACCAGAATACTTTCATATGATGTGTGATTTAGCTCCACGAGTGGTTAAGTAGTTTCAAAAATTTCAAAAAATGTATTATATATACAGACATATAGAGTTAGTTACTGCAATTTAAAAATTAACCAATTTTTCACAATAATGTTAAAAGTGTTAATTATTTCAGATTTTCTGCCCCTAGAGGGAAGCTAGCTATGGTGGACTACTACAGGGTATTAGGTGTTACTCGGACTGCCACAGAGACAGAAATAAAAAAGGCGTAAGTTTTGCATTAATTCTTTAGTAAGTAAAACTTAACCGAGTATATAGCACACAGAAATTCAAAAATTTAGACATCCACTAAAACCTGCAACTTGAACCATTTATTCTCCATTGGTTTGTTATGAAAGTGCATTTGTTCACAATGCAAAAGAGCTATGATTTCCATTTAATAAGTAACTAATCTCAACTATTAGTCAAAATTTTACCTCATTCCTATTGAGCATTCTGTCAGTAATATTATAGTGTAAAAACAAATTTGTCATATTGGTAAATATATTTCCAGGTACAGAAAGCTAGCTTTAAAATGGCATCCTGATAAAAATCCTGACAATGCAGATGAAGCTAACAGAAGGTTTAAAGAAATATCTGAAGCATATGAGGTTCTCTCTGATGGTATGTAGTTTTCTATTACTTTTATGTATTGAAGCAATGTATCATTTATTTATATATAAATCTAAGATATATATACTACAATATAGATGATACTAAAATGGAGAGATCTAATAAGCGCCATGATAATTTAGGTTCTTGACATAACCTGGTGAATTTATGCATTAAATAAACATAGATGAATTCCTGTTAAGTCTAAGCCCAGATTTTTCTGTATTGTGGGTGAAAAAAAATTTTTACGAGTAAAAAAAATATTCTCATTTGTACTTCTCCGGAATAATTATATAATTAAAATTGTAGGTGTTTGTTTTATGTATAAATATTTGTTAAATATTTAACTTCTTCTAAAATATTTGGAAACACAGTAAGTCTTTAATACAGGAAAACTGTTGATATGTTTACATCAGGAAATTTAACATTTTCCTGTAAACAAATTGTTATTCAGATAATAAACAGCTCCAAATTAGATTAAATATTAATTTAAATACAGTGAGTATATTTTTGATTGCATACACAATAAAGATTACAGATTTCATAAGTACAAAACTTGATATGACCTGAGCCTACATTGCTTATATTCAGGACATTTCATATGGATACTGTATGATCATGAATGTTTTGTTTTTTAGTAGGTCAGGCCAAGTACCTTCTATTTTGATACTCCTAAGGACCTCCTCATAAGGACTATAAGTGTACAAGTGACACTTATTTATCAATATGAATAAATATAAACAAATTTTTTGGCTAATTTAATTTTCGTAAAATTCACTAAGTTTAACAGTTAGATAGACTGAAATATAAAAAAAAAAAAAAAAATTTAAATTATTTCAATGATAATTGTTGTTTTATTTTTGACTGGATTAATTAATCTTGGACCTCTTATTTTTATTACATTAAACAATGATGAACAGGTTCTTATATAAAAATTAAGGGTATAAGGATAAATCTGACGATTGTACTCATGATAAAAATCGTTTGCGAGTTTAAAACTTCTGGAACAAAAGCGATTGATTCAATAACACGATAGTTTGTTCGGACTGTTCAGTAACGTAACTGGCGCGTGCCATTTGTGTCGCATTATTTCCTAAAAAACAAAAAATATTAAAAAAAAAACAATAAGTAAAGGAGAAACCAATTTTATTATATTTTTATTTTCACTAAATATACCAGTTAAAAAAAAACTAATAAATATTAGATAAAAGAAGATTGTACTAAAATTATTAGTTTTATCAAATTTCAAATTCCAAATTCATACTAAAATATTTCAAGTATTCAATAAAATGGCAAATACTTCATTAAAAAAAACCAAAGGTAACTACTTAAATGTATGTTTTGCTGAACAGGGACTAACTTATATCACTTATTATGTATTGATCACCTTTTCCATAATTTTATTATTGTTTTGAATATAAGAATATGATTGAAAATATCATAAAAAAAGACGGCCAGTCGTTCTATTAGTCAGGAGAAAATGGTTTCCCTTGATTAATTGTTCGCATTATATTAAATACTGTTTTATTGTTGGGTAGAAACCAAGCGGAAGTTATATGACGCAAGGGGATCCAGTCACCATGGGCACAGATATCAAAGCAAGAATGGAGTTAATGGGCATCGACACTTTAGCTTCAAGGGGTTTTTTGGAGATACACCATTCCACCGCTTTTTTGGTAGCTGTTCTGATGTGATTTATGCTATGAATATTATCATTGTGAGATTACTGAGTAGTAGTACAAAAATACTTGCGGGCAGCTGAATATATTACACTTATGTATAACTTGTGAATTATTTACATAATTTCAAAGCATATAAAAAAAAAGCTTTAAAAAAATTGTAAGGATTAGATTATCAAAATTTTAATAGCAATTAAATATAGACAATATTTTGAATGTTGGTAATATATATAATAAAGTTGGTAATATATATGTTGGTTAATTATATATTTTTTTTTTATTAAAATGCAGGCTTTCTTTTATTATTATTAAAGTCATAATAATAGCGTAGCAGCAGGAGAACAAATACTCTTTTCTATCCACTTTGTTATTTATTTATTATATTCTATTTATTTATAACCTGACAAATTAATAAATCGCTCTTGTATGAAATCAGTATTTTTGTTTATAATTAGATGGTAAATATATCTTTTATATAATGTAGTCATAAATAAATATTAGTCATAATATATACTGCGTATTTATAACAACCCTCTTTCTGACGCAATCGGGTAAAAAGAGGAAAATATGAAGGCAACAACTTGTGTAATTATAATCAATAGTAATGACAATCAGTATTTGTAGACTGAATGTTAATAAAATGTCTTTGACAAACAGGAGCAGTAAATATAACTAGTATCTGTTCATCATTAAGGGATTATATTTAAAAGAAATTCTGAAAATTTTTGCCTATAAAGTAAATGTATTTTTCATTGAAGATTAGCAAGTATATATAGGTGTCGTTTACTACTCGTAGAAAGAAGCATTGATAATATTCATATAAACCAGCTAATAAAATAACGTGCATTTATAATTACTAACCAATGAGTTTTGTGTGAAAAATTAACATATACAGATAATAATAACTGAGTATTGGTTTTGACGCAAGGTAATTTTTTAAACTGCATCGCACTTACATTAAAGCAAGATATCAATGGATCAGTTTTATACTTATGTTGTTTGGGATAGATAACTGATAACTCAACTTAACCTAATGCTTAAAATTTGCTTTAAACTCTTATTTACGTTTTCATATAGAAAACTTTGTTAGGTAGGTACTCTTTTATTGGATTTGTCTCAATATAGAGATTTTAAAATATTAGATAACAAAGTGTTTTTATGTACCTAATGAAGTGGTATTCATACTAGACTTGGGCTTCGTAGTAGATGGTGCAAAGGCATCCTTATGTCGACTTGATTTGAGACCAGGGACTCCCCCTGTCCAAGTATTATTTGTCATTATTAATTTGGTGCATGTTTATACATTTCTAAATCTTTTGAAATCGAATACACCAAAATATCATCCATTGTGTAAGCAAGTTTCACCATAATTCATAAACGTGCAATGTAGTTAGGATAACAACCTTACAAAATTAAAGGTTTAAATAAAAACTCACTTTCCCATTGTACCAGACCAACGAATCAAACGCGCCCATTAGTCGTGGTAGGTCCATTACTTACCGTCCTTACTGTTAAGGAACCATATTTTCGAGTGTCGTGGGTGTGTACGTGTGGTTTTGCGTGAAATATAAATACTTATTAATTTTATTTCACACATTCTACAGTCTTTAGAGACCGAAATTAAGCACTTTTAATGAATACTATTTTAATAATATAGTCGTCAAGATAAAAACTTTGTCTACCTACTGGTTACCGAATTGAGCTATTATTTGAGAACGTCTCTCACTGTCATATTAAAACATAAAAACATCTGCATCAACATAGTTATTTTAGCGCACCTTCCTACGTTGATTCATTTAGTAAACACCTATCGAGGAAAATAATAATTACTACAAAAATAATAATCACTGAGTACATGATTTAAGAACGAAGGAAGAAAAATTCGAAAAGACACTTTCAAATGCTTAATAGCTTAGCATTCCTTAACATCTATATTTATATTAAAAAAAAATTAGAGAATCAATGAATGAATTTATATTATTTTTATGATAGATGCACGAAATTAAATCGAAGTAACAAATACACGAGCCCAATTTGTATTAAGGACGTAGCTTCGTGAACAGATTTCCCGTCCATCTTCATCTCCCGGACGGAAAAAACACGTTACGTATACTTCGACCTTTACAGGCCCCGGCGCGTATCTTGAGCGGTCAGCGAAAGTGGAATTGGGACAATTCGCGTATGAGTATACTCGCGTACTCAATCTGTCATTAGTTTTCCATAAGATCTTGAACTTCTGACGTGTACTTCAATTAATATTACTTACATTGCTGTGATGTAGTTGGGATTATTATGTTAAATTACGATATTACAGGTCTATACAAATCCATAATGTAATTGTAACTAAGTCTTCTTTTAATTTATTCTTGCTATAAAGAATTTAGTTATACGATATTAAGATGGTATTCAAATTTTTATTTAAAGGCACGTTTCCCACGTGCGTTAGTAAGTACCTATTTAATTGCAAAAACAAGTTTATTTGCATATTGTGACGTGTAATAAAAAGTATTTAAATATAGTTGCAACAAATAATACCTACGTTAAAAGCGTGGAGCCGAATTCCGAATATTTGAAGAATTTAGTGGCCTATTTTAAACCGCACAAAGAGCTTAATTGCAGGAAATAAGACTAGCCCCCTTTCACATCACTTTAGTCAAGCGCTTTCATTCTTATGTATCTTAACATTATGTCGACGATGAAGTGACAGTGAAGTGACAGTGTGACCTCCTCCTAACTGTAGATATGCTTATTTTACAGGAGAATGAAAAAACTACAATTTTTTTTGGTTCTGATCATTGGACTTTCATCTAACTTTTAATGTAATGTTTACAGGATTTCTTTATTATTTAATAACGGACGAGAAAAAAATAATAGTCCACGCGAAGTTCAATTTTAAGGCCATTGTGTTAAAAAAGTCTATTTCTTAAAAAATATTAGTTAGGAGGTACTGTCACTTCATCGTTGATGTATTTCATTTTAAATTATATGCGACCATTTGGCTAAAATCGAACATAACATGGCTATACTATGGAATGGAGAGCGCGGTTCGACAAAACTTTTACAGTCCTATTTGTAAAACGTGTTAAAAGTTTTAGGAAACGAGAAATATTCTTATCACTTCTGGTTTTAAGTAGAATTCGGTATTCAATTTATTCATATATAGGTATATAATTATATGGGCGATATTCCGAATAACGAATATTCGTTGTTGCTCTAAATTTATATTCTTACATTATCATTATGATAAATTAAATCAAAATGTGTACTCCACTGTACGAGTAAGCGGAGAAGCAAATGCATGCATGGTCACTAGTTCAAGAGACTGCGTGCGGCGGGCGGCCAATGTTGTGTTGGTGTCCGGTCAGCTGGCGCAAATTGACACTTGAGCGTTTTAGGTTAACGTCCTGAATCAGGGTTCGTCAATGGGTTCGCGGTGGTTATTTAAGATAACATACAAGATGTTTTAAATCTGTAAATCAAAAGTTCTGATCATTTTTACCCTCCTGATTCAGGTTTCGGTCCGGCAAAATTTAATCGAAAGTTACAAGAATAGACACAAGGCTTAGTTTTTTAAATTGTCTATTATTTTTGATTTTTGTTAGGCTTCGATTTGATTTGATTTTAAAAAGGGGGAAATATTTTCTTTACCTTTCTAGTTATTGAACAACTGTTACCTGAGCATCGAAAACAGGGTGATACATTTTTTTTATTATGGTTTTTCTAAACATAAAAAAAAAGGAAACACAGCTCTCGAATTTTATCAAAATATATATTTGCATACCTATGATTATGGGTAATGCCCAGAGTAGAGGTAGGTATATCCCAAAAAAGGTATTTACAACTTGAATATTGTCTGTTACCGTACCAACTTAATTACTAAGTTCATAAAAATTATAATAATATTTAAATGTTGACTACAAAAACAACAACATTGCTTTATGTACCTACTTATATGTAGGTACATATTGTATGTGTCAAGGATAAGCAAGCAAGTAATTTCTTCTTCAAGTCAACTATTCATTAAATTAATAGTATTTAAACACTGACAAGTATCTGTGAGAGATATTTAATGTATGTTACATTAAATCTATTCACATCAAGAAAAAAAAAACATTTATTACGTATTGAAAATTTTTCCGTGCAGTTTTTTACTTAACAATCCAACAACATTTATGTATGAGCCATTTAGAAAATGCACAAATCGTAATAAACATTGACTACCTTTATAAAACTAGACTAATCTTTAATGGTTTGAAATCTAATTAAGAATTCTAGTTCCGATTGGTACTACTAAGTTTTTGCTGTTTTTCCTAGCCTCTTTTACGAAACGCATTTACCCCTTACCAAACAGAATGTCTTCCTTTGTGTATGTTTCTTTAGTATCCTCCTAACGATTGGTGTGTTATTAATTATGTATATTGAAGAACTTAAAATAGTGTAAACGATGCTTTCTTTTAACCGCAGAACGGAAGCGGCGAATGTACGACCAGTATGGCAAGGAGGGCTTGAACAGCAGTAGAGGTCGCCGGTCGGCCGCAGACGACGACTACGATTTCGGCTACGCCAGTTTCCCGTTCACATTCCGAGACCCAGAGGAAGTGTTTAGAGAATTTTTCGGCGGTTCTCCTTTCGGCGACCTTTTTGCTGGTATGTTAGCTTAGTATATTAGCTAAAACCCACTAAATTTGGTTATTCCGAATGTTTGTGGAACAGATCACTTTATAAATACCTAAAACTAGATAATTTGTAATTTACGCTATGAATAAAAAGGAAAATACACTTCGAGGAAAAATTCGAAATGTCTATAAGTAGGTTTTATTAGTATTAGCTACAGTATGTGCCTTTGAGAAGCGTGAAAGGTGCCCTGGTCAGATAAAATTTATTAATATAAAATACATACAAATAAAATAACATGGAGATTTCGACTTGTATGAGTCCGGTTCAACATGTTCCACACTACACTGTATCCCTGACGAACGGTTAGATATGTTGTTACTTGAATTCTTGTCACAAGTTTCCAAGAACGCATAAGGCCGTGAGCGCAGATTAATCCATTGGTTTGAATTTTTGGTAACAGTTTTATATCGTTTTCAGAGATCAACGGGCATGGCCACCACCATCACAGACACGGACGCAGGAGTCACCACCCCAGCACTTCCCTCACATCGTCCCTGTTCAGCCCGTTCGGGTTCGGCATGCAGGGCCTAGATGACATATTTGCTCACGCCACATCCAACGGGAATGCGTTCACATCCTTCTCAACGTTCAACAGTTCCCTGGCGGGGCCCGGCAGTGCCAACATGAGGAGCACTACCACCACTACCCGTATTGTCAATGGAAAGAAGATTACTACCAAAAAGTAAGTTTTAACTTTAAGAGGCTTATTTAATACGAAAGAGTATTGTTTAAGAAAATTCAAACTAAGTACATATTCGTTCTAGTCGTCAATTTCTTTACACCGACCTGAATAAATACTAACTACTTGTTTCATCAACAACTATGAATTTGTCCCTGGGCGACAATCGAACGCTTGCCTCACGCATTCGACGCAGAGTTTGAACAATGAATAGGATTGTCTAGATATATTTTTTTCGGTATTTATTTAAGCATGAAGAAAAACGAAAATAAAAAAATCATTAAATTATTATTTTCTTAATTTCAGGGTCACGGAGAATGGTCGAGAGACTGTGATGTCGTACGAGAATGGGGTTCTTAAATCAAAGACTGTCAATGGTGTACCTCAATCGCTAACATACAGCTAAATATCTAAATTAATAATGCCTATTAATATAACCAAACGTGATCCAAATGTCAACTGTACTCAACACAAGCAAGTTCAAGTTCCAACTTATACATAATTTATAGTTTTGCTTAACTTTAAAATTTATTTTCTATAACTGTAAATTTTAGTGACGAAAATGTCAAAACAAACTTATTGTAGTAACTACTATAGGGTCGCTTTTTTAACTTTAAATACGAGTGAGGTTTTAGAGTAGGTAAACTGCTCAATTACATAAATCTCTCTCTTTAAGGAATTTTGTGTTCTATTTTTACGTCGCACGCGCATCCTTGATCTCGAACTCTGCCGATGAGTTTTGTAGGTACGTGAGTTAATTATTAACGATTAACAATAATTATTTTGTGTAATGCGATGATAATATTAATTTGCTGCCAATTATTTTGTTTAGCAAAATAGTGTAAACTTTTATAGTCATACTTATAATCACATTTACTTTTATTTTTTATGTTGGAACACTACATGAAAATAAGCCTAGTAATCCTACTTTAATGAGTTTCACATAAAATATACATAGTTAATAATACACATGTAGTAAGTAATTGTTTGTATTAAAACATTTAATTTCTCACAATATAAATATCAGTCTTTTTGATGATTGTAAGGGGTTGTTTCTACAGATTAGATTTCCATTTACATATGCCCATAGCTTTGTCTTAAATCTGGAAAGTTGCATGGGTAGTCCCCATATTTTTAGATTATAATGCTACGCAAGGGAGGACAGCTCCACCTAATTATCCTGGATATAATCCTGATTATTAGTGCATAGTATAATTTTTATTAGAAACAGCTACGTATTTTTAGTCTTACAGCATTTCTTAGACGCCGATTTGTACTCATTGTAATATGTATTTATAATTTGTTGTCAATAAATCATTCCCGTAGTAAGAAAAAAAAATAAAATAAAATGTCTGTTACTGCTTGTCTGCTCATAATACCGCCCTAAATCAAAGCTTTATTTTTATTTGCACTGGTATTATACTATCATTCCTCGATTTTCAAGTGGTAGATACATTTTATGGAAATAAAGGACTACAATAAGCCATTTAATACCATCGCTAATTATATTTCGTATATTTTGTGATTTATGTTTAATAAATTGGTTTTTAATAAAGAATAGGTATGTCAAAAGATAAAATTTTGTCATCATTTACAGGATACATATTAATGTCATACTAATATACTGATATATGTACAAGCCTCATTCTAATTTGCCAATGTGTACTTAAGTTAGTTTTGAAATATTTTAATCGAGATTTAGTGAAATTCTGTGAAAATCGAAATCTTGTAATTGACAAATGGACAGCAGTTAATAGCTAATATCTCTAGTTTAAACATGCCTAGTGCGATAAAGTCTTGAGTGAGAAACTAGCGCAAGGTGTAAATATTTGTTTACCTACAAGATCTCGTTTCTTATAAAATTGTCAGCAAACTGAGCACTGCAAAAGAATGAATAAACAAAATTAATTAATACCTGTTTTGTTTTTATTTCGTTGCTGGCAGGACTAGCCAGTGGCGTAACTATACGCCACTGGCTAGTCCTGCCAACAATTTTATCAGTTGGGTCCTCACTTAGTATTTGATTTCAATGACAGACTATATTTTACCTCCGCACTTGCGGGCTTCCGCGCCATAAGAACCTCCTACCTTGATTTCTACAAGGGCACTATTTATACCAGGTCCAACAACAGTAAGCAGTACAAGTATAGCATTAAAATTATTTCAATCAATGCATCTGATTTAAACTACATAGGTTCAATTTTGTCAAAGGCAGTTCGAAATATTGCAATCTAATCAATACATATATCAAAGCGTATATAGCCCAGGATGCTATTTAGAATTTAGTCCCCCCCCCACCTTCAAATTTGTCAAATGGTTGATATAGATTTTTTTTATTTATTTAATTTTATCATCATACAAAGATAGGTACCTACTAGAAGATGGAAAATCAATATGTAAAAGTTGATATTACAATCTTTGTATTTGGAAAAAAACAAAACAAATTTAAAAAGACATTAAAATACATATATATTGTTACAATATATTAAAAGCAATAGGTATTTCGTACCCTAAATAGGTATATAGCAACACAAATGAAAAAAATTGGGAAGGAGAACAGGAACATGATGATTGATCTACTTACTTAAAATGATAAATCTCAATGTGCATATAAATCCATATCGATCATAGGCGGTAGTACATAAGTTTGTTCAAAACATCAACAACATAGTTAGTTTAATATTTTATAAATTTTGAAATGCTCTGACTTAGCATTAATTGGTAGACATCTTTATTGACGGCTTATTTTAAATTAGGTGAATAATCATAAAGGACATGCATTCCAAATTGACTATGGTACCAAAATGAATAATATGGATTTCATCCAACGAAATTGTTACAGATGATAATATTTAAAATTAACAATACATTATAATAACTTTATCAAATGTCTTAATGTAATATACTTATTATGAATTAAAATTAATAACACCCATAAACATATTATATTGTTATTAACGGTCTCGTACTTGAGGGGCCGTATTATTTATTATCATTAATAAATAAATAAATAAAAAATATCTACATGTCAACACTCGTTGGTTTTTAAACAAACCGAAGCAATAGCAGTTACGTAATGTAAAACATTCAGACACAGATTTGACTGCTATTTCTTTGGTTTGTTATCGATCGAAACTCCCGTTCGCTTTTCTTTTATTTTTATGTAAATATATATACCGACAAATAATATGCAATAGCAATTGGAATAACAATGTAGGTAATACATAGTACCTGTATACATACATACATTGCACAAAATAAGTTCTGTAAATAAGTATTTGGCTATAGTTCCTAAAGCAAGTGATGTATTATGTACATTAATGAATAATATGATACACCCTTGGAAACAGTGACCTAATTCAAAATTCCTATATATACTGTGACCTGGCGGAAAAAGTTCGAATTTCATACTTTGAGTTTAGCAGATATTTAGTGTATGACGTCGTGTAATTGTGCATGCTGAGTAATAATTTGTGCGTACACCATTGCGGAGTTATTCATCAAAAACTGAAAATATTTTTTTTGCATTTTCAAAATGCAGTTGTTTATTTTTGCTAACAGTTGTCTATGCAACTGTATTCATTACTGAAATAATGGAATTTTAAGAATGTTATCCTAATGTACTGCACGATCGCTTTTTTGTAGCCATCCGAACACGGTCGGGTTATGTAAGAATTGCGGTGGTTATCAGTTTTTTAACTGTATTTCGTTAATTATTGAGTGTTATGAAATAAAATTTTACGTGTGAATAGTTGAATGAATGCACTAATTATTAGAATACGTTTATTATGAATTATCCTTTAGAATCTCATGTAATTAGGCTGCTTATAAAACAATGGACTAATCATGGTAAAACATCCCATATCTCATTAACTGCTAAGGAAATCAATGACATTTGGCAAGATGTTGCAGGTCCTTACAAGGTATGTATAAACGTTATAAAGTAGACCTTATATTGCATACTTTAAATATTACGTCCATGGCATAAAAAAAGTTCCGCTAGGAGAACGTTGTCCCAGCGGTATCAGTTTTTGATGAATAACTCCACAATGGTTGGACGCACAAATTATTTCTTAGCATGCACAATTACACGATATCATACACTAAATATCTGCTAAACTCAAAGTATGAAATTCAAACTTTTTTCGCCAGGACAATACACACATATATACTATACATTTTAAGACTTTGAAAGTATTTTTCTTTATAAATTGCACTTTTTTGATAAGATTACTTTTATTGTAAGGGTGAATTAGTAATATTTTGGAGTATCGAGGGAGCATCGGATAAAAAAATAGGTCTTAGAAGATAGATCCTTGAGAATGAAAGGTATCTAAGCATTTGTATTAAATCATAAATAATCATCCATGCATTGATAGAAAAGACACAAGTTTCGACAAATGGACATCGAAACAATACAAAAAAATATTATTTCCGTTCCGTATTTCCTTTCTCCAAAGAGGCCAATTGTTCGATTCACCCTGCATTTTTTAAAACAAGGGTTTTCAACCGTTAGTGTTAGGGTTAAGAAACCCGGCTTTTTTATTTATGGCGTTTTAGTGGGTTGTGTAGTGTACACAACCACTAAAACGCCAACAAATTACATAATTATACGCCTTTCCGACCCTCACTATTGTACAATATCTATGACTAATATTAATATGACTTTATATAATATGACATTTCGTATAGAGGTCAATTTAATATCTACCTATGTCCATTAGATGTGAATAAGCAATCGTTACAGCTTATAATGCGACCGGTTGCGGTATTGCGCTACGACAGGGCCTTCGTCTGGATATTCAGACTTCTTTTCTTCGTTTAGTACGTATGAGAAGCCGTCAAAGTAGGTGAAATCCATCGCCACGTCGTCTTCCAGATGATATAAGCGGGTAGACTGCTTAATTTCGGTGAGGTTTTCTGCAAAATGTAAAAGAAAACATCCAGTTCGGCCTAGTCGACACTATAGAAAATGTGAGTCGTAGTAAACGATGCTATAGCAGATTAGGTACTATTTACTAATATAGGTTGCGAATGAAGCAATCTTATAAATGTTTGTTTATATACCTACATAATAAACAGCAGAAAAACACTTGCGTCGTTAATGTTTAATGCTCAATTTAAATTGAACTAAGAACTTGAGTACCCACTATCTATTCATTTCTGACGTTTTTATTGCTCTAACATTTAAAATGTGTAGGTACTAAAATTATTAAGTATCTACAGTCAAGTGGACGGTTGATAAAATTACATATTTTAAGTAAAATATATATATCTGTAGGTATATATTTTACGTGTCGTATTTCTCATAACATTGATTTACAATCCTGGCCTATTTTATAGAATCACTAGGACACTAGGACCATGCTGTTTATAGTGTACCTCAAGATACATGATTAACAAACCTTGCGCCACATATCTGTCGGACTGGTCCGCGGCGATAACGTAATAAAACGGCTGATTCAGGCCGAATTGCAACTTTAAATCCGTCTCAAAGCGGTCGCTCCGCCGCGCTTCGAACCCCACGTCCCAGCCGCGGATGATGCCCACGTAGTCGAACTGCTTGTGGTAGCAGATCATGCCTACTGCGTACTTCACATCACCAGTACGCCTCTTTACGACTACCTAAAAGATAAGTAATGATGAGTAATCATTAAACTAGGCCGAATGTTTGATACTAAGACGCAAATTTAGAATCGCGATAACCTAGTAAATAGCTAATATACCTTCGAAAAAGTAAATCAACTTTTAATAATAACCAATATCAAAACCTTATTAATTACTATAGAATTATAAATAAATACACGAACTGAGAAAATATGCCCATGTATTTGATTTTTTTTTAAATATATAATTACACAGACATTTCAAAATGTAGATATAAGTAGGTACCTAAATATGGTACCTATGCATATACAATCATATGTAGTGTTGTATATATAATGACTGGCCCGTTGGTCGAGTGGTCAGAGACCTTGGCCACGAAACCAAGGTTCGCGGGTTCGAATCCCGCTAGAGTTTGTGTGATGAACATGGAAATTTGTACTCGAGTCATGGATGTTTATAAACGTATTTAAGTACATATGTCTATCCGTTCGCCTAGTATCCACAGTACGCATAAGCTTAGTTTGGAAGTACAGAATTGGTGCGTCAGTCTGGAGAATTTATATATTTATTATTTATTATATAATGTGTATGCATACCTTACCTATATTCAGATTAATAAACGTATTTAAGTATGTCTATCCGTTAGCCTAGTATCCATATATGTATAGTACTAGCATAAGCATAGTTTGGAACTACGGAATTGGTGTGTCAGCCTGGAGAATTTTTTATTATTTATTATACTTATAATGTGTATGCATACCTTAGCTAGCATTGATTGTAGCGTGATGAAAAGTATACTATAACCTGCCCAGAAGTATGAAGAATAATTGTACCAAGTTTCGTTAAAATCCGTCGAGTAGTTTTTGTTTCTATAAGGAACATACAGACAGACAGACAGACAAAAATTTTACTGATTGCATTTTTGGCATCAGTATCGATCACTAATCACCCCCTGATAGTTATTTTGAAAATATATTTAATGAACAGAATTGACCTCTCTACAGATTTATTATAAGTATAGATTTCTTGCATTTATTAGCAACAGGTTTCTGTATGCAATCGTGATTCATCTGATTATGTTTAAACTTATTATTAACCTAAACTATAATAGCTTAACAAGTGTCGTTCTTAGACAACTTCTAAATTTCGCCGCTAGAGGCGCGCGGATAACCTTTGCATCGCCAATAATTTAATAAATTCTAAGCAAACTGAAACGTCAACACGTAGCGGGAAAATTTGTTGTTTTAAAATGTTATTTTTTATTGCGGATGGCTTTTACAATGATGATTACTTGTAAGTTTTTGGGAGCAATCACCAGATCATCATTGGCAAGGTTACGGCCGCCATGACTCTGGGATTTAAAAAGAAAGTGCCTGTGACTTAGAAAGAACTGTGTTCCTTGTCGTAAAAGATGACTATGGGATATCAGGTTTTAGGTACCTATGTGATTGTGTAGGCGACTAGCTAGACACTTTTTCATAATTTTTGCTCTAACCCAGCCCAGTTTTATTTTTGGCTGAATGTGTTAAATAAAGGGGCTTGCTGTCCTTTCGACTCTGCCTACCCCTTCAGGGATTACGGGCGTGATGTTATTTTATGTTATTATTTAGTACCTATCCTATAAATAAATAACAGACTACATCGAATACATTGATCCGACTCCGAGAGAAGTAGCTTAAGCACTTGTGTTACGGATATCAGAATTAACAGTTGTATTACAAATATATACTTAAATATTGGATATTAACACCCAGACACAGAACAAACACAAGTATTTAATTATTCATCACACGAATGTTTGTCCTGGGTGGGGATCGAACGCACAACTCTTGGCGCATGGGTAGGGTCACTACCACAGACCACAGAAATACTATAGATGCGGTGAGGGGCGTGGCGCGTGTTACAGCTCATATAAGCAGACGTTCCTAATGTTGTCAAACGCCGCTCAGTCGTAGTGCAGACGCGCGTGGGGAATTGAGTGATTTAAAAAATAGTAAAATGCCGAGTTGTGCTGTTTTATCGTGTGGAATAAGGAGCCAAGACCTAAAAGGTTCCCCAGGAGTGATTTCCTTAGTACTAATTTACTGTATTTATTAAAATTTCGGAAAAAACGGCAATCTATTTTGGTTTTGACATATAATTCATTAGTACGACATTACTGTCGTACCTTAATAGATTGCCGTTTTTTCCGAAATTTAGCTTCGGCGGCATATACTGCTGGTTAGTTAACCACTACCGATATTCTAGGAACAGCGCGCGTCACGCGCAATGTATTGCGCGTGACGCGCGTTACGCTCGCTACGCACAAATTCTTCAAGTGGGCCGCCATAATGACGACTTTTACTAGAGTTGAGCAACAACTGCCTCATCCGTAGTTTATCGATAAATGGATCTGCGTTAAATAATAATTCAATATGTGCTATTGTTTAAAGTATGGACTACTAAATTTCACGCCACTTCCCTAGCGGGGTAGGCAGAAAGAACCGGACGCCATATGGCACGATCCTTACACACCTCACTCGCCTCTTCAACATTCATGATCCGTTTCATACAAGCTCTACGGTTCTCACAACTCCTAACAGTTTCTGTTAATACACGACCAACCTGCCACGCAGGTGAGCTTGGGCCTTCCGCGGCTCCTACATCTTTCCACTTTCGCATTGTACCTATATCTGTTTTAGTCAATCTTTCGTCATTGATTCTTTCCATATGTCCGAACACGATGACTGCCCTTCTCCAGTCCATTTGGACCTTTCCGTTTCTCCAGCATAGATTGCGTAAGAACCAGAAAGCGTCCTAGATGCTAGCACCACCTAGCTTGATCATCTCCGCAGATACCTTGTCTATTCGCGCGGCTTTTCCACTTTTCAGAATTCGTATCGATCGTTCAATCTCATTCATAGTGATTTCTTCATCAGACGCTGGCACCACAGAATCAGTCATAGCCTTACTCTCAGTTCCAACATCCGAGACACACCCCTACATTTCTCCAAAATATCCACTCCACGTTCTAACACCACATCCGGGTTTGCAAGAATGTCACCAGCTTTAGATTTAATCTAAGTGAACATAGCATGTTGAAGTCGGCTACACTGGTTCTGGAGCAAATAACGTTCGATACCGTCTCCATATACTCCGTGGTCACTACCGAATGCACCATCGAGCCAGTCTAATGTACATATGTATAAATGTATATTTATTATTTACTATTCAACGAATTATGTCCTAGAACTCCCCATTGTAACTTAGTATTATGAGAAATGATATAGAACTAAGCATTAATTTAAAACCCTTACGTCAATACGTGCTAAAGTATACCTACCAAGGTAAAAAAGTATTTTATATTTAGGTACTTACCTGTTTAGTGACTGGATTAATACGCTCGTTTAAATTGGCTAGTGATCGAATAATTTCAATATGTTCGTCATACAACTGAAAAACCAAAAGAATTGTGATAAAAATTAATATAAATAAAAGAATACAAGGCGGATTAATGCGAAAAAGTGACTTAATTAAGAGTTCCGACATTACTTTGACGTTTTTAGGGTTCTGCTGTGTCCTAACAAAACACCAGAGTAATAAATATATTAATATAGAGAGGATATTAATATATATTACTCTGGTCAATTTTGACTTATAATGAATTATTTATAATGACCAGTCATATACATTATAGCTATTTAAGGATTGGCTGTAACAAATGTACAATAAAACTTACATAGGTAAGGTCGAGAGGAGTACTCATTGCATGTATGTAGTTACTGTTTATGAGGTATGACAGGAAGTTCCTGTACGGGTTCGATGGATTATATGTGGTCACCAAAAAGTCCAATAAATGAACCGTATTTTGCATATTCCTGTAACAATATTCATAACTTAGGGTTACCTTTAAAAAAATACCTGTAAAACATATTTGTTAGAGATGTCTTTGAAATCATAAAATATCGTTTCTCAAAGTCGCGGCCCAAATTAGGTTGGCAGACGTTATTCAGATGGGTCGCGATAATTTTTAATGACATAAATTTAAGAAACTACTTGGCTTTAGTAAAATACTATTGTTTGATTTTACCTGGATGATAAAATAATATAAAAATGAGAAAATAGTATACGGATTTTTAAACGAACATCGAGTAGCGACTAAACCTCATTGTCTGATATAGGCTTCATCTTTAAATTATCTATCATATCATTCTTATTCGCAAATTATTACTATATTTCAAATCTGACCTTATATCAACACCGTACAATATTTATTAAATTTTCGGTACACCTACCAATCTTTAATGACGCCCATGCTCCTATGATACGACGTATAAATATACTGGAGGAAGGAATCCGGGCAGTATTCGAATTCGGCGTCCCGATTTGCTTGCGAAAACGGGCACCGGCGGATGGGCTTGAGGTCGCCCGTGGCGAGGTCGACAGTGAAGGCGCGCGCGCCGTCGCGCCCCTGCAGGAACAGGTGGCTGGGGAACGCGACCAGCCGCAGCCGCACGCCGCAGCGCCGCGCCACCGCCTGGTACACGGCGCCCACCGCGCACACGTTGCCGCATCGCAGGGTCAGCACCTGTGCGCACCGTGCTATGTGTTACTCGACGAAGACAAAAGACCCACCCCCTTACTAATATTGGAAGTGAAAAACTGTGTATGCTTATACGTAATGTTATTCCACATCAAAATGGCTGAACATTTATAATGATTAGCGTAGAAATAGATGGGTTCGATCCCCACCCAGGACAAACTTTCGTATGATGAATACTTGTGTTTGTTCTGTGTCTGGGTGTTAATATTTAATATTTAAGTATATATTTGTAATACCACTGTTGTTTCTGATATCCGTAACATAATTGCTTAAGCTACCTCGGAGTCAGATCAATGTATGTAGTCTGATATTTATTATATCAAATATACATAAGACACCACATTATATCAAATATACGCATACAAAAAAAATTGGTTCCATCCTGCTCGTACGAAGTCGCTATCAGGTAGTAGTAAAAACGGAGGTGTAATGTGAAGTGTTCTCCTTCTATTTTATTTAACGTCTTCTCTTACTTACTCTTTAAAGAGCTCCCCGACATGACAATAAGCTTATCGTACATAAGGGCTCCAACACACGAGCGGCATATGATTTAGTCTCTGTTTGGACCCTAAATATTTGCTTGTAATTTTACTCTGAGGGACGAATGGTCTATGATGCCAGTATCTGATTGGTGTAGATGTGAATAAAATATTTTACTAGTATGGCATTTATTTTGGCCACAAAGTATCTTTTGTAAATCTTTGCTTCAAATCATAAAATTTTAAAATAATTTATAGAAATATTACCCTTACCTTGTTGATATTTAAAGTGTCCAAACTGACTGCAGATGTGACCGCCATATGTCGTTGGTGATATATAGATTCACTGACAGCTTTCAGTATTTGTTTCTCATCTACTAGTTGCTTAGCACATCTTTCATGTACAGGTATTCCTTTCAATTTGGGATTTTGAGCATTTAATATAGTTTCCACCCTTTCAACCAATTCATCTATCTGAATAAACGATAATAAAGAATTAAAATGTACAAAATAATTTATAACAGAGCTTGATTAAAGTATAGATTATGTAATTTTAACTTAAAGTGATTAAGATTAATTATTTTGTAAAAATTGCAGGCACAAAATTAGTAGTAGCTATTAATTTAATAAAGAAACAATAACCATAAGCTTTGAAAAATCTCAAATAATATTATGTATAAGATTTGCTTACTCTCTTTTTAACTTCATGGTCTAGATGTAAATTAATATTATCAGTCCACTGTACAAATAAAGTGACTACGATTTCTGGATCCAATTCATTTTTATGATTTGATTTCACCCACTTAACTCCTAGATAGGTTTGAATCAAATAACGAAGAACAAACTTTGCATAGTACATTTCGGTCAAAGTGTATGGTCTGAAACAATGATATCATTACATTTATTGTATGAGACTACATAAATATGGAATACTGAAGACAATTTATGTAAATTGTATAGGTATGGAATTAATTATTATTCAGTATAGAATTATAAATGCTGAATAATAGGCTAATTTTGAAAGTTTTGATGTTACCATATTTAAAAAATTTCTTTCTAACTAAACATAATTTTGTTACTATTAAAAGTGGTTTAATGAGCTTATTGCTCCTTGCACTTTTGCCCCCTTTGGAGTATCAAAATCACAGTAACAACTAGTTTTGTAACAATTAGAAAGTTATCAAAATATCCTGTCTTCGCCATATTTGATTTGACTGGTTTGGCCTTTACAAGAGCGACTGCCGTCTGACCTCTCAACCCCGGAGGGTGAGCCGTCGCCAGAGCCTTGTTTGTTAATCAGCAGGGGTACGAACTTGCACATGCAGATGGCTTAAGCCCGTGGATGGTATTAGGCCCAACTATCAAAATATCTTCTGGGTTAGAAATTCATTGATAGTTCTCTTTTTCAAGTCTAATGATTAAAGATGATAAACTAACTAATCAACTAAGATCACTCCAATTCTCTGGCAGTGTAGGCAGACCAAGCACCATATGATAAGATCCCGTCACATTTCACTTGCTTTTTTGACATTGAAGATGATTCAGATAAACATATATCAAGAGAATATGATTTTAATTTTTACCCTGGTCACAGGTAGTTATGTAAAAAATCAGATATTATTAAGAATAATGAGATAAGAGTACTTTATAACTTACTTTTTTACATGTTTACTTTCAACACATGCATTGCCCTTTTTAATCATATCTTGTAATATAAAAATTACATAGAAATAATTGAGATTATTGCTTAAAGCAATATTGAAGAAATGTCTTACATCTTCTAATGACACCTCATCATACTGCCTGGAATATAAAAATTGTTTATTACAGCCTTATCATAAGATATTTCTTTTATGTTTACAATTAATCCTTAGTAACAATAGTAGTTTCATTGCTGGAAAAATAAAAAATATTAAAAAAGAGAGATACAGAAATCTCTTTTGTCAGATAATGGTGAACAAAAAACTATAAGTTGTGTATCTCTTAAACTTACCAATAAAATTTTGGTGACATAGCTATTATCTCAGTATAAATTTGTTTCCGCAAATTGCAAAAGTTTTTATATGCATTCAGCCATCCATCATCGCAGTGTTTATTGACAGAATCAAACATAATTGGAGGTACCCTAAAAATTATGATAAGGTATTATTATTATATAATTAAGTACAGTAATTATTCTAAAACAGACACGTAACTTACAAAGACTTGAATTTGAGTTTCCAAAGTATCTCATTATTTTGAACCACTTCCCAAAATTGTTTGCAGGTTGTTCCAAAGGAGACAATATCAGGAACTTCAACATATTGCAATATAACAGTTAGAACCTCAACTGGCAGGGAATTTATATAATTACTTGTCTCTTCCTGATCCATGATGGACAGATAAATAAGTTCTCACACTGGTCAAGGGGCTCACACTACATAATAATATTGTACCCAAGATATTCAACAGGAATTATTTATCAAATTGTTTACAGTAAGTACAGTGTGTGTACAGCTGATAAATTATGCCGAAATGTCAATCAAATTGTGTACGGCACTTGACAGAAGTGAGATGTGTGATCGATTAAATTGGCTCCGGTAAGAGATACTCGATCAAGTATGTACTACTTATTGTTGAAAATTACAAAGAATTACTCGTTTTTGTAAGATTATAATTTTTTTACTTTTTGTTATTTTAAAATATTTTTTTGTTGTTAAATTTTGGTTTTTGGTCAAATCCACCCATAGTGCAAAATAATCAATAGGTGTATCTATTCCGTGGTCAAATCATAATATTGTCTATGTATCTTAATTATCTCTCTGAGTCTTAGTAATATTACTGAAACCACAGACGAGTAATGTTAACTGAAACTAATGGAGATGACTTAACCACGAAAAAGTGAAGCCCAATTTTGAGTGAGAAACAAATATGGCGCCTTAGTGTAGTGTCATTCCACTTTACTTATTTACATACTATAAGTCTCTGAACAATTTATTTATGACGATGTTTTTGAATGTTACAAGTTAGATTATGTTTTAATCACAAATTTTATCAATATTGGCACAATACACCACAAATTCCACTGACATTGACAACTTAAAACGAAAAACCAAAATGGTAAGCCGGCTTCACTTAGGTATTTTTATGACGTCACTTGATGATGTTACCAAATATAGTTAACTTAAATGTTGTTGTCTCTTTTTACGTGCAGTATTGTAGACTTGTTAAAAAGAGATAGATAGAGGTTTATGAATACAATGTCGATATTAATCATATTTGTATAGCAGTACTCAGAGAATTATCTAGATAGTAATTTTAGATTTTTTTTTATTCAGTTTTAATAACTACGGTTTGTCGTGCTAACTTATATTACACTTTAAAATAAAAACTGATATTTTTAATGCATACATACGCTTGTTTTATTTATTAGATATAAGTTTAGTTTAAAAGATGATTTATGTAGCGGTGGTAGCTTAACGGTAAGGACACGCGCCTCTTATCCGAGAGGTACGGGTTCAAACCAGAGCACGTACCTCTGGATTTTAAATCCATGTACGTATATATACCACTAGCTCGGCGGTGATGGAAAACATCGTGATGAAAACAACAAAGTCAAACAACTTTCGATTTGTAACCATGATCCAAATGTTTTCTGGTTTCCCTATCTGAGGGTTACGAAGGTCAGATCAGCAGTCGCTTCAATGTAATTACCAGACACGCTAAATCCTGGATTATGGTCTAAGCGGACCCCGTCCAAGCACGGGACATAACGTTAAGAAGATGAACTTACTTACTACACTCAGTTCCATGTTGATTTGGGACCGGCTTGATCTTGCTCATGAAACCTTATATCCAGTCAGTTTTTTTTCAATTTCCAGTGATAGTGACACGAAATGCGAATAAAACCCCTGTACTATAACGAAGGGGAGCAGATGAAACTAAATCGGTGCTATCGACCACCCGGGTGGTGAACGCCACGTTTTAGTGCCAACCACCACCCGGGTGGCAACTTGAAAGGGGCAGATGGGAATAATGGCGCATTTGGTCGTTCCTTTTATAGCATATGTTATGGACCATGTGACAAATTGGTCATTGACAATAAGTATAATGCCCTCATTAATCACTTTGTCCTTAGCACATATAAATATGTGTTTAATTAAAGGCTTGAAGGACTTGTTTTTGAAAAAGTACGAATCACGTATTTCGGTAAGTATTTAAATATTTATTTATTTACATTAAAAATATTACTTACGCTATAAAAAATTATAAGTTTATCTTGAATATCGGATTTCTTCCTTTTTCTTCAGCGGCCGAGAACATCGTGTTTGGTCTTACTTAATTGGGCTCTCGAGAATGAGAAGGCTATTTAATCCTCATATTTTGCATAGTTAATCAACTTGTACTGGCGCTCGCACTATTAAGTTGCTATAAGTAATAATCAATATATGTACTTACCTAGGTACGGTTTTAACCACTAGGTCATAGAGATTTGTCATGTCAAACAGTAATTTGTGAAGCTAGTCACGGATTGTTTAGATTTTTTTGCTTGATATGTAAGTAGGTTACTTGTTGTTATAACTTTTTATTCCACACTAGTTTTTTCCCGCGATTTTGTTTTACACGAATGAATTCATTATTATTATTAAGTAATAAAATCCCAAATAATAAACCAGGGAAATACAAATATGAATTTAAAGTTATCCTAAATACATTAAAAAATTTGGTCATAACTTTATGGGTTAAAATTATGCTACTTAAGTATTAGTCCGCGAGCCAGCAAAGATTTCCTTGACCAAGTTTCTTCCGGGCGATAACTTGAAAAATGCTTCAGAGGTGTTCGTACACGGAGATTTATGATACTCGTATATCTCTTGACAGGAAATGATTGACAAAATTTGTACCCTGGCTCGATGGCTATAAAGTCTAGCTATGTATTATCGTTGTGATTATGTGACAAAAAAACATATAAACTTTGCTATTAGTTAGCAGGATAAAGGTACCTACTGTCTTAAATAAAAGGTATTCATCTGGATTATATGTAAGCTGATGCTATTTTTCAATTGCTGGTAGATTCCTTGCAATATTTTTTGCTAGAAATAATTTATATTCTAAATATATTATGCCTTGCTGCTCCTATTCATTTACCACCAAGGTCAAGCCTCCCTCTGCACTCTTCTACGCCATTGCTTTAGGTCCCTCCTCTGATAGCCCAATGGCAAAGAATGGCTTCAACCGCCTGAACGTTGCGAGGGAGCACCCCTGCCATGTCATTAGATAAATAAATAAATAAATTCCTTTAGACTGACACACCAATTCCCTAGTCCCAAACTAAGCTTATAAGCTTGTGCTATGGTTACTAGATGAATGGATAGACATACTTAAATACTTTTACAAACATCCATGACTCGAGTACAAATGTCCATGTTCATCACACGAAATATTTGCCCCTAGCGGGATTTGAACCCGCGACCCTTGGTTTCATGGCCAGGGTCTCTGACCTCTCGACCAACGGGCCAGTCATGGATTGATAGATATATATTCTTTTTTTTTCTCTAACCTTTACTGTCCCACTGCTGGGCTGTTTTTTCGTGCAATATATTCTTTCACGAAAAAACAAATACAGAAATAATTATATAGATAGACAAATACAACACAATTTAGGCGGTCTTATCGCTTAAAGCAATCTCTTCCAGACAACCTTTAGGTAGAGGAAAATATGCTACTGAAAAGTGCTTTACGGCGTGCAGTAAATCATACTAATTAAAAGGGTATAAAAGAAAGGATAACGATAAAATACTTATGTCATTTATACTAATAAACATACATATAATCACAAATGCATAATTGAGTAAACTACGCACCTAAATATCAAATAAATACATACTTACAATATATAACGTAAAAACTGCAAGCATTCTGGATTTAAGAGTTGCAGTGACAGCGGTAGGTACAACCTAAGTACTTAGGTTGCGGGTACAAAAAAAACAGTAATGTTTGAAAAATTGTGGTCGTGGTAATTTTAAATATTTTAGGGTGTAAATTTTCGAAGAATTTTATAATTAAAAAAAATTAATAAGTATAGATTTTTTTTTATTTTTCTTCAAGTCCACCCTACGGCGCCGGCTTTTGTTGAATTTTGGGACCCGTTGTATGTTGTGTTGAACAAAAATAATAAATTCGAATTAGTATAAATCAAATTTGGCGTACCCTACCTATCCCTAAAATGAATAAAGAGACAATTATTAGGTTTCGTGGCGTGAGCTTATCTATCATTTGGATCGACAATCATTATAATAATTATTCCCATATAAATATTTATTGTTCCGTTCAATAGAACTATTCTTACGTCAGAAATGGGTAAACGCTGTATCCATCCATGGTTGTAAATGAAGGGTAAAAAGCTTTATATATCAGTCAGTAAACTAGTGACTCATGGCATTCGTTTATAGTTGTTGTTTTTGGTTTTCATTGCGTTTAGGGGGGATATTGATCGGCATATTCTCATTGGTATGTACTTTAAAAAATATTAATATAATTTTTTTACAAATATGTATTACTTTATTTGCCGTCTAACGAAGCGAGGTGGGTAGCGTAAACAAATTAATAATATTACATTTTAGGATGGATAATGAATTTGTTTAGTGGTTATCGGTGTCTATTTACAAATTTTATCCTTATGTACATTACCTTAGCATCAACATTGGACGGACAGGCCTGTTGGTCGAGTGGTCAGAGACCTCAGCCACCGAACCGAGGGTCGCGGGCTCAATCCCGCTAGGGGCAAATGTTTCGTGTGATGAACATGGACATTTGTACTCGAGTCATGGATGTTTATAAATGTATTTAAGTATGTCTACCTACCTAGTATCTATAGGACAAGCTTAGGTATAGCTTAGTTAGGAACTATGGAATGGTGTGTCAGTCTGGAGAATTTATTTATTTTTTATTATCTATATACAATTGAGGTAGATATCCCGGAATGAGATTCCACTTCCAGAACCAAGAAGTTCTTCATTCAGTAGATTACCTAAATCTGTGGGTACTTGGATACAAACACACACACATAGTGTGTCTATGTGTGTTTTGAATTCGACATCAGTTCTATGTACCAACTTATGAATCTATTTACAATATTTACTTTTCAGCTTCAAGCACTGCTGTTTCTGATTGGTTGTTGTTATGCCTATACGCATCCGAAACAAGTGGATGACCAAATAACGGATTGGATGAATAGTTTGGAACTCGTCTATATGAAACATTTGTTAGAAGACGTTAAATCTGGTAGGGAGCGAAAATACACAATATTTTTTTTATCTTACTTTAGTTACTACAAATGTGACATAACTAGATATATTATTATATTCTAGTACAATATTAAGTAATGTTAGAAATAAGTACATATCTAGAAATACGCCTTTAGACCCGTTTATAGTATGTTCAATTAAAATCAAGTAACACCTCATACCTACTTAATTGCATGGTTTTGATCATCAGATGTGTAACCATAATATTGATTTTCAGACCCAGAAAGATATTCTTCATTAGGGATAACCATTACATGTATATACTTAGCTGTGTGCATATTATTTATTTATGGAGCCTATACAGTAAGTATTCAAGTGTCCATGGATTGGTGCGTTATGTTTAGATTTCTGTTCCTTTTCATAATAAGTATTCCTTATTTCTTATTTAGTGCAACAACACGCTGATGATAATATATTTACTTATGGACTTGATACGGCTAATCCTATTGTCTATAATAATTGCAAATTTCCTTCTGCTGTTGAAACAAAACACCATGGATATCGGTCTTCTCATTGGTGCGAGTGTCGCTGGAGGATTCTTTCTATGTAAGTTAAATCACCGAGTACCTACTTAGGTAACTACTGCATGATTTACTTACTATAAGCTTACTTTCAATTATTGAAACAGTGCCCTTTAGGCACTAAATCAATAAACCAAAATGTATGTTGGCTATTCTCTATAGACATATAATTATAAACATCTTTGGTTAAAAATTATTTAAGGTAGGACACCATAAAGCTCCTTGGCCTCTGCCTATCCCTACGGAGCTTACACTACCTACCCCTTTGGGGACTAAGGGCATGATGATATGCGATATATGATATGTAACTTTATAACTAACTAGCTGAGCCAGCGGTGTCACCCGCGTTTATGGTTAATATTATAAAGTCTATACTATTTCCGTCATACATAATTTCTATGTAACTTTAACCATTAAGGCTGCACACGCGACAGAAGCTTAAAAAAATGGAGTAACTTCTCCCGTTTTCCCAACATTTTCCTTCACTACTCTGCTCCTATTGATTGTAGCGTGATGAAAAGTATACTATAACCTGCCCAGAAGTATGAAGAATAATTGTACCAAGTTTCGTTAAAATCCGTCGAGTAGTTTTTGTTTCTATAAGGAACATACAGACAGACAGACAGACAGACAAAAATTTTACTGATTGCATTTTTGGCATCAGTAGGTATCGATCACTAATAACCCCCTGATAGTTATTTTGAAAATATATTTCATGTACAGAATTGACCTCTCTACAGATTTATTATAAGTATAGATTTAGACGTAGTATCTTAAAATCATATATATTTATATACAGTGGCGTAGCGTGGGGGGGGCAGAGGGGGCCATGGCCCCGGGCGCCATACGAAGGGGGGCGGCGGATTAGGAATATAACGAAACAAATTCCGAAACGAAACCGCAAGGGTGTGAAAGAGAGGACGATAACTGCCCGACCGGCGGGCGACCGCGCGGCGGCGCGCGAGTCTTTCCGAACGCGAACGTCCGCGTCGCGTCGATTCAATCAAACAAAACAATACGCTACAATTCATTTCATTACAAAAATAGTGCCATATTTATAAGTTACCCCGATGTACCTGCGCAGAAGACCGATATTTGAAAGGCGCCAAAAACCGTACACTTCGTGGCAAAAAAATCACCTAAATAAATCTGGACTAATTTGTCATTAATATTGATGATTTGTCATTATCCTCGTCATGTTCAGATATGGCGAAAATGATAGCGATGGTGATGGAATGGAAGGTGTAATTAACCATTAAATTAAGTGTGCAAGGGAATGCAATTTAACTTGACCTCTTTGATTTAGATTTAAGATGACAACCTTTTGCTAGTGGAAATTTTATGAATGGGGATGAGTCGAGTTCGACCTGACGCTGACTGGATTCTGAAAAGAAAAATCTTTTCCCCTTTATTGCCTATATTAAAAGCAGGCATATTTTTTTGGATTTTTTCGTCATTGATCGATTTTAACTTCTTCATGCACTATATGTTATAATAACATAAAACATATAAAATATGTATTTAAAACACTATATTTCATGTTTCTTAAAATTGTTAAAATTTTTAATTATATGTTACGCAATAATACATTTGGTACTTTTTTTGCCCTACAGTGTACATTTCTTATGAGCGAGATAGCATGAGACTCAGTGTTTTTTAATTTGAAACTTGACGTAACGCAATAAAGTCTATATTTCAACGTTGGTGGCATTAACCGTGTAAATTACCGTGCAAAGTCAAGATAAAAGGCTATGAATTTTCAGTATTATTTATTTATTTTAGGTAAACGCTCGTCATAAGACAAAAAACGATTCATTCATTATTACGCAACCAAATTTCATGTACATTGTTTAGTGTAGTCATACTTTTAGATTTAAACGTATTGTAATGATTGATATTTGGGATTTCCCCGCAAAGAAATGATGTTGCCATAGCGTATAGCTGGATTTGCGTTTCGTTTTACGATCTTTTTTGTAATAAAAATTAATCCTTCATAATTATTTACTTACTGACTGACACGGGAATTCATTATTAAAAATACCGTACATTACAAAGAAACATTGACTACACTAGAAAAACTCACGGAAACGAATGAAAGTTTGAACACACGGACGGATGCAGGAAGTTTATTAGTCGCTATGCAATCATTTTCATTTTTATGTTACTTAGGCTTCTGGCAACCGATACTTCGTGAAGTTAATGATACTCAAAAGTATTTGCAAACAGAGGGGCTGAACATACATCAGTGTGCTCAGAAAATGAGTGCTTTGCAGACCCTATTAGAAGAAAAACGAGCTGAATTTGTAGACGGAGCTCTACAATATGCTAAAAGTTTATGTGAAGAGCTTGGAATTTCTTTTGAACCCCCAAGACAAATCCGGAGGAAGCATATTTTTGGCGATGGATCTGTAGACGTTGGGTTATCGTACGAGAACGAACTGAGGCGAACAATGTTCACTTCAGTAGACAGAGTAACTGCTGAAATTCGTAATCGATTCCAACAGCTACAAAATCTAGCGCAAAAATATTCCTTTATAATGCCCGCAGTAATGCTGGACTCAGAAGAACTTAGCCTAGATCAAGCTCCTCGGGACATAAATACAGAAGAGTTTCAACATGAGCGCGCACGCCTACGAGCGTACGTAGCTGCAACAAACCCAGACTGTAAAAACGAGCTCATTAACTCCGGCTCTCTGGGATTATTAAAATATATTATTGACTCCAAACTTGAAGATGGCTTGCCAAATATTGTAATAATGCTGAGGATTTTTTTAACATCTGCCGTCAGCAATGCCAGTTGCGAGAGAAGCTTCTCTAAACTAAAGCTAATAAAAAATTATCTTAGGTCGACTATGTCCACGTTGAGGCTAACAAATCTAGCTATTCTGGCTATTGAAAATGAGATACATTTTGATATTGACGATTGTATAAAAGATTTTGCTTTGAAAAAAAACACGAAGAGTACATTTTTAATCTAATTTTTTTAAGTGGCACCTTGTAACACTCGTAAATATATATATTTTATTCCTTCCAAGTTTAATGAGCACTACCTCATTATACGAGTACGTATAATTTAAGATACTTGTACACTCGATGTTGTATGCTCAATTGACAAATAAATACTCTAATACTTGTTATTATTATTTATTGCTTTCCATCCATTGAATATAATATTTAAACTTTAAATGACTTATAATTCAATTAGCGGGCGGCCAATTTCAAGTTGGCCCCGGGCGGCGAAAACCACGCTACGCCACTGTTTATATATATCAAATGGAATCCGCGATTATTCAGCAAAAATAATTACTTAACGAAACCGAAATTTATAGAAGGTAGGTAAAGCAGCAATATAGACTCCGAATTTCTGCACTTTTCAGTGGGTATGTTTTATTTATGGGTGTGCACTGTAAATTTACCCATACTGATTAATGAGATGCAGCTTGATGAACATGCGGCAACCATTAACAAGCTTCAACAACTGCTGGAGTCTAGCGATCAGAGAACGTTTGCAAGCAGGACGGATCACGTGCCCATTGCTTCTTACGGAGGGAACGCACGCAGCAATATGTTTGTTGTTTCAAGGAATCGTGCTGCGCATAAGCATCAGTCGTAATAACGAAGCCATATAGGTATAAAAATATCTATGCATTTTTCATACGTCGGTATGTGTTGCTTGAAGAGTGTGTAGTTTTTAAATCATAGAATATATTTTTCGTTTTTTAACTTTGATTGTTATTATGATGCGTTCCTGACTAATAGGCAGAGAAGTGGACAACAAAACGAAACCCTAAAAATTCTACATAAAGTAAGACGAATTGATTATTTTCATAACCGGAAAATGAAACCGAAATAAAAATGCAAATGCATTATTTTCATGAATAACAATTTATAATTCAGCAAACGTGCTATATCATAAGCTGATGATTTTCAGTTACACACAAATAAGGCGCGATGTGGTGAAATTAAACAAACAGTGGGTGAAAATTATATTCCTAACATTTAAACATGCAAAACAACAACAATCGGTGTAGAAGATTAAATATATAATAATTAGGGTAATTTTGACTGATATTTTTGTAAAAAGTACAAATCACGATTACTTCTAACTATACATAAATCTCTACGTTATAATAAAGCCCACTACCGCGCTCGCTTTTAAAGCGAATATTTGCGTACGAGAAGCCAACTCCTCCCGCAGTGATGATTGGTGTTGCGCCTGTGTGGTCGGTTTCTCGTACTATGATGCCCTGTAACAAAAATAATGACACATACTTATTATTATTGCTAAACTCTTATTTCATTGACTGGGCGCGATGGAGCACTCCGTCCGTCCGCCCTATGCGTCAAGAGTTGTGGGTTCGATCCCCACCAATGATACACATAGGCAAATGTGACGAATACTTGTGCGACTCGGTGTTATTATCGAATAATTAAGAAGGTAGATATATATTTGTAATAGCACTGTTGAATTTGATATCCGTTGTTGATTATACAATTGTATATTGTAGTACTTAGATATTGATATAAAATTGTTAAAAAATATTGGTATAAAATTGGTTTTTATACAATTGTGGAAAATAATAACCAATCTATTAGGTTCTTAAGTCGCACTTATAAAGTGAGATTGACCTGCTTCACCCAAAAAGGGCAATTTATGAAAAATTTGCTGCCCTTGTGAACTCCGTGCTCTTCCGGTTTGTAAATGAGTATCAACAAAAAGTCCTTTCAAAATATACGTATTTTCCATCATACAAAATGTTTTTCTTTCATGTTATTTTTTATCAATGATCTCGACGTCACTAAAAGCGGTCCACCCGATCTTGCGTAAATTGTACCTATAACCAACTCGACTTTGTATTATAGGTACGTAATAAATATAATGTACTTATTTATGCTAGCAAGACTTAAAGCCAAGGATTACCTATGTAATAATTATTGAGTAGAATACACAGGCCTTTTTCATTCTAAAATTGCGATGTCTTTTCCTACAAAATAGTGACAATGATTATACTTAAGTACATATATGTACTCGTATCTACAATAAAAAATATTACTTACCAAACTAAATGCCGCTGCGTTGTAGCGACGCACGGACAATTTATGTCTATTGATTAATATTTATTTAAAAGGATAGATATTATATAAAAAATATAGTATGTTTTAATGGGCAGAATTAACATATATGGCGAAGCCTAAGGCTTCCTTCCATGTTACACCGCTTAGTTAGTTAATGAAATAATAATTAATTAGATACTTATATCATTTGTATACTTAGTTTCAATTATTAATATAAATTTCATGTAATTTTTATCTACATCGAAATATTTGTAATACTTGTACATGTTTATTTATTAATAAATTAAAATGTTAATCTTACCTTTATAATTTGTTGGCTAGGATCGGAATAGAAGACTTCTTTAACCCTTTTCTTAAACGGAATTGCACTATATTCTACCTTTTGTTGCCATTTTAAATGAGCATTAAAACTAGTTCCGACAATAAGGTCGGAACCGTAGCAGGTCGACATAGAGCCGATAGCAATAAAACCCAGCACCAATAACAATTTCATCGTTTAATACTAGAATCTCTGTCGCCACAAAACGAGCAACCTACCGAACTGACTGATAGTAAATTGTTGATGCATGTGTCGAATATTTAGTTGGGATGTGTATCTACGCATAATGACAATCTGCCCTATGTTACACAAACAAAGCTGTTATCTATTTGAGGCCGTTCAAGTATGAAGTAAGTATGAAAGTACAACATTTTAGCAATTTTATAGTAAGTACGTAGAGGATGGGGAACATGTTGAACTACATTGATCAAGTAGCCCAGCCAGGATCGGAAATATACGTTGACCTTCATTGATCAAGTAGCCGAGTGAAACGAATCTTTTATGAATTAAAATATATGAATTAAAAATTACAAGGCGTCGTGAAAATATTGTAAACTGCCGCCGAACATAGGTCTGGGAAAATATTTCTAATACCTGCTATTCAAAATGACAAGTATGTATGTACCTACTTTTTACGACGAGAATCGGAAAAACCTACACTTAAGCACTCCGTGTCAAAGTTCAATACAGCAGATAAGCAGAGTACTTAATAATTACAGATCAGTAATTTGTTTTTAAAATATACTAAGTACTTATTGGCATTAAGCAAATATGCTGTTATTGGTTATGTTTAATGACAATGAATATTTTCTTTGCTTCTGTGTAAGTAAGTAGGTATTAACACGTACGAGTTTACCATAAATACAATGAACATGTACGAGTCATCATCATCATCTTCCTAGCGTTATGTCCCGTGCTTAGACGGGGTCCGCTTAGACCATGATCCAGGATTTAGCGAGTCTGGTAATTACATTGAAGCGACTGCCGATCTGACCTTCGTAACCCTAAGATAGGGGAACCAGACAATTTTTGTATCATAGTTACAAATCCAAAGTTGTTTGAATTTGCAGGTTTCATTACGATGTTTTCCTTCACCGTCGAGCTAGTGGTATAAATACGTACATAAACTTGAAAAATCCAGAGGTACGTGCCCGGGTTTGAACCCGCACTCCTCGGTTAAGAGGCGCGTGTCCTTACCATTGAGCTACCACCGCTCCCTCGAACATGTACGAGTCACGGACTAGTAAAAAAATAAAGACTCAAAAGAAGAGAGAAGAGAAAGAAGAAGTTGGTCTCGTTACATTCTTTTAAGTCCAGACCCACACGGGACTTAAAAGGAATGTATCTACCAAAGATTCCATCGCTTGAATTTATATCTGAAAGATACAGATTAAAGCGAGGAAATTGGGCAAGGGGAAAAAACAAAAAGGCTTATTAACAGATCATAGATATTTAATTTGGATAAAGGTAGCTATCACCAAGTTTGACATTCATAACAACACACACATATTATATATTTGCATTTATTGTGTTTAAATTGAGAAAGTATGGGAAAAATGTATACAAATGTCTTTCAATCATACTATTAGGCTTTCTAGATGACGGCGAGCGAACCCCTTAAAAACTATATATTTATTTTTTTGATTTCATTTGGATATTACGTAGTCGCGTGTGCATCGTCATGCTTGTTATCAAAATTTTCCCATACTATCCCAGGTAAACAGTAAGTGCATTCGTCGCAGGGTTATCTGTAAGCTGTTGTTTTAATTTACCTACTAGTAGAATTAGGAACAGTGGTTTGTAGTGTACACTTCTTAAAATAAGTATAAGTTAATTTTTAGTCACATTGTACGATTGATAAGATGCAGGTTTCTGCGCCTCAGGGGAGTGGGTGGCATTGCGACTTAAAATAAATAAAAATCATTTTTTTTATCTACATAAGTGTGTCAAGGTTATTTGACGTTTGTCATCCTTAGTCACAGGCCAGTCAGACTCTGCCATTGATATCACTTCAGACAGACTTCATTAAATAAGCTGCGTAATTAAATTGAAAAACCATTACTGGCTAATCGTCTTTTGTTTTCTTAAATTGGCAGATAGAAACGCTCGTAAGTTCGTCTTTGGCAAGTTTCGTAACTGTATGTAGGCGAACTAGGCAAATCAGTGAGCAGATGTTACATATTTATTAATCATTTTAATGTCCATTTTTCCTCGAGATATTTGCCCTTACCCCCTAAATAAATACCTATATAGATAAGTAAGATTTGTAGAATCGACAGGTTTTTGTCGGGTGTAAGTAACCCTCGCATTTTTAAGCTACCAGAGTGAGCGCTCGTGAAGTTATGGAATTCTCAACGGAAATTCAATACATTTTATCATTAACCTTGCGACAAATACAGACAAATAATTTAATCCTAAAAATTAAGTACGCACTACAATAATTACCTATAATATGTATATGTCACCGTAAAATTGTAAATAACGTTAGGTTATAATCTATCTAGTTAGATTGTGAACTGTCGAAAGATTATGAATCGTAACATATTGCTTACAATTTAACGTATTATTTTTCGGTAGATTATAATTTATCGACGTGAAACCGTCAAATTGTGAAACGAAACGCACCTCGCGCGCTGATTGGTTGATCGGCATATGCCCCGCGCCGCCATGTTTGTTTCATAATTCGTTTGTTGTAGAATGTAAACAAACAGTGTTTTGGTGATTATAAATTGATTTCGTGCCGAAAATAACTCACAGATTTAGAATTATTTAGAATTTACTCTGATTAACAAAATAAGTGAAGTTTGAATGATAAATAAGTTAGTGTTAGTCACCGAACATAGTCTAAATTACATATATTTTACGTGTTTTAATATTTTTTTATGCGTGTGAACCAATGCAATCTTATTTGATAACATTTATAATGTCGGATATTGAGCCTGTCCATCAACAAAGCTCAGAAATACCAGCTATTGTTAATCAGGATGAATTTACAATAGAGTTATTTACTTCATTTTCAATTTACTTTTATTTTATAATAGACAATTTTGTTACGTTTTCAAAACGTTAATTCATGTATTAGAATTGTTTTTTAAAATTTTGATACAATTTTTTCTTACCATGTTATGTCACAATTATTGATTACCTACTAAATAATAAATTAATACTTACTTGATGTCACAATTCTTGAAGTGCATTTATTTTATTTGACTGACACCTGTGTTTTATTTCTAACTCTATGGACACAGAACGGTCTACTGTAAGGCCGACCAATCAGGAACAGCCTTCGGACAGTTGACAATTTGACAATTGTTAGATTGTGATTTAACAGTTTCACTTCGATAGATTATAATCTGACGAATAATAATACGTTAAATTGTAAGCAGTACGTTAAGGTTTACAATTTTTCGACAGTTCACAATCTCGCGAGATAGATTATAACCTAACGTTATTTACAATTTTACGGTGACATATATAAATGGACAAAATCATGTTTTCTGAAAAATAGGTTCTTATCACAAACACCAAAATAAAGATACCCCTCTACACCTTTTACAGGACTACGTAATGTGACAAAATGGACCAATCAGAATTGTTTAAATAGGATACAATCACAGATAACCCCCAATAGATACCGCATGTTCACAATTTTGTTCTAATTTCAAGTCACAATTTTAGGAGGTATGAACGAGGTGCGGGGGACGTAACTGCAGCAATGCTATTGGCTATTTCAAGGGCACTCATTCATCTAGTGATGTACAAGTGTATTGTGCAATGTCGATAGTTTTGTCGATAAATGTATAATTATGTTACGGACAATTAGAATGTATTATATTTTTATCTCATTAAATTGATTATTAAAATTATAAGTAATAATAGGATTATTGTAAATAAATGTTTCTATTAAAAAAGTGACAATGGAAACATTTATCTATCTATATGCATACCTACTTGTTACCTCTACAGGTTGTTTCGAATATTTAATTTTTATTTTTTGAAGCATGATATTGAGCGAACGACGAATGAGTAGTAAATGCTTTTTGCGACGGCGACGGCCAATGAGGAAGCAGTAAGATGAAGACGCATGTTTTATGAACGTATGAGTTAAAGATAGAAAACGTGTTTATTTTTTGAGAATTTTTATAAAACGCAGTTGTACAAGAAATAATCTTTAATTCCACTCCTTGACCTCACACTATCATACCAAAATTATCGACAAAATATATTAGACATATTGAAATGTACACAGTTGCAACCCTATTGTTACGCGTGTCTATGCCAGAACGGGATATAGTGAAATGGGTAATGAGAGAAAGGGAAAGAAAGGGAGGGAACAAAAGACAGCAAAGCGCACTGAATTTTTTTTACACCTTTAAAACATCGTCCATCGTAACTTAAGCTCCGTCTCGAATGAAATAGAAAGTATTTATATTACTTTCCGATGAAACTTATGCCATCTTTCTTAAAGTTTGATGTCCTGGAATACTTCCCACACCATTTCACGCAACAAGAGGACATTTTTACGTTTATTTATGCATAAATAACTATTAGATATAAATAATAGTGTCTCCGTAAAGGCTAACGCACAGGTCTGTCCCTTGGTCAGCACTGATGATGCGCGTATATAGGCGACTACTTATTTGTGCAAAATCATAGATACGTGGGAGCGCGTCGATTCTCATAATGCGGTATCTATTGGGGGTTATCTGTGGATACAATATTTCAATATTCCAAGCATTTAACCATTATACTATCTCTATCATAATGTGTAGCATACTGTCGAAATAATACAGATAACTTGAGGCTTGTAGTAATTTACATAAATTCATTAAATGTTGTAAGTTTATTGAAGACATGGCTTCCCTAAAAGAGTTGGTACTAGACAAAAATTGTTTATAAACATGATAGTGGTTTTCAGAGGATTTTTTATTAAATATTACGACTTATTATTATCATAAGATCGAATGGAAGCCATGTAAAATTATTTCATTAATAAATACTACACAGAACTGACTTGCATGGCGGCAAAGCGTGGGGTCGATTCAATGTCTAGAGAATCGGTAGTGACTTGCGACCTTGTGTCAGAATTCTCAGTACTGTTTTGAATAGAACTCATTGAAATTTTATCATCTTTTAGACTCCCATTGGTGTCTACTCCGCCGTCGATTGAGCTGGCTTTCGGTTGGCCGTCAACCATATCACCACCCCCGCCGCTGAGGGAATTCCATATACCTTTGGAAGATTCTTTAAGGGTCACTTTTTTGTCGCCAGTGATGGCTGTTTTGTCCTTGCTATCTTTAGGTTTCTTACCAAGCACTGGGAATGAACTAAGCTTTGGTTTGGACGTACGTACTACCCCGCCGCGCTGTATGGGAGTGGAGTCAGATTCTCCTTCTTCTGTTATGGATGTAAGTACATCTGTTGAGTCGGTGGGGACCACTTGGCCAGCTTGTATCGGAATGTCGTCTGAAAAAAAAAATATTTGTAAGTCCGCAATGTATCATTATTTTGAATGCCTACCTAAAATTGTTTCAAAACATTAATTGCAAATCAACACAATTAATATCTATTTATTAGTATTAGATAGTGTAAAAGTACATATTAATAACTACTAACGGCACTATGATGACGACTAACTAAAAGTGCATTAATATATTTTCACAAGATGTGGATAACTAAATGACAAAGGGTATATCAATACACAAAGCACGTCACACACTCATCTGCACCGGTACGTCTGAACACTCATAGGTATCAGATACTGGCCTAGCAAATTGATCCTTTTGTTGAAATTAGTATTTTGCTAAATTAACGCACAAGCTTAAATGAAGGTGTGAGCAAGCTTAGGTCATATATAAGGATAACATGTACAAAAATAGACAAATAACGATTCGTAATCAATTAACACAGGCGGGGCATACCTGAGCTATAAAATGCAAAAATAAAAATAGGACAAGTATCATCTAGTGCAGATAATGTATAATATTTGTTCATATCATCGTGAAAATAAGACATTCTTTCGATCTGTAAAGTTAAATAGAGCAGAGCACGGGAACATTTAATTGGTTATCATATGAGATCAGTGCATATTGTGTAATCTCTATTACTAACGAATATTGTTTACGAATGCAGTGTATTTGTATTTAAGCATGAACTGATTAAGTAGGTGACGAATTCAAGATTTTTGTCTACCTCAAATAATGAATAGGTATAGCAGAAATTAATCAGAAGTGTTGGATGATTTAGTAGGTATTCTTGATCATTAATTTATGTTAAAGTTGCTATTTGTAATGTCACCGCAAGAATTAGAGCTAAGTGACTTGTTCAATGAGCTGTCACTTATATTGTGCCCGGACATTTTCCAATAATCCCCATCAAATATTTTAACAAGCCCATTGGAAAAAGCGGCTTTACATTTATCCACGTAATGAAAAGCGCCGTTGTCTTTGATTCCCAAGTAGAGAGTTCTAGTCCGAAAGTGGTTATCCATACAATGCGACCATGAGCATTCATTAGGCAGCATGCAATAATTGTGATGTTCATCTGTGTAAACGGGGTAGAGTATTTGAAACAGATTTTGACTATATATTGAACAGCAAAAATACTAAATAGAAGCTAAAACAAAGTAGGTACATTTCACTTATCAGTCAATTATTAAAAGAAACGATTACAAGAAACTCACCTGGTAATTTCTTTGTACGGAATGATGCATTCGTTATCATAGATTTGGACATTGTAACAGTAGTTGTAGCTGGCGACAGTGCTACGCTAATGCCCATGGGGCCGTCACATGGTTGTCCTGTGAACAAATGTTTATTTGTTTATAAAACAATACATATTTGGTATAGGAGACATAGAAGAAAAAAAAATTATCAACAATAACAATGTTTTTTTCCATAAAATCTATGTTATATGTTTATTAGTGCAAGGTTTTTATACTTTAGAAGTAGGTTTTTTGATTTATTTTATTTGAACTATACTATTCTACAATAATATATTTCTTACCCGAGGAGTTATTTTTTAATGAATTTATCACAGCACTAGTGACTAGCATGACATCAGGAAACAGTTCATATTGTGCCCGCTTATCAATATCCTTCACCGCTTGTAGAGCCAATGTATAAAACTCATTAAACATAGCAAAGTATGAACCCTCTATCATTTCCAAAAGAAAATTTGGGGACACAGGGATTCTCGGTATTGATTTGGCTGAGCCAGATTTTTTGTGGAAACCTTGTGTGACTATTCTGGAATTAAAAGATAATTATTATACACAATATATGGCTTTTCTGATACTTTTTTATAATCGCCAGGCGTCAGAATAGGTTGTTCAATTATGTAAGACCATTGCACAATTTGTATAGAGCCAAGCTAAGCAAGTAATTAGAACCTGAGATTAATCCTGAATTGAGATCTATTTACATTATCCTACACATACATCTTCATTGTCACATCATAAAATATCAATATTCTGTAACAAATTCAAATGAATTTTATCTTTAGTATCATTTTACCATACATAACAGTAGCACTCATTTGAAATGTTTTTGATTTGGTCATTTCAATTTATAAAAAATTCTAATCAGAACTTGTTTTAACTTACCTTGAAGCAGCTATACAGAAATGCCTCAACGCTAACTTAGGTAACAAGCTGAGTTGCCGGTTATAGATAAAGAAAAGTGCTGACATGACTTTAAGACGGTTTTGAGCATTTATCACTTCTACTTGCGACATAGGACCCCAACTCACTAATTTTGTATTGCATTCTTCCCAACGACGAAGAGCATTTTCTGTCAAGAATTGCGGCCCCAATGACAATGGCTGAAAAATCATTATTATGATGATGTGTATAGAGATATAATATCAGCTAAGCATAAAAATGAGATGTAAATTACTAAAGACATATTAGAATAGTACCTCATGATAAATAGATGGCTGTGCCAAAGATGGCAGACGAAATGATACAACCTTAGGTTTTCCAGATTCATCAACTACTTCAAAATTATATAAACCTGAAATCAGTCATACATAATTTTTAAAAACATCACACGGATATTCTTTAAAAATATATCATATTTACTAATGTTTCCAAAGGATTCTAACAATAAACATGAAATATATGATGTCAGTACATCATAAGATATTAAGTCGAAATTCGTTATACAGGTATGTATACTATTTTATTTTAAATTAAGCATTTTAAAAATTCTTTTAGTAGTTCAAATCACAATAAACACTTAAGGAAATAGCTTGATAAGTAGATGTACCAACCTATTAGTAATGTTTCTATGCAACGGCATGTTTTAAGATTCCCTCGTGCTACAGAACTCAAATAGCTGTAGATAAGTGTGGGCACAAACTGTAGTGTGAATCTTTGAAGTTCAACTTCCTTTGACCTGTAGAAACTAAATAGTTGTATGCAAACATTATCTAGCATCTGAAAAGTAAACATGATTCATATAATAAATAAATATAATGATAAAGTCACATATTTATATAAGTAGATATATAATGTTAGCCTAGGAAATACAATATAATAAAAATGTACAAAGTAATAAGTGAAGAAAAGCTCAATCAAGATCTATTTTTTGCCCTATTTTGCCATCATGGTACCTCTTCTAATGCTTCATTTTGTTGTATGCTACCACTTGCCGCCCCTTCATCTTCACTGTAGAACAAATTAAACAGAGCTGTTGCAATTTCATGATTGTGTTCGTGTTCTGCAGCGAAACTTTTTATTTCATTCTCTTGCAAGGCAGTATATTCTGACAGCCATTCTGTTAATAAATGTTTCCATTCAGCCATTTCTCGCTGTAAGTAATGCAAATATAGTTTTGAGTAAAGAAATATATTTATTACTTCATTTTTATTTCATTTATTTTAAAATGCTGATACTGGCTGATACAAGTTAATTCAAATTGCAAAATAGTCATTCATATCCCTCCATTAATCGATCACCCTAGGTTGACTCATACAATGTATTTACCTTTTTGATGAGCAGCAGGTACACATAAAGTATTTCCTTGTAGATTGATATTGAAATTTGAAATATTGTCTGAATGAATTAATTTTGTAGTTTTTCTCAAAATCTATTTTTTTAACTAAGTATAATGTGTCAAGAAAAATAAATTAATTGGAACTATTTAAACGGTTGTCATCACAATGATAAATATTCTAAGCGGATCTGCCATACAACCACACTTAGATTGGTACTCTAAGAAATCATATAAGTACTTATTCGTTCGTTGCTGTATCTAATTATTAATTCGATAGGATTTATAAAGTATGAGAATAGATAGGTAGCTTGTTAATAGTTTATTTTACGCGCAAATAAAACTAAATACTTAAAATCTCAACAAAATTGTTATGCACTTGGCATTATTTTTAAGTCTGAGGCGGTTAAATAGAACTGCCACGTAATGCATTATGACTTAAGCTAAATGTCAATGTCAAAATTGTTGCAGTTGTGGACTGTTGGTGGAGTAAAAAATTTGATAAATATAAGTATTTTAAGGTCTAGTATATTTTTATAATAGTCCATTATCTCAATGGGTTCCTCCCACAGTACGGAAGTGCCTGGAGGCGGCACTGATGGATATCACATTTTACGGGTATGTATTAATTGCTACATGTTTGATGCGTTCTGTCGTATTCGTTTTCAAATAAGACACGTCAATATTTGATTTTGCAGGTACAAGACGGTTCTCCCGGTCAGGAAGCCAATCTAGAAGCATTCTTCGACTTTATAGTAGCTATAGAAAACACACGATTGGACCAGGACAATGATACCCTGAAAGAGTTACTAAAGAAAAATGTAGATAAATCTATAAAAATGTTAATATACAGCAGTAAAAGCCAGTCAGTTAGGACTGTTATGGTTACTCCGAGCGCTACTTGGGGTGGGCAAGGTTTGCTAGGTGTTAGTATCCGATTTTGTTCATTTGAAGGAGCCACTGAGAATGTCTGGCATGTATTGGTAAGTTTTATATTTTATTTATCCATTTGTTTTACAAGCATGAACAATTCTGAACAGAAAATTTATATTGAAATAGCTTTTGTTCCAAAATATCCCAAATACTGGAATACATTTCATTTGTTGCGCAACTTGTTAAATTTTTTATTTCTTTATTCTGTAACAATTGATGTAGTAGTAGGTACTTATTGATATAGTAATAGATAGAGACACATATTAAAAACTGTAATTCTTATATTTCTGATTACAGGAAATTCATCCATCTTCTCCTGCTGAAATAGCTGGACTAAAACCATTTTCTGATTATATTATTGGAGCAGATTCAGTAATGCATGAAAGTGAAGATTTTTTCACATTGATTGAAGCTCACGAAGGAAGAGCATTAAAGCTCTATGTGTATAATGTGAACGATGACACTTGCCGTGAAGTCAATATAACCCCAAACCATAACTGGGGAGGAGAAGGTAGCTTGGGTTGTGGGATTGGTTATGGATACTTGCACAGAATCCCTATTCGGAACATTCAATCAGCACCAGGACAGAAACCATATGAAACTACCATGAAGGTAACTAATCTCTTAACTGAAATGTAATGTAAATTATGTATTTGTATTTTATTTTAAATTTTTTAACCGTGTAATATTATTCAAGTTGTAATCAAATTATACTACTTTGGCTATTACTGAATATGAATTTATGTGAGCTCTTGTTGTTTTGCTTCTGTTGATAGATATTATATAACCATATTGCATTTTTGATAATTACAGGAATCTGCTCAGTATACACCAAATGTTTACAACATGAATACAAATGAGTCCACTAACATTGGGCCCCAATCTACAAACCTCCAAGTGCAACCTATACAGACCCCTCCATCATTTTTGTCTGGAGTACCAATGGTAAATCCTGGTAGCTATGCAACACCAACCAACATGGAAAAATCTGCTTTAAACCAGGAAGTGCCTCAGCCACCACCGCACACAAGCCAGCCAATCCCGCAACAACCACAGCAACATCCTATACCTCAACAGTCACTTGTATCAAATATGGCTGCCTATTCTAGCAGTAAGACTTTTTTATTGTTTTTGTGACTTATAATTAGTAACCAAAGTGTGAAGGGCCAAGAGCTCAAGCTTTTCAACGATATTGCCTCTCTAGTAAACTATATTTGTTTTTTTTTAAGCTGTATTTTATTTAAGAACAAAGTTCCTATGCTATTATTTTTACACTAATTACATTTTTTAATGGATAATGGATTTTATGGAATTTATTTAAAAAAAATAATTATTCACAGCTGTGTTCTTAATGTTTATCAATACCTCAGTCAAGGAATACTGATGGAAAATATAACAATTTTGTTAATGTATTTTAATTTTCAACTTAATTTGCAGATCTAGCAGATACAACGCTGACTAATTTGGGGAGTATACCATCAGTATCAAATATGCAACCGCCAGCACCGCTGCCCAATTTACCAGGTATTCCCATGAACCAGCCGCAGCCCTACATTCCAATGATGCCTAGTTACTCTCAGCCACAAGGAACTCCGGCACAGGCACCAATGCCAGAAAACATCACACCGGTTGCCACTTTTGATATGAGCAACTTCGCGCCTGCACCAATCCACCCGCCACCCATACCCAGTGGGCCGTCTATGATGATTCCAGTCTCGTTACCAGGCATGCCGCCGATCACAGTAAGCCTTCCCGTATCCGCCATGCAAGAAATACATCAGCAACAGTCACAACATCAACAACAAGACTTATTATCATGAAATGATATTTAAATTGTTTGCATTTTATAAATATTATTGTTAAGCAAAAAATTCTCTAATTAATTTGCTGGTATTCATGTTACTTTTATTTAATGTTATGTTCAAATCATGTACAACAATATTGCAAGGCGCTAAGGCATAAATTGTTGCTGTAATTGATTAAGATGTGCAATATGTTTTGTTTGATTTATTAGATATGACTAGTATGTATTTCAGATATTGACATTTCTTTTTAAAGAACATCTCAGTGATATGAATGTTTAACTACAAATTTCAAGTGTATTTATCTGCCTTCCCAAGTAATTTAAGTGTACATTAAACACTAAAATAAAATAATTTAAAAACGCAATCTTTAGTATTTATTAATATAATAATTTTTTATGTAAAAATATTCCTTGTAATTTGAATTAAGATTTTCAAAATTTATATAAATTGATATTATAGGGCATTCCGTATGCCACTCGAAAGATGAGTTCTGGTAGCTATTTTGCTGCTAAATCCAGCGTCGGTGGCATAGCCTGTGCTTCCGCCGCCTCTGGGGCCCAACTTTGCAAGTATTTTGTTTTCCTCCGCATCCCATACACCTTATGCCGCCCCCCAACAGGGCCACCCTGAATCCCAATTTTGTTCCCCAGAATCAAAATTGTCGCCTCTTAAATAGAGCCGGCTGTAATGTACCGCTTTCCCCGCCCCTATCAGGCTACGCCACTGTCAGAACTTGTGCTGAAAGATCAGTTACTTTATAGCATAAAAAGGGTGCGATATTAAATATCGGGCAGTGATTACTTATGCAGTTTTGACACTGAAAATTTGAGTAGTTTGCTACTACATAATTAGTTATTCGTATTACTTGCTGTTGCCCGCGGCTCTGCTCACGTGGAATCGGACTGTTATAGAGACGACGTGGGTGAAGCTGTAGTAAATAGCTCAATGGTAAGGAAACTCCTCATATCCTAAGAGAAGTGGTGCGGGTTCAAACCCAGGCACCTACCTCTGGATCTCTGGATCATGTAGACATGTAGGTATCTACATATTTAGGGAAAATATCGTAATGAAACTTGCACATTCAAACTACTATGGATGTAACCACGACCCAAATTGTCCGAGTTCCCCTATCTAAGGGTTACCTACGAATTACTGCCTCGTTGGTCTAGTGGTAGCATGCGCCGCCTTAGGACCAAGAGGTCCCGGGTTCAAATCCCAGGTCGGGCCAAAAATTTGTAGCTGGTTATTTCAATATTGAAATTACTCGGTAACAGTCCGGAGTCAGGAAGTTGGCGGTATAATAACCCCCATGCTTGGGAAAGCACGTTAATCCGTTGGTCTTACGCCTGACCTCTCCGGTCATGTCGAATTGCCGTCTCACCGGACTATGAGAGTGAAGGAATAGGGAGTAGACTTACGTTTGCGTTGCGCTCACACTTGTGCACCATAATATGCGCAGATGGCTAATCCTCGTTGAGATTGGCCGCCCTGACCGATATTGGTTAGGAGGACATTATTGTTATTATCTATTGGTTTTTATACATTTTGTAGTTTTTGTAGTCTTGGGTTGAGGGTGATGTGTCGTCTTGTAAGAATTTTCGGACAATGCGGCAGGTGTTGAGGTTTGCGGCTTTTTGCATGGTCATGTAGATGTTTACTGGTATGTTTAAACATTTTAATGAAGCAAGCAAATGTTTGGGGACAACTCCGATGCTGGAGATCACCAGCGGCACCATGTAAATTTTATTCATCATCCAAATTTTTATTATTTCTTCTTTGAGCTCGGTTTATTTGTGTATTTTCTCTGTTATAAGTACATAGTTTATGTAAATCGTGTGTATTTAGTAGATACTGCAATATCTATTAGGTAAACTGTATTGTTATTTTTGTCAATAAGACTAATATCAGGCCTGTTATTGTGTATAGTTCGCATGATAAAAGTATTTATATCGTCACCCCACTTCATGCGTACTCTGGGTTTGCCCGCCTTGGTGGTCGTAGGATTAGTGGCTGCCCAAGTAACACACAAGCATGATAACAGTACTAATGCGACTCATAACACAGTTAATAGTTACGTAAAATTTGTGTTACAGTTAAGGAAATAGCTAAATTCTGACTAACGTTGTATTACGGCTATTATAATTTTTTAAGCTTAGTAAAATTTGTATAATTTCGGCTTCTTTCTTAAGGCTTAGTAATAACTTTTATTCTCAATATTACACAAACGTTTCTAAGCTTACAGAGTTTCACATAGCTTTAATTTGCATAACAGTAAGCTAAAAGATAACAAGCTGTTCAGTTTAGTAGTATGCTAGAATTTAGTTTTATATTGTTACCAATAGATGGCGATGCCTGTAATATAGCTCGCGGTATTATTGCGTTTTTCGCGGCACATATATAGGTCTGAGCAACATTCAATAAATGCCTCCGTTCATAGTGTGAAGTGGTTTTATTTCACCTCATGGGTTTTGGGAGTTTGTACCGAAATTGTACAAGGTCCTTCGAGCCGAAGGACGGTTTTTGGTTGAACAACGCAGAAGGCCGTGTTAAGTAGTGTTGCATGTGAGTGAAGTATCAAGACCAGAAGCAACATCAGTGCAGTGGAAACCTGGATGATCAGTGTTTGTGTTAAGTGCAAGTGTAAACCGTGAGTACATTGTAGTGTAAAAATAGAAGTGTCATTAACTTAGAAAAATTTAGAAGACTAGTTTGGACTTAGAATAATTTCGAAAATTTTGAAGAGACGGGGAACCTATGCCGGTTTTCACAGCGAAACTTCAAACACTTAGAAAATTTTCGCTCAAATTTTCGTTGACAACTGAAAATTGCACTTTTGACATTAGCTATTTCTCCGACGTATTGAAGCTTTGGTCATGATGGAAGGATACCTACGTGTACTAAACGATTTAAAAGGACAAATTTCAAAAGGATTCTCCAACTTTAGAAAGGCACCGAAGGAACGCATAAATGAAGCATACGTAAAAGCCAGATTAGAGTTGTTGGAAAAACAGTATCGAGACTTTATCGAGAGACATGAGAGGCTCATCGCAGACTTCAATTCTGATGACTTGGATGCAACGAGTTACATCAAAAGCGACACATTTGAAGATGTTTTCGAGACATTTTTAAGTTATAAGGTTGCACTTCAGAATGCAATTCCAAAACACGAGTCTGTTTCGAAAGATGTAAGCAATGTTTCACCTGATCGCTCTAAAAGGGAATCGGTTTTAAAGTTGCCAAAGATAAAATTACCAACTTTTAGCGGCAAATACGTCGAGTGGACATCGTTTCGCGACTTGTTTAAGTCCCTCGTTCACAATAATGCGTCCCTCGATGATGTTCAGAAATTGCATTACCTAAAATCCCAGTTGTCAGGTGAGGCAGAGCAACTCATACGTCATGTGCCCATTACTCAAAACAATTACGACAAATGTTGGAACATGTTGAATGAACGATACAACAATAAGCGGTTCATATCTTTTTGCATCCTGAAACGTCTGTTTAGTCAACGTACTGTTTTATATGAATCATCTAGCGCCCTTAAGGAACTTTTAGACATAACTACTGATTGTTTGCACGAATTGTCTAATTTAGGTATCGACGTCAGCTCCTGGGATGTCATTGTTATTTACGTAGTAACTTCGAAGTTGGACCCTGAGTCGCGAAAACAATGGGAGTTGCAGGTTAGTAAAGATTGCATTGATTTACCTACCTTGGAGCAATTCAAAGAATTTTTACGGGCCCGTTTTCGTGCCTTAGAATTCGTCGAGCCTAAAGCTAAACCTAAAGTCACTTTAAATACTACTTCAAATCCAAAGGTCTTGCATGCAACTGCTAATATTTCATGCCCACATTGTTCTGAGGAACATAGGTTGTACAATTGCAAAAAGTTTGCGAATGAGGATGTTGATAAACGGCGTAGCATCGTTCATACGTTAGGGCTATGCTTCAACTGCCTCGGGTACAACCATTCTAATAAAGTTTGTCGCGTGTTCACTAAATGCCGTATTTGTAAACGCAAACATCACAGCCTATTGCATCCCAAAAACCATTCTGACTCAGCACCAACCGCTACAGACGCGGTAACTACGGATGCTGAATCGGAAGGGGAGGCCATATCTAATATTGCCGCCCATTTTTCCAAAGGCACGACTAGCCAACAAGTTTTGTTAGCCACTGCACTTGTTAAGGCAGAGTCGAAAGATGGGTCGTCTCAAGTTTTGAGAGCATTGCTGGATCAGGGGTCTCAGGCTTCATTTATATCCGAAGCTGCAGTTCAGCTGCTGCGGCTTAAAAAGTCAGCTACTAAAAGCACCATATCTGGTTTAGGTGGGAGGCAAGGTGGCCTTACCTCGAAATATACGGTAATGCTTACTATTCAGTCACTTCGTCACCCTTCATTTTCCATTCAGGTTAGAGCTCATGTACTTGGAACTTTAACTTCTGTTCTACCTGAAAGGAAGTTCGCTTTAGTAGATTGGCCTGAGATCTGTAACATAGAGTTAGCTGATCCAAATTTTAATTCACCTAACAAAATTGATATTTTGTTGGGGGCGGAGACTTACTGCCACATTATAAAGCAAGGGCTAATTAAAAGCCCTACCGGCACTCCTGTTGCCCAAGATACTTACCTCGGTTGGATCCTTTCTGGTAGAGTGGATTATCAGTACAACGATTGTCATAATATTATTGTCAGCATGCACGCACGGGTTGACGAAAACGACTTGCTGAAAAGAATATGGGAGATAGAACCGGACCCCATTTCTCTGAAGAAATCTTTGACGCAGGAAGAACAGGCCTGCGAGGATTATTACGCAGCAACTACGCGACGAGATGAATCTGGACGTTACGTGGTTAGTCTCCCGTTTCGAAGTACTGATCCGCCATGCAAGTATGGGAACTCAAAGAGCATTGCCATTAAGAGACTCCAAGGACTTGAACGAAGGTTTTCTAAGCAACCTGAAATCCAGAAGCAGTACACAGAGGTGATTAATGAGTACTTGACGCTTGGGCACATGGAAAAGATAACGGACGAAGTGGATAGGAACAAATCAGATGCCGTGTATTTGCCACATCATGCAGTGATTAGGGAGGATAGAAGCACTACCAAAATGAGGGTGGTTTTCGATGCATCGTGCAAGGGGACAAATGGCGTTTCCTTAAACGATACCTTAATGGTAGGACCCAGACTGCAGGCAGATTTACGACATATAATTATCAAGTGGCGAAGTCATCCTATATGCCTAGCCGCTGATGTCGTCAAGATGTTTAGACAAGTCAAAGTTTCAAGGGAACACATAGACTACCAACGGATTTTATGGAGACAGTCCACTCAAAGCGAAATAGAAGACTACCGTCGTCTAACTGTTACGTTTGGTATCTCTAGTGCTCCTTACTTAGCAGTCAAGACATTGCAACAAATTGCATGTGATGAAGGTCACAAATATCCATTGGCTGCTGAGAGGGTTAAATCGGACGTATACGTTGATGACGTCATGACGGGCTGCCAATCTGAAACAGAAGCTATTAAAGTCTACAAGCAATTAAACAAGCTATTGGAAGAAGGTGGCTTTAAGTTACAAAAATGGACAAGCAATGCAGATAATCTTTTGAAAGTTTTTAAGAAAGATACAGGAAGAGATTTAGAGATAAAACAAGATCAAATTACAAAGGTTTTAGGACTTACCTGGAATCGATGCACAGATGAGTTTGACTACTCGGTGAAGCTGCCTCTGTTTGCTGCAACATCCAAAAAGAAAAATTATTTCCGAGATATCTCGCCTATTTGATCCATTAAGTTGTATTGCTCCATGCATAATTACCTCAAAGGTTTTTATCCAAAGGTTGTGGATCTCTGGAATAGGTTGGGACGATGAGCTGCCGCCGGAACTGCTGAAAGAGTGGAAATCATATCGCGCTGAATTGATAAAAAATTATGGCAAACAGCCTTACCTTTCTGTATCCGAGTTGAGGAAATCGTTACACCTATGTATTCTGAAATGTCAAAGTAAATGGTTTCCTGACGAATTAAGAACTCTGCATTCAAAGGGTTATATTAATAAAACTAGCCCTTTGTGTAATTTATCTCCATTTCTTGATAACGATGAAATACTAAGAGTCGGTGGAAGAATCCGTTACTTACAATTGTCACCTGAAAGAAAGCATCCTATTGTTATTCCTCACGATTCTACGCTGGCAAGGCTATTAGTAGCTGATGCACACCTGAGGACTTTCCATGGAGGAGTAACACTCCGTTTTCCACAAACGAAGTACTGGATATTGAGAGCCAAATCATTAATTAGATCTCATATTCACGACTGTGTTCAATGTATCCGTTACGCAGGCGTTACTCGAAATATGGTTATGGGTGAACTACCATCATATAAGGTCTCCTTTTGGCGACGTTGGTTGGCTGAATACTTGTCAAACCTTATTCAACGACTCAAATGGTCCATGTATAGCCCCGAGTTCAAAGTCGCGAACATTGTCTTTATTAAAGAGGATAACATACCTCCGGATAAGTGGCTGTACGGTAAGATAGATGAGTTGCACCCAGAGATAAGGTTACACGCCTGGTCTCGGTTCGTTGTAAAAATTCTGTCATTAAACGTCCAACTTCGAAGTTATGTCTTTTACCAATATCCAGTGAATAGGTTTTATAATGTCCTTCCTCTAGGAAAAGTTTCCTTTGTTTATTTTATTAGGATGCTAACTTTTGTTATGTACCAAATGTTTGTTGATTTGTTAGATATATTGTAATATTTAATACTGCATGTGTTGCTATTTGTTAAGTGTCCTATGTATGTTTTTAGTTATTTACGCATCTATAGCTGTTATGTCAATATTGCATCTAGTCTCACTATTTAGCCCATGGTGGGCGGACATAAAGACTAAGTCTTGGTGGGCGGTATGTTCAGTTTAGTAGTATGCTAGAATTTAGTTTTATATTGTTACCAATAGATGGCGATGCCTGTAATATAGCTCGCGGTATTATTGCGTTTTTCGCGGCACATATATAGGTCTGAGCAACATTCAATAAATGCCTCCGTTCATAGTGTGAAGTGGTTTTATTTCACCTCATGGGTTTTGGGAGTTTGTACCGAAATTGTACACAAGCTGAATAAACGTAATGTACAATACTATTATACAAACATTATTAAGCTTATTGCTGTTAAAAATGTTATATTCTGTATAAAGTACCCTCAGCAACTAGATGCTGAATAATAGTGTTAAAATTCGGTTTTAAAATGCTTGTATCTGAATAACAGCTTTAATATTATTTTGAAATCTTATAAGGTTCTTTATTTTGCGAATTATTCAGCTGCTGATAAAAAGTATTTTCTGGGTTCTAATTAAGCTTATATTGGTATAAAAGAAATGTAGACATAGTTTATAACTCTATTACACATACTTCTATTCTTATACCGAAACTAGCAGTTTTAAAGTTATTTAAACAGTATTTACACAGAAGAATGCTGAATATTGCTTTATTTGTAGATATTTATTAAACGTTAGTTGTTGTAAGTTGGGCGTAGGCAGCATAGTGTTTAGTAAACTAGCTGTGGAAGAAAGCGGTCAAGCTAACCTTAACAGTCAAGTGCGATCGTACATAGAAGAGTGTTCCGTACCCGCAATTTCATATACAGACTGTGTGGGTGACGATGATTACACATCTAGTGGAGATGAATCAGATGAGAATATTAACGAATTCAAAAATACGCGCGGTCCGAATCATTTTATTCTAGCGTTTTGTATTTGTAGTACATTCAATGCGGTAGTATAAATCTACCTTTTGTTGTGTCCGAGGTTTTGAATTTGTATAGTATACTCAAATTATATGTCATTATGATATTATTAATACGTATCTTTAAATAAAAAAAACTATTGTATACCTATCTATATTGTAATCTGAATGTCGAAAACGGCTCCAAGAATTTTCATAAAATTTAGCATGTAGGGGGTTTCGGGGGCAATTAATCTATCTAGCTAGGTTTAATTTTGTTTTAGGTTTCCGTTTATCTATACTTATAATAAATCTGTAGAGAGGTCAATTCTGTACATGAAATATATTTTGAAAATAACTATCAGGGGGTGATTAGTGATCGATACTGATGCCAAAAATGCAATCAGTAAAATTTTTGTCTGTCTGTCTGTCTGTCTGTATGTCTGTATGTTCTTTTTAGAAACAAAGACTACTCGACGAATTTTAACGAAACTTGGTACAATTATTCTTCATACTCCTGGGCAGATAGTATACTTTTCATCACGCTACAATCAATAGGAGCAGAGTAGTGACGGGAAATGTTGGGAAAACGGGAGAAGTTACTCCATTTTTAAGCTTCCGTCGCGTGTGCAGCCTTGATGGTTAAAGTTACATAGAAATCATGTATGACGGAAATAGTCTATATAATATTAACCATAAACGCGGGTGACACCGCTGGCACAGCTAATGTAGGTATAATATCCGTTTGTTTTCAGACAATGAAAAACTGCTACATTATCATTAGAATAGATGGGGAACCAAAAGAGACCTCGTTTCTTTTCCCTTTTTAGCATTTTAATAAGGTATGCAGTACATACGAGTAGTTAACTCAAACTAGACATAGGTACGTAAGTTGAAAAAAAAAAAACATGATTACCACAGCTTTTTTTCTAAATAAAACAAAATAAAAAAAATATTTTACATCCTTTTTATGTTAGATTGGTATACCTAAATAGCTTTAATTCATTTGCTTAATTATTTTTTTTTTATTTAAGTAAAATGATTGCATTATATAATAGTTAAATAATAAAGTTCGATCGATCACCTAATCATTTTTCCACGAAATTCTAGTTTTTGATTGTTCTGTTTTGAACCCTAATAAGCTGTTTAATAAAACATGTGAACAAATACTCAACTGTTATTCAGAAATTATTCCGCCATACCGCGCTTTGCCAAATAAAGGCTTAATATGTGACGAGTCAAAACTATTATTCAGCAGCAGCTCGGTAAAACAGCTCCGTGAGCAGCTAATAATCAGATTTATAGGAATCGCCATTATAACCTCAAAAAAAAATGTTTTTGGAATTGTTTTTGCTATCAAATGCTGTGTTTTATTAATTCAGATACAAATTCGAGTATTATACATAAACTAATTATTACTTTTAAAACACTAAAATAAGGAATTACGCTAAAGGTTTTTTTTTGCCTTATTTCTGTCTTGTACATTAACTTATTTCTATCATTAAACTTCGATATTGAAGCGGCGCGTAAAACCAATAGTTACAGGACATACGTTATTGACGACAAAATTACTTGCGCAATATTATTTCACTTGTATAATAGCTAAAACTCGTATTTTTAAAAATTACTTAACAATTCCAAGTATTCATTCCGTCCACATTAATATCTTAATAAATATTAATGATGTCAACAATTTCTTGAAGGAAACACACATTTTGTTTGAAATAGTGTGGTACAAATGTGCTTATAGCTGAGTAGTTTTTGAATATCACAGCCACAAATATTTATCTGAATAAACATGATAAAACATCTGTGTATAAGTAACGACTGCCGTTTTTCAGACGTTATTAAGCTATGTGGACAATTACATTGCTACTACTCAGATTTTATATTGCTATTATTCAAATTAAAGCATTTAAAAGTGTGCCCAATTTGCTTGAATAAGAGCTGAGTACACGTTTACTCAGACATTAATCAACAGCTTTTTAAGCTTATCGCTCCCGGGTTTGCTGTTACTAAGACCTTATACTGCTATCTGTGTTACTTGGGTGATGCCTGCTGCGAAACAGCCGAGACTATCACTATTGGACTAAGTAGTCGGTTGATTTGTAGATTGGGTGAGCTCATTTTGTTCGGACTTCCCACTCAGCGCAGATAGTCCCCCGGCAGGGGGCCGCCCACCTAGACCCATGGCACCGATGGCTTGCATGCTGTGGGGCCCAGCATCGGCTCCAGGCGCGCCCCGGCGATCGCCCCCAGGAAAGGGCATTATACCTACGTAACTTTTTACTTCACTCCATATTTATGGGTTTGCCTTGGCCCTGTTAGTCACTCGCACGTTAATTGTTTTGCGAATGTCCGCCCCCCCATGTGGCTTAGTAGATGCTCAAGTGCGAACGTAAGGTTGGGCTTTGGGGGGGCTTATTATTATTATTATATCACCTACGAAGGTCAAATCGGCAGTCGCTTCGATGTATTAACCAGACTCGTTAAATCATGGATGATGGTTTAATCGAAACCTTCCTTTAAGAGTCATATTTTAAGGAGCGAAGGTAACTTTTAATTAAACACAGATTTATGGTGTATCTTTATATATAAATACAATTCGAGCTCAATTGGCCCCCTTAATTTACTTATTTTAAGAATATTAAAGTGAGAAAATTAGTTTTGTAACAATAGCTCTACTGTTTGTGTATTAAATGTAAATTAAATGTACAAAAATATGTATTTGTAGTCTTAGCCTATTAAGTCAACAAATTTATAACTATCCATACCTATCTATGTTTACAAGTCGATATGATTTTCAAGCTTTATGGCTGACGTATTTTATACCTATGATAAATTTGTATTTTAAACTAGACCAATTATGATCTATTTCGTATCTATTTGCTCAAATTGATACTGACATGGTATAAACTTACAAGTACTTTGTTTAAAGCTTAAATATGAAATTGTTTAATTATAACTGTGTGACGTTTGTTCATTGGAGGTGGGTACGAGTTTGAAGGTGTTAAAATGGTAGTCGTCCGGAGGTGGCTTTTCGGACTCGAGACCGAGCGCCGGGTTGTCGAGTCCGCGCGTGAGCGTAGGCGCGTCACTGTAGAATACGCCGCCTGCCAGCTCGGAGAGCCGCCGCCGTCGGCGCGTGTCCTTGTCGTCCGCCATGCTGGGCGGCCGCACGCTCGAGCTGCGCCGCCGCTCGGACCCCAAGCGTGTGGGCACGCGCAGCGTGTTCTGCATGAATAATGCAATTGTAAAACGACTGCTGCCATGCCACAGAACATAGCACTTCTAGCCATGACCAATGTGCCATTTGCTAGTGTTTGGTTGAAACTGAAACTTATCTTCGAAAACGGACCTTTAAATTGGGTTGGTGTTGGATATTTTAGGAAAGGGAGAGATGATATAAATGTATGTATACTTACATGTAAGTAGGTACCGAATTCCTACTTATATTATAAATCTAAGTAGGTTGGTATGTGTATTGGAGAAACTCTTACCTTCAATTTGTTTGGCAAGGAGTTGAGTAGAGCGACAACGGGCGGCGATATGAGGTCGATCGGGACGTGGGCGGGGTACGTGACGCCTGTGACCACGGACACCAGCAGGCCTACTAGGATGGTAGCGGCGCATCCCAACCCGGAATACCACAAATACGACACTCGGAATAGCCAGAACACTGCTTCATCGTAACCTTCACTGCAAAACCAAAGGTTAACTTCAGTGGGGGTTTCAGGGGTTTCAGGAGTCAGGGGTTTTTTGTTTGGAATGGAATTGGCTGAAGTTTCTTTAAGGTAAGTACTAGGTATCAACTCTATGCAGCAGTAGGTACTTTGAAAGTAGGATAAGTTATTTTATATAAGTAAATCCGGTCGACCTCAGGAATTTAAAATGTACCTATCTGTTACACAGTGGGTAATTTAAATCTTTAAGTTAACTAAATTGCGACAGTTGGTAACTAAACAGAATGCGCAAAACGGGCCGAAATGTGATAAGAACGGCTTATTTCGTACTTAGGTTAATTTCAGTCATAAGTCGTAAGCCTACATCCTATTGTTAGGGAATCTCGCTGATATTTTTTGGGGTGCTTAAGCTCCTCAGCCATAGATTCGCCTCTGGTTCCTTATGTTTTTGTAAATAAAGTGTAACGGCAACTATTTTTACTGCAGTGCGTCTAGATAACTCGATCATTTGGTAAGAGGTACTCACTACTTACTTATTATCCTGATAATTTTTTGTCTTATGATTTATTAATATCTGTTAATGTATGGTATGGTTTAATTACCCAGGATTAAGAACCACGAATGTCACGTTCTCAGAAGCCGTGCAACCCTGGACAGAGGCGGGCAGCCGAGGCGAGGATACCTGCGCCAGCTGGGCGCCTCCGCCGGCCACTACTACCAACAGTAAACCAAATACGCCGCCAGCTACCGCGCCCTGAAGAAAACATAATATACTTATACTTAATTCCAAAACTAAGTACGACGACATAAAAATAATAGTTCTCATTTTCATCTCTTGTGTTTCGACACAAATGGAAATATTGGAGGGTAAGTCAAGGTACCTACAATCTGTAACAAAAAGTAGCATAATGGATGTCTTGTATGTCACAAAATACTTTTCTTATAGTAAAAACTGTCTGTCTAAATTAAACAAAGTGAGAAAGTTCTTCAAAAAGTAGGCATACCTACCTATCAGTTGAAATTTTAGATGGGGGAGCTACCTACTTAAGTACTTACAAATAAGCGTGTGGGCAGGCCATAAGTACCTAAGTAACGTAAATAAGTAATCGTATTTTATCATCACCGGCAACCATAAACGTTGATGTTACCTAAACTACCGGCTGAGCATACAGTTTTAACGATGACGATGGTTTAGTCGTTAACGTTTGGATAAGATGATGATAATTGCATCTACCTATTTAATATGTAGGTAAGATTATGCAAAATGTCTGACTATAAAATATAGCATCTAAGCAATTAAAGTTTTTTTAGCTTATGACCGCAACTGCAACCGATATCTGCTAAACATAACTTAGATTGCTTCTGTTGATGTTGGCCTTGAACATTTTGAAAAACATGCTATTTAGTCTGACACAAGAAAGGTCATAGGCGAGGCGCTCTCTACCTTAGCCAGACTTAAACATTAGCCATTCCGGCATAGCCTTGACTTAGTCACGGTAATACTATCTATCTGTATTGTAACATTTGTAACTCGGGCCTATCTTTGAAATAAATACAGCCGCGCGGTACCTACCTAACGTAAATACGCGAAAGGGCTGCCCACCTACAGTATTTTAATAACATCTGCCTACTTTGAGTTTCTTTCTAGTTTTGTAAATGTATTTTGTGGTTGTAAATATAATATTTTTTATTTAAACAAATAACATACTTTGTGAATATAATATGAAGTGTTTAATAAAAATGCATGTTGTTTTGATTAGTAGATTTAATTAAAAACCATGAGAGCGGTGGTGGCTCAATGGTAAGGACACGCGCCTCTTAACCGAGGAGTGCGGGTTCAAACCCAGACACGTACCTCTGGATTGTTCAAGTCTATGTACGTATTTATACCACTAGCTCGACGGTAAAGGAAAACATCGTGATGAAAACTACAAATTCAAACAACTTTGGATTTGTAACCATGATTCAAAAATTGTTTGTATCCCCTATCTTAGGGTTACGAAGGTCAGATCGGCAGTCGCTTCAATGTAATTACCAGACTCGCTAAATCCTGGATCATGGTCTAAGCGGCTTACCTATCTAATAAAAAACAGTGTTTTATTTTTGCGACTGAAAATTATTTGCGCCTCTACTGAGATGTACGAAATGCTTTATTTTAAATATTATATATTATATTATATTGTATGTACTATTAAATTTAATAGTATAAAAAATCCGCATTTGAATAACAAGGACAAGGAGGAGATAACAAAAATAAAAACCGACTTAAAAAAACCCCGCAAAAAATGGTTATGAAAAAAACACAAATAAGAACTTGCCTAAATAGCTATTTAAATATCTAAACACTAAAAAGTTTAAAATAAATTCTTCTGACTGCTTAGATGAAAGTATTAAACGTTAACACGTATTTAAATATTTACAATAATCAGTTAGTTTTGGAGTCCAAAGACCAATTCAGGATCTGATGAAGGGATCCAAGGAAAATCGAGAGAAACCCCTAAAATTTTATAGGCACGTACAATGTGTTTTAGACATTTTCTAAGATTGTTCAAGTATTTAATTTAAGTGTTATTCTCGAGATAGTCTCAATTTCACAAAGTCTTGGTCTAGTGATGGGATTCCATGAAAACGAGGGCCACCCTTAAATTTTAACGGCATGTTAAGTGTTTTATTTATTTTTCTTTAACGATTCCAGTATTTGCGTCTGGTACTCATCATCTTATGTTGCTTAGCCTATGATAGAAGGTCCTAACTCCTTGAAGATTAGTAGTTTTAAGAAATTCTTTGAATAATATAGGCTCGTTATACCTTTTCGTCTTTAGTTTCATTAGACCAGCACTGTCTAATCAAAGCGGCTCGTTTTGATGGTCTACCTATTAATAAAATTCACTAAAAAGTAACAAATAAATTAAATTTGAAATTTTTTTGTTATTATTTTTTTTTCTTCCTCTAAAGTCGAATAATGGAGAGGAAAGACGGTTGCCGGCTGTACCTACATAGATCTAGATCAAAGGTTCCCAACGTGGATGGTACCGCCCCCTTGTGGGCGCTGGAGATTTTTTGGGCGATAGCGGGCCCAAAAGGCAAATGAGGGACATTATGACCCTCAGCCACAACCACGAGTTGCACGATTACAGAGAGATAATTTATTTTATTTTTAATTATTGATACATAATATTATGTAAGTATACAGTCATCTGAAATTGGTATATATTGGTATATAAATAATAATAAATTCATTCATATCAGAATGGTGAACCCTTTAATAACGTAATTTGCTAACCCCCATTACACTCTCAGTCCTCCAAATGTAGAATTTACTACCAGCCTTTGTTGTAAATTCGTAGATATCTGTGTGTACAAAACAAGGCAGGGCGATTGAAGTATTATTGGCAAAGTGTTCCATATAGGTATAAAACCCATTTAGGTGGGTGGTACATACATACATACATAACATCACGCCCATAATCCCCGAAGGGGTAGGCAGAGTCGAGCCCCTTCAACCACATTCAGCCAAAAATAAAGCCGGGCTGGGTTAGATGGTAAATTGTGAAAAAGCAGTGACAAGCGGCTAACCTGTCGTCAACACAATCACACACCCAAAGCCCGATATACCATTAGTCGCCTTTTACGACATGCTAGGCAAGAACCACAGTTGGCATATTCTTTTTTAGTCCCAGACCAACATGGGGCAGTGGGCTGGGTTGGATGGAAAGGTGGGTGGGTGGTGAAGAGTAATTATTCAGGCTACCTCACTATTATAAATATCTATGCATGACTTAAGTAAAAATAATCATGTTCATGTACACTATCTACTTTATTATTATAAGGAGGAAAGATTTGTATTATGTATGTAACGAATAAACTCAAAAACTATTGGACCGATTTCAAAAATGCTTTCACCATTCTAATGCTACATTATCCCTGATTAACATAGGCTATAGAATATTTTGAAAAAAGTTAGTTCAGGTTAGAAAATTAATGTACACCCGTGCAAAGCTGGGGCGGCCGGTAGTCAGGTACATAAAAAGAGCTTCTAGCTAGCGAGATTCGGAACTGCGATGTCTCTACCATTAAATCAAACGGTCTGTCTATACCGTTTGAGGCCAATTTAATGCTAGAGCAGAGGGGGGTCCCCAGTGATCACGAGTTACCTACGAGAGGGAGTCCGAGGCATTTTGCCAGTCCTGCCATGCCACACTATAGTTACGCCACTTGGTCTGTCATAAAACCGAAATGTAATGGACAGAAATAGTAGGTAGTTGTGTTGTTGTTACCTTAGCATTAGTCCAAGGGAACAGCATGCCAAGCGAGAAGAGCCCGAGGGAGACCCCGCCCGCCATGCCGTTGAAGGAGAGCGCCAACTGGAGCACGGGTCCCAGCCGCTCCACGGCGAACACCAGCGCGAAGGATACCGCGCCGCATGCGAAGCACACCCAACGCGCTACCTGCACGCCCAAATCAACCATCATCTAGGGTTCTACAACCTTATTTTTAGTAAGTATATACGAAACCTGAAAATTGTTTGTACATAATCGTTAATAGAATCGATTGCAATAGTTTTTATAGTACCATTTTATATTTAATAAATAATATTTACAAAACCTTAAATAAAGTTACACCCTCTTAAAAACTGTATGGCGCGTGCGCATCGCTTGTCACAAGGTCATTTAATCCCGTTAGTAAGTATTATTTATGATAAGCGCAAGCGTGCAAAATACTCGCGCGCGGACAACGAGGCAATACAAACAGCTTGTAACTTCGTAAGTTTAAGATACCTACCAATATATATTTTTATTAATACTGATTCTCTATAATATATTAATACTAATATTATCCAGTGTTTCGGTTTTCGTTTATACTAAAAATGCCCTTAATATTGCAAAATATGTATTCAATAGATTATTATTCTATGACACCAGCGCGAACGACATCGCGTCCCACGCGAAGCAAATCCAGCTTGCTGACTGCATATATCCAAGTAAAATATACCTAGTGTTCTATTTTTCAAATCTTTTTATTTATTGGCGTGAAGTTAGTTCAGTTTTTTAGTTTCATTATTTGCCAGTAAAAGGACATTATGGGGCTGGCGCAGAAGGCAGCCGCCTATTATATGAAAGCAACACATATATATCTGTGCAACTTGCTTTCTTAAACATGTGACTGAAATCGGTGGACGGCAACCTATACCGACATAATGCATACTTAGCATACCTATAGATATACCTATGTTCACTTATATGTTTTTCAGTTATTAGGTTTCATGTTTTATTAAACTTATTTTTAAAAGAAATGTTGGATGACAACTCACTAAAGCTCCCTTATCTTCAGGAAGTTTTATACCAAGTAGTCCGGTCACTAGATCTTGACAAGCAACTGCAGCAAGCGAGTTTAAGGCAGACGCCACTGTACTGTAAAATATAAAATAGTAAAAATCACAATGTTGATAAATGGTTTTGTCGCATCGGCCAATTAGACTTGCCTGCGGCCTTATATCATTGTAATTTGCGATGTGATTGAGTTCCCAATTTATAAGAGCTGTCTTGTGAATTAAAACTGGTATTCTAACTGGACTTTACCAGTTAAGTGCTAGGTCTGTAGTTATGCCTGTCTGGAACAGTTATTGAAATGCCGTCGCAAGCTTCACAATAGCTGCAGATCAGCAGACATTAGAATAGTGTTCGAATATGTATTTATTTTGTTATCAGAGACACTTCGTTAGTTTTTGTGACTGCTTTATGAGATTGTGTGTTTGTGATAGTGTTACCCAAGACTGGCGGCGAAGATTCCCGCGACGAAGAAGCCCGGCATGCCCGGGTAAGAGCCCAGTTGCTGCATCACGTAGAGCGGCAGAATGCGATCTGACCCGTTGGTTACACCAGCCTGAGGTAAATTATATAACATCATATCACACTTGAAATACATTTAAGGATCCACTTTTCATAGACATTTGGAGTAAGTGGGCTCCCAGTTTGTTCTAATTAAGTAATTGTCAGAATCCGAGTCTAAATCAGCTAATATTTTGAGGTAAGTATGTTGACCAAAATTTTATTTTATTACATTCATAGGAGTACTATCAATCCCGCAAACTCTGAAGATGTAGGCAGAATCTAGAGAGCAGTGCTTTAAAAATTTACTTGTGTTAGTTGGATAATTGTGAAAAAGTAGTGGCTTGTCGCCTGCATAATCAGGTAACAACATTTAGGTAGATATTGCAAGCGAAGAGCTCATTGCAAAATAACTTCATAAGTAATTTATAATAAATTAATTAGGTATAAGGGCACTTTAAACTTTCTTAGGTTGAATAAATTTAAATTACTTATTGTAACGTACTGTAATTTGAAGGTATGTGTTGTACCTATATTCGTCACTATCAATAGTTAGCCGATATACGCGATTTGCATACCGATAAAAAAAGTACTTACTTAAAATGTGCTTAGAAAATAAATAGGCAGTGTTTCGTAAAATTGTGCTAATTTTAATTCATCGGTGTCGTTGAATAAGCAATAAAAATGTTAAACGCACCTGAATTGGATCACAATCGGCATAATGATAGGCGAGGATTGCTCCGGTGACGAAGTTGACCGAGTAGACGGCGGTGAGGCCTACAGCTGATACCCAGAGCGCCACGCGCACCTGACCTATCCGCTCCACGGAGAGGTACTTCTGCACCGATGCCTGGTTCGCGCAGAACATGCTGGTCCAGTACATCGTGCCGCCCACCACCACCGACCAGAAGGAGTGCCGCACCGTCGGGTCTGGATTCATGCTATAAGTAACAGCTAACTTAAAAAAGGTGCTCCTATTTTAACCTAACCACTCATCTAGCCGTTGGATGTCCAGTAATGAACGAAGAGTTTTCGAAATTACTATCGAAGAATTGTAATTAATCAGGATATCTTGAACAATTCTGAAGCGAAGTTAAGGCGTCCATGGTGAGGTGATTATGGATGGCTGTCAAATATCTATAATAACTATTTTTAATATGATATTATACTCGTAACAAACAGTGTAAGTAGGTAAAATGTTTATGAATATAATAACTAAGAAAAGCTGTGTCAAATGGGCAAAAAATGTGTTTCTCCACTACATTATTATAAAATTATACATTTAAGTAATAATATTTATAACGGTTACGCGGACATCAAAGTGTAGCTTGTGTAGGCACGGCTTCCGCATTAAATATGTATGTTTAATAATCTCACATAGGATTAGGGGAAGATTGTTGAGCCCAATCTTGTGACATTTTACCAAGGGGAAGTTAAAAAATCTTCAAAATCTTCCCACGTATTACTGAACGGTTGCTAATTGTCTATCTATACTATACTAACTCAAAGAAATGCAGCCTTTCGGTGCGCCGTGCGTGGTTCCAAGCGGCGTCGAGCCCGCCGACGCCGGCCGCGCCAAGCGCCAGCACGGCCACCAGCGACCCCACCAGCACCGCCGATTGGAACGTGTCCGTCATTATCACCGCTTTCATGCCACCCTGATTACGATTAAATGTGAACTTAAATAATACAAGAGATAGGTACCATCAAGGATCGTTTTCCTCAAGAAAGTTTAGTTGCATCTTTGCGCGGGAAGCTAGGAATGAATCGTTAAGAGATAGAGAAAAATATTTTTAACGATTTTTCTCTCTCGGAGAATAACAATACGCTTTCCCCGGGCATATAAAGGGCATATAGGTATATCGCCTTTTTTGGTTATAAGTATTAGCTTAAAGTTATACAACTAACTAACTAACGTATTAACGCCGTATATTAGAATTTTTATTTAGTTTAGTAGTCTTTTTTTATTCTTTTGTCTCTAAATTCAAGAAGGTATATGAAAAACATTAAAAGGGGCTAGTTTTGATGACACCAATTATGCTTTCAAAAATAAAGAATGTTTAGTAAGCACATAATTTTGCAATGAGTGAGAGAGAGAGAGACATGGGACCACTCACGATAGCCTAGATAAAGTACCATAAGCTATAATAACCACGCAATATGTTATAGAAACTTACTTGCGAAGCGTAGAATATGCACACAATGTAGACCAACGAGACCGCTAAGTATGTATTCAAACCCGTCACTGTGAATAAAATATAGCGAATGTATTAATTGCTTATGTTATAATCAAAGAGATTAAATGTTAAAAAATCCGGGAGAATTGCTGTTAAGAAACTAACGCGCCAGTAAAGCTTTCATCAGCTATTTTTTCGGCAGTGGATTACGTGTAGCAAGTAAGAAAACAAGTCATTAACATTCTCTCGTTGCTAAAACCGAGCTAATCGCTTGCATCTCTAAACGTTATGTTTCGGCAATACCACATTTGGAGTCGAAGGAGAACATTACTATGAAATAAAGCCATCCATTAAGAGAATGGTGGAGCATCAATCATAATTGAACATTATGTCAGTGGGTAATAGTCACAGCACTCGTATGCGACTGTTTGGCGGCTGCTGTTAGCACGTTGGTGTTGGTCGTTGTGGGGCGGCTACCTCCCTGACCTAAAGAGGCCCAGGTGTCACGTACTAAGTCGACCATTATGATGCAGAGTTTGGTAGTAAGTCGTAAAGAAGAGGTGCTATCGCAACACTTGATTCTTGCTTGCATACCTAAGTAAATAATTATGAAACTATCGAATTCATTAAATTTTAGAAGTGTTGAGTACATAGGCTAAATCTTACATGCCTAGTAGGTACATATTATTAGAATTTATGTAATTTATCATAAAATTACAGTTTATACATAATGCTCACAAGCGGCGCAGTATTAAACGATGAGCATAAACCTACTTCATCCTTTCTGGGTATGTTCGCAACTGATACCAGAATTTCTAATCACCCCGTTCCCCATAGTTTTGCAACCCTGTCTCTGAAGGTCTGTGACGATTATTATTGATCTATAAGGGGTCCATCGCTAAAGATAGGTTGGGAAAGGCTGCTGCTGAATATCAATAAGACATACGTTCACCATGTCCAACATTTCGTTGACGTAATGATTATAGCACTTAAAATCTCATTCAGAAATATGTATTATGTTTTATGACGGCATTGTCATCCCATTGCGTAAGTGTGGTTAACAGTTGTGCGTGGCGTGGCCACGTACGATCCATACCTGCACTCCTATTTTGGATTATCTTTTATTATCCCTCCCTACTTTCACTGCCTTGTACTAAAAGCATGTACCTACCTATTTGTATTTTTTCTAAAATTTACAATAACAATACAACAGGGATGTTCATCGATGCTGGGCAAGTCTAAGAAAAAAAAATTGTCTTAACTGAATTTAGACAGTCGTAAATGTCCTTACTTGTGTTAGGTATATGGACATACTTATAGCATTAAAACCATTCTATGGAAATCTCATCATCAATATGAAACCATTCTTAAATTACCATGATATGTATGGAGCATGCGTCTCACCCTAAATCGAAATAGGCTGGTCAGGCGCACGGTATTGCAAAATGTTTATTGTCATTGACTATTTGGGCATGTGTACTATGTATGTAGGTTCGGTGTATAAAGCGTAACGTTTGTGGTATGAATATTTTAAAGGTAGCTCTAGTGAATAGAAATGAAATTGTTAGGTAATTTAATTTCGTTTAAGGTCGGTGGTATGGAATTAATGTACATGATCAATGTAAATACAAATGATAAAGGACACGTTATTGTTTTTGAGAGGAACGGTTACTTATGCGATATATATAAAAAATAATTATGATGGTGGGTAACACCATCATAATTATTTTTTATTTATTAATAGACCTGTTAAACGCAAAGGCATGAAATGGTTTACTTGATAAATAAATTGTTGCAACTATGTACATATTACGTAATAATACTTGGTAGACAATTTAAATACGGTTGGTAGTGTTGATTCTATGACAATAATGGTATGGTGTTAAGTTTATTTTTATAAAATTGTAAATATTCTGTACTCGAAGCTGTAAATTTCGAAACCGTTTGTTCATTGTTCACTTCTAACCCTTTTGTTGGAGCAAGTCGTATTGTTGATAGAGTCCGGGTTCGTTGTGTGGGGATTTCGGGTCTTTCAACGCTATGCGCTGCCAGAAGCTACCATGAGGTTTTAGTCCGTACAAATCATATATCTTGCTCAGCTTCTCTCGGAAAGGAATTTTGAAGATATTCATCCATGACAAAATAAGGACATATAAGGTGATGTGATTAGTCGCATGAAGGCAATTACCGTCTGAAAGGGCGAGCGCGGGCGCATAGACGGCCACGGCCGTGTACAGGATCATCTGTATCATGTACAGAGCGCTGGCGTACACGCGTATTGATTTACAGAAACGTACTTCCTGTGAACAGTTTAAACACAATACACATTTAAAGTTTAGATAGATACCTATACAGTACAGTCAAAATAGCAAAAATACAGACAATCTTATAATAAAATTTAATAAAGTTGGATGTATTGAGACTTTTGCCATTTTATTAATACTTAGTTGTGTATTTAAGAGCTAAAGCAACATTTGTATACGAATTATCATTGTACCTATTTAAATGCTATTTTGGGAGTAGTTTTCTTAATTAGCCAATCGATAAACTAATAAAGACAAATAAATATTTTATTTATTTCTCAAACCAACATTGACAAAGATACAATGCATTCAAGTTGCGCGTGACGTCACGCTTTCGTAAAATTTTTACTAAATAGTGACGACGCAAGCCCGCCCTCCAAAACTTTGATGCTCTTTAACTTTGTGATTTTTTGTTAATTTGTTAAAGCGATAAATATGTGTCTAGTATTCTTGTATAATTTAACTGACGGACTAAATAGGATTATAGTTTTTTGATGCAGTCAATATCCCTAATTGTCTAGGCACAAATAAAAAACTCATTGCTGATGTGATTTGTACATGTGCTGATAATAAAGTTCTAACATAAATATTTATCGTCTGTTTATAAGCGAAACTTTAACTTTCCACTCCACGTTAATTTACAACATCAGTTTGCATTTATAGCTTTTTCAAGTAGTTATGTATGAGGTGAAGTGTCTAGATAAATACCAAGTATTCGTAGCATGACGTCAATCGCAATCTCATGAACACGGGCAAGTAAAGCTTGCTAGCGATGGGCACAACCAGCACGAATGCGACACAAATCATCCAGAACTGCGCACCGGCCATATACATTTCCGCCGGGTTTCCCAACAGCTCTATCGCCGTGATGAAACTAAAAACAATAAACATTCGTAGGTAAATTTGCGTAAGTGATACTCAACTTAAACACACTTGTATAAGACGCCTTACCTTGCCGCTAAGCTTAAAGCCATCGGGAACGTTCCCATCGAAGAGCCCCCCAACAGGAAGTCATCACCGGATGTCGGTTTTTCACCGAAATATCCGTAGAAAACACCAATCCCACACGAGATGATCAGCATTGCTGCCAGCACGCTGTAGTCTTCCCAACCAAAATGTCCACTTTCAAGAGAAATGTTCCTTAGAAGAGGAAGATTTCCTGTTTCGTTTTCGGGCTGATATGTTCTATTTATTTGCGGCAAACTAGGCGTTGCTGATACGACAGATAATATAATCAAAGACCAGGTGAATAACTTAGTTAATAATGTGACCTAAAACAAAAGAAAGTTGTTGGGCTTTAGGTAATTAATTAATATTTAATATTAGGTACCTATACGCAACTTAAAAACATAACCTTTACCGTCTTACAGGTAAGTATGTTCTGTACAATTTATTTAAACTTTAACTTGAAATAGACAAGTAGTAACTGACAATTACTCAGATTTTAGACTTACTGGTTGACGTTTAAAAATTAATTCATTTATTTTAACTTTGAATTCCGAATGAATATGTTCCAAAAAATTTTTTTTGTTTTGGGACTTAAAAGTAATGTGTCAAATGTTTTTCTTACCTAGCATGTCGTAAAAGGCAACTGTGTATTGGGTAAGCATTAAGTTTGTGATTGTATATGCCACGATTCAGCCACTTCTTACTATTTTCACAATGTTCCATTTAACCTAACTCAATTTGACATATTTTCCACTAGTTGTCGTGAAAAAAGCTAGCTGCTCTGTTTGGACTTTGCCTACTCCTCCGGGTTTGTGGGCGTGATACACATTCGGTGTGTATGTAGGTTGTATATCGTATATAAATAATTAGTCAACATAATTTGCCTTAATTTTCTTTGGCGTGCAATGATAGCCATCGATAGATTTTTAAAATATACCTATATACAATCCACCATCCATTTTTTCGACGACATCACATACATTGATCTGACTCCGTGCTATTAGGATTATCTTAAGTTACCTTAGGTACAGATTGAGTAGATGGCACCTTAACCGGCAAAAAGATATGAATCAACTTAAATACATAAATAATATAATATATAATAAATATCAGACTACATCACATACATTGACCTGACTCCGAGATAAGTAGCTTAAGCACTTGTGTTACGGATATCAGAATCAACAGTGGTATTACAAATATATACTTAAATATTGGATATTAACACCCAGACACAGAACAAACACAAGTATTCATCACACGAATGTTTGTCCTGGGTGGAGATTGAACTCTTGGCGCATAGGGCAGGATCACTATCGAAGGCGCCATCGAGCCAGTCAACATTAAGGCATCATCATCATGGAACAATGTTCTGTTTGTTTTTACAATCTAAATTTATAATTAGCCACCACGTATGGTATATTTCATCAATCAATTCGCAAGCATGTAGGTAGATTGCTTAATTGCGTAATCGGTGAGCGGCTAATCGCACTCGGTTCAATGAGAAATAATTTTCGCTGGGTCAAGCGGCATTTTTTCAATTACGAAAAAGTGTGTTTTCAATTGGCCACCAGACGCTATTGGACGAAATAATTAACTTCCTACGACATGGTGACTCATTAAAAACACTACAATCAATTAGTTTCATTGATAGGTAGTAGCGTGAATCATAGCAACTACTTGTATGGGTTTCCTATTTACTGGTATTTTATAGCTTTCAAATTTCATAGTGATTTCTGTTAGGTACATTTCTTACATATCTTGCTTATACGGGTCTACCGTGAGACAATTGGTATAAATTATTCGGTTAGTGTTTCTGGGATAAATGCCCACGAGGCATTTTAAACAATGTTTTAACGAAATTTCACATATTTAGGTCTTTAGACTAAATTTGCTAGTAATTTTGTAAGCTAGGTCTGATTCCGGTTGTATGTTTTAAAACCCCATAGAGCGATAAACACTTATTAATACGCGTGTGGGCGTGCATTGTCGATGAGGCCGTTAATGTAGCCGGCGAGATGCGGAATTAGCCGGTTTACGTCTGCTTCAGCATCCTACAACCAGATGACTCCGGATACTACAAGACGATGAATCGTTGGAAGGGAACTATGAGTACGATGTGCGTGCCCACATTCCACGCAATTAAGTATAGCCTTTGATTAACCCTTGTCGTCTATTTTTACTGAGTAGATACCAGAATGCTGATTTAGGATTTCATCAAGGAAACATTTATAAAAGCTTTGATATTTCAATGCTTGATCTGCAATGTAGAGAATCCTATTTCAAAGATAATCAGTGATTACTAAAATTACAGCCATGTCAATGCCAAGTCGAAAAACCGTGAGTGTAGGTATACATACCTACTTGGAATTAGCATCATAACGCCTATTAAATCGTAAGTACTTTGCTTTTCGAATTCAAGTAATAAGTAGTGATTGCGAACGTTTACTCGAAAGTTTTTTTTTGTGTTTAATAAATTGTAGATATTTGTTTAACCTAGTTACTTTCACTTACAACTTAAATGATGCTTTATGCATCGAATCTACTTACATAGTATTGCATAATAGGTATCCGACTTATTACCATGTTTCAAAAACTTGATCCGCGATGAGGATAATTACGTGACCGTGAAGAAATTTTACTTCATCAATTAGTTACATATTGAAATGAGATTTTTTTTGCTTTATCTGTCTGACATAGATAATTAACGTTTTTCATGTAATTAGCTGATAATTGGTGCTATTATCGGAGTCAATTTTATATTGTAAGAGAACTAAGTAGACATGTCAGAAATCATTAATGCAATGTTATTACGTCAGTGGAGTTGCGTGGTGGGGGTAAGGGGGGTCCACCCCGGGTGGCACTTGTTGGGGGGCGGCAAATTATAATAATGTAAAATATCATAATATATTTTTAAATGATTCATTGTCTAGTTAAGACGGGTCATATGGAAATAAATAAATGAATAAATTGTTCAGACTGACACACTAATTCCCTAGTTCCAACTAAGCTTATATTATAAGCTTGTGCTATGGATACTAGGTGAACGGATATACATACTTAAATACGTTTTATAAACATCTATGACCCGAGTACAAATGTCCATGTTCATCACACGAAATAGTTGCCCCTAGCAGGATTCGAACCCGCGCCTCTTGGTTTCGTGGCCACGGTCTTAGATCACTCGACCATCGGGCCTGTCAAAAGACAGGAGATAGAGATAGAAGAGACCTGTATTTTTATTGCGTGGTCATCATTGGACATAATGACAATAGCTCTATTAAACAAAAAATAAAGAAATAAGTAGTAGATAATTGTCAGAATTCTGAACCCAACACACTAACTGGGAGTTTAGGCACAAAACAGAAAAAAAGCTTTATCTGATAAACTACATTTGTTACATGTGTTACTTGGACTCTGACTACCCCTTCTGTTATGTTGTATGACAGAAGGGGACAACATAACAGAAGGGGTAGTCAGAGTCCAAGTAACACATGTAACAAATTACAGTCGATAGCAGCTATATTTGTGGAGAGAGACCCCTATGACATTGAAATTAAGGTCCTACTACAATCCGCTAAATTAATTATATGTTATTCCAAAGGCGTGAAAAGTTTTTACAAGTTCATATAATGTTTGTAATTAAGGGTCTGTGCTCCAAGACCTCTGTGTATGCACTGCACCGCCTGGCTCTTCAATAGCTATATAATAGGCCTCTGATAAAATCGTGAAATTCCAGTCGATGTAGTCTATTACAGCATTAGGCATTGTAATACGACCTCCTACTTTGTCTTGGCTTATTCTTTAGGTATCCACCACTAGCTTACTGTATTTAGAACCTTTGTTTAGAACCCAAGAAGTCTAAGTTTCGTTAAGTCCGTTAGCCTATCTATTTATTTACTTACATAAGAGACTACATATAAGTATATGAATTGCCCCACTGAATTTTCTGTTCTGTGAATTGCACCAACAAACCATCACGTCGGGGTCATCAATGTACGACTTGGTTCGACTAGGTGTTGCTTACTCGGGGACGTAGGTCCCCCCTAGCTCGGCAGAAGTACTTCCACCCTTAGTGCGATCGCAGAGTTCACACACTAACTTTCTAGGCATTGGTAGAGGCAGTTAAAGGTTTGGTTTACATTCATACATACATAACATCACGCCCGCAATTCCCAAAGGGGTAGGCAAGTCCAAGAGGCAGCATTTCCTTTTAACCTCATTCAGCCAAAAATAAAACTGGGCAGGTTAGATGAAAAATTGTGCAAAAGAAGTGACAAGTGGCTCGATGTTTTTTTTTCTAGCTATTCCTAGCTACTTGGAACCCATGGTTTCGTTCGATAGATATGTCTATTGATTTCATCGCGGGCCCTTTTGTCCACGGGGCCCTGGGCTGTAGCCCAAAAAGCCCCTATAATAAATCCGGCCCTGACACAATCACTTGCCCAAAACCCGATATACCATTAGCCGCCTTATACGACAGACAGGGAATACAGTTTGCGCATTATTTTTAAGACCCAGACCAACGTGGGACTTGGACAATAAGGTTGTGTTTAAAATCGTGAAAACAATTCATATATGTAAATTCAATTTTATATACATATTCATATATATTTTTTTTATTTTCATAAGTTTATAAGATGACTTTATGAAAATAACTAAGTAAGTATTTCGATTAAGTAAGTAGGCTTTAAAAGTTACTTATTAATAGCCATACCTACAACTTAAAAAATATACTTTGGAACCATAAATCCATTTTAAATGAGGATGTTTATGAACACTCCAACTAAAATATTTTTGTCTAATAAAATATACCAAAAAAATAAATCATGAGAGGTTGGGTGCTCCCTCAAAGTGTGGAAAGGTACCTTTCCACACTTTGAGATTTCTATTCTTGCTCAAAGCAATTTGATGAAATATTTTTTCTCATTTGGCTTGATTGTGCTACACGATCTATGCACAGGTACTCCGATAAGACTGCGTATTTGTCACGTATACCTTACGCATATATTACATAGTATTATTAAAATAGCTAAATAGTACTCAAGTGTAACTACTCAGGACTGTAAAAGACAGTAAAAGTTTTGTGGTATTCAACATTATGCATGCGGTTTATGGCTAGTCGGGTTTAAACTGCTATACTATTCTATAAATGTTCTTATTTAATAAATAATAGTAACAGCCCAGTTAGAGCATACATTTGCAAAATAACACTTATTTATTAAAACGTTATAAAACATACATTCTGTGTTTCTTTCGAATTGGTTGAATAGTCACACGAAAACTTCATAATCTATTTTCGTTATTAGCCGGTGATAATCTAAAATTGCTAAAGTAGATCTATCCATTATACAAATATCAAGTAGTTCATGATTGCTGTATCATAGTTACTTAGTTTAATGAACCTAGTAGGGGACGGTCAATTGAATAAATCACTGCTATATCTACATATATGGAGGTTTCCAAATCCGAATTAATATTTCAGTTGGTTGGATTTTCTATCACACATATTTCATGCTTGGGTAATAGAACGGTCTAAATTAGGTGTACCTCAGGTCGAAGGGCTTTAGATCCTGGCCTTCAAGTTGAAAGCATAGAAAAATTCTGGATTGAAACCGGAGTTTCTATTGAGGGTAGGCCATCAGATAATTTGTCTACGAGCCTTAAACGTTCAATAACGGCACTGGGTGCAAAACCTTATCACTGATGTTACAATTCACACTTTAGGTTGCCTGCGTATTAGCTGCTACGGAAACGAAGTCCCAATAGCAGGTACTTTATTTAATTAAAACTATTTACTTAATTACCTATAATATGTATGTATATGGCTACTAATATGTTTTTTCTGGGTAATTTTTACTCAATACCGAACTATCTCACCCCGTGTTGGTCTGGATCTTGAAAATAATGTACCAACTATGCCACCTAGTATATCGTAAAAGGCGACTGATGATTATGTAGGCGACGAGCTTTACTTCTTTTACACAATTTTCCAACTAATCCAACTCAACTTTATATTTTGGCTACACAAATGCGGTAGCTTTATGGTCCTTGAACTCTGACTATTTTCTTCGGGGGTCGCGGGCGTGATAATATGTACCTATGTTTATGTGTAAGTACACTAGTTCCTTAAATTTTAAGAAGTAGTAGTTACTCACCTGAGTGCCGCAATAAGAACACTTTCTTCTGCTCAAGTATTCCACTCCCATTTTATTCAGGATTGTCTATGTGCTGCTTTTTAACGGTAAAATTGTAGATTGTTGTTTACATATCCTCTGTAGAGTGGGAACAGTAATGAATTAGTCGGGTGCGCACTGCAAGGCTGATGGTTGAGATATGTGTCGGACATGCACACCAATCAATGGAGCTGCGAGTCTATAAAGGCGGAACCGACAAACAGTCCTTAACCGAAACGTACAGCTGAGCTTTTATCAATGGTCAGGGTTACCACGCGTAATAACAATAGCCGTTTAGATATGGTGAGAAAATGGCAAACTTCTTCCAGGGAGTTTTGGATGTGGAAGAAAAATTCTGTGCAACAGTTGAACTAGTTTGTTTCGTAAGACATTCCTAAGTTCTAGGTATATCTTGGATGTCTATATAAAGATTGATATCTATATAGAGCTTTTGTTTGTTTGGTTGAACGCGTTAACTTCAGGAACTACTGGTCCGAAGAGATAAATTATGTTTATCGAGTAAGGCTAAATATTAAATAGGCTATATAATATCAGACACATTAATCACAAACACAGGTGAAACCGCTGGCACAGATGTAAACATTCCCTAAAAGACGCAAGTTGCATTAGCGGTTTTGAAAGTATAAACTTAAATCGAAAGCTTTCGGAGTTAAGATGTTGTTAGATAAGCAATAAAAGCCATTAAATGTGTCATGAATAATCGAATGGAATGCATCCAATGATAATATAATTAGGTTGTTAGGTATTTCCATTTAAGAAATGTGCCACAGTAGGTACAGTAGTAGGTACGTACATAATGTGTATCTAATTGCATAACAACGTGTTTATATTTTAGATAAGGCAATCTGAAAAGAAAATGCCTAGATTTTTATTAAAGTTGTTAAGAAAGGTAAAAGTGAGGCTAAATAAAGAGCTAACTTGGTTTATAGCGGCCGGTTGATCGAGAGGTGATTATTGGTTCAGCGCAAGTGTACGGCACTTACCGTCTACCGGTATTTCCACATTATTGCCAACTAAGTCAAGGGTCAATTATTCGCACTTCACATAGAAAACATTATACAATACACTGAGAGGTAGACGACACTTGGTTACTTTTCACCCTATTTAGTTTGCGAGTAATGTTCATTGCAATACGTAATGAACAATATTATTTTAATTTAAACCCTGTTACGAATGAGAGTGTGTTGTGGTCGATTGTTCAATCATTTGTATTACCTACATACCTTAACGAAGGTTATCGCGACTAGCAATTTTCACGCTTTCGTCCATGCAAAATAATGTAGTCGATATGTTTACGTCTACGAATGAAGTTTAATATGCACCTACTTATTTACAAAAAAATGCTTATTACTCTACATTTAAGCAACTTAGTATTGTGCCAGTGATAATATAATCTAAAGCGTATATAATATAATTTTGACGTGTAATACATTATCGGCAAAATATTCAGTACTAGCTGTGCCAGCGGTGTCACCCGCGTTTATGGTTAATATTATAAAGACTATTTCCGTCATACATGATTTCTATGTAACTTTAACCATTAAGGCTGCACACGCGACGGAAGCTTAAAAAATGGAGTAACTTCTCCTGTTTTCCCAACATTTACCTTCACTACTCTGCTCCTATTGATTGTAGCGTGAATTAAAGTATACTATAAGCTGCCCAGGAGTATGAAGAATAATTGTACCAAGTTTCGTTAAAATCCGTCGAGTAGTTTTTGATTCTATAAGGAACATACAGACAGACAGACAGACAGACAGACAGACAAAAATTTTACTAATTGCATTTTTGGCATCAGTATCGATCACTAATCACCCCCTGATAGTTATTTTGAAAATATATTTCATGTACAGAATTGACCTCTTTACAGATTTATTATAAGTATAGATTATTCTTAAGGAATATAACCCAGACAGGCCAATGTTTGCCTCTATCTTTGTAAGCGTCCAAAGTCTACCTGGATTACTTCTTTTCATCCAATATCAGCCTATACTCGTCCACATAGGCCTCGGCTATTGTTCGCCACTTTAACAATTCTTACTGCGATTATTCAAATCCAATAAATTCCTCAAATTCCAGTAACCGATTCTATTAAACGTAGGTATCTACATGGTCTTACTATTATTGATTTTTAATACAAATCCTTTTCTAGCTTCGTAACCTTGAAACAAAAATGTAAGTGTATATTTTAACCACACAAGAAATAGGATTTATTATGGTTCCGTAAAATAGTAAAAAGGAAGCCTTATATTAAGAGACTTTGTCGTCGGTCTGTTTACCTTATGCTATGGTGCAGTTGAGATTTTGTGTAAAATAAACAAAAGTTGGAAAATACAATCAAGATTTTTAAATTCTGGACACTGGAAATAGTTTATGAAAATGAGCTTTGTTTGCATTCATTTAGAAAGAAATTATTAAGGTACTGCGAAGAGCGAGTGAAATGAACGGCGCTACTTTTCCGGCATTTTTTCGTAGGTAACGTCTCAAACTCAAATTGGGCATAAATATGCAAAGTGTGCGACGTTGACAAAGATAGATTTTTAACTGAGAAACCAGCTGATATTTAATCACTCATACTCGTACTAACTGACAAGTTGCATAACAACATTTTATTTTCTACAAATTTTAAGTATATGTATTTGAAAATATACCTAAATATTTAAAGTAGGTATTTGAATGTCTAAAGGCTTCTAAGTATAAGATATTTATTTTTCATGATGATTGCTAGTAGATAAGATGAGGTAATGTGTAATAGAACAGAATTTGTGCTACGAGGTATTGCCAAACGAGCGGTTAAAGAAAGGACTGCGCTCGCGCATCGGCTACCTAACCTGAAATTAACATTTGAACTCGTGACACCTTGTATGTACTTATGGTCAACCATTATTGAAATACAGTTCTCTAAACCTTATTTGATAGTAATACAACTCATTTTACTTTGCGAACTCGTCTAAATAAATCTGTACCTGGTGGTGGGTACTATTTTACGTTCACCGGTACACTTACCTAGTCAAGCTAATGTTTCACCATTAGTAGCTACCAACCACTATGCGTTAATCTCGTGGTGTGCCCATGGGAATACCGGTAACTATTGTGTCTTCTTTGTATGTCAGAGCAATTATATAGATTAGGGTTGGCATGATAAACAAAGATAACAATCTATACTTATAATAAATCTGTAGAGAGGTCAATTCTATATACATGAAATATATTTTAAAAATAACTATCAGGGGGTGATTAGTGATTGATACTGATGCCAAAAATGCAATTAGTTAAATTTTTGTCTGTCTGTCTGTCTGTCTGTCTGTCTGTATGTTCCTTATAGAAACAAAAACTATTCGACGGATTTTAACGAAACTTGGTACAATTATTCTTCATACTCCTGGGCAGGTTATAGTATACTTTTCATCACGCTACAATCAATAGGAGCAGAGTAGTGAAGGGAAATGTTGGGAAAACGGGAGAAGTTACTCCATTTTTTAAGCTTCCGTCGCGTGTGCAGCCTTAATGGTTAAAGTTACATAGAAATTATGTATGACGATAATAGTCTTTATAATATTAACCAAAAACGCGGGTGACACCGCTGGCACAGCTAGTATAACATAAAATTGCTGGTTCACAATGCACATGAAATTGAAACAAGAAAATGAACGATTACCTGCTTAGGTACTAATTATATTACTTATACGACTCGGTTCAAATATAAGGCGAACCACATTCGTAAACACTCACAAAGTTATAACTATAAACTTTCTACCATCTATTGATTCGTCTATTTAAACATAGGTATAACCAACAATGACAAAGAGAAAAAAGTTGGCAAAAGTGAATTCAATCTTTCAATAGTCTACTTATTGAAATAGAATATTAAAGAAGATTCGTTGTATCCTGTTCAATATTGCGAATGATTTCGCAAAATTTTCTCCTTTCCTTGCCCATTAATATAACAATATTTAATTTTAATTTATAGGTTAATTATTAATTTGCAAGAAAACTTTATTGTCTACTACTTTATATTCTTAAGTTTACATGATTTTTTTTTTTTGTTTACATGATTATCAATTGCAAATGTTTATTTACTTACTCATAGATACTGACTATAAAATTATTAATAGGTACGTCCGCCTAACGTGCTGTATTACCAGTGAATGCCAAACAGTCAAGTAAGTACACAATAATTTATATTATTTATTTATTCGTAGGTCAATTCAAATGTAGAAAATTCAAAACGTAGCTTATGAAAGTTGAATATCTGCCCTCGAGCCCCGGCGTTTGGTGCGTCGTCAGTAGGAGGGCGGCGCGTGAGCACCATCGCATTGCGCAAGGCATGTGAACCATCGAAAGTGCCCCCTCCCCCGGATATGGAGCGTGCATCTCTTATAAACACAGGTGGCGCCGGGTCGCTGGACACTACACTGTGTAAAGCTGCGTCTAACCGTGTGCTCAGGATGTGTGATAAAACGGTAGGTCCCTGTGACATATTCAGTGACTCAAAGAATATTCTAGTGACCTGGAGTGATCGGTCAGAGGTTAAAAATTTGTGAACTAATAACGGGATTGAGGAAATTTTAAGTGCAATAGTGGTCCCCATAATATCAACCCCCGAGTATATTTATTCACGATAAGGGATCTGTTTTATAACAAAATTGGTTGAGTCAGAGGTTTATGTGTACAGGTGCTGAGATCGTTGGTGCTGGCAGCGGCGGTGGCATGTGTGGTGGCACGGCCTGAGCCGCCGACCTCTTACGGGGCTCCTTCTTCGTCGTACTCGGCGCCATCCTCCTCTTATGGGGCACCCGCGCCCCAGTACGGCCCGCCTCAACAACCCATCGTACACAAGCATGTGTACGTGCACGTGCCTCCCCCGGACAACGAGTACCAGGCCCCGCGCAAGCCTATCTACGTGCCTCCTCCCCAGAAGCACTACAAAATAGTCTTCATTAAGGCGCCGACCCCGCCGACCCCGACCGCTCCCATAATCCCGGTGCAGCCTCAGAATGAGGAGAAGACCCTCGTTTACGTGTTGGTTAAGAAGCCCGAGGAACAGCCCGACATCGTGATCCCAACCCCAGCACCGACGCAACCTGCCAAGCCGGAGGTTTACTTCATCAGATACAAGACGCAGGTAAGAAATAAGTATACGTTTTTTGACTGGCTCGATGGCGCATTCGGTAGTGACCCTGCCCCATGCGCCAAGAGTTGTGGGTTCGATCCCCACCCAGGACAAACATTCGTGTGATGAATACTCGTGTTTGTTCTGTGTCTGGGTGTTAATATCCAATATTTAAGTAAAGCTTAAATATTATAAGTAGCTTAAGCTACTTATCTCGGATTCATGTCAATGTATGTGATGTAGTCTGATATTTATTATATATTATATTATTTATTTAAGTTGATTCATATCTTTTTGTCGGTTAAGGTGCCATCTACTCAATCTGTACTTAAGGTAACTTAAGATTATCCTAAGTAGGTATATCTTAAAGATAAATCTTAAAAATTGTTTTTTTTTTTTTTTAAAAACATAGTTTACTTGCTAGGTGATCGAGCGTTATATGTAAAATGTATATGATAACTGCTAAGCAATCAATTTTAAAGATAATATTCAAGTATATTACATGAAATCGATGAAAATAGGTGCTTAGATAATTTTAATGTTCATCTAAAGTGAGTACAGTGAATGGTTAATTATTAGTTACTTACATCACGGCACGGTTTATAATTGCGCGCCGGAGCGCAAGCAGGCGCGGGCGCAGCCGGGGATGCACTCGAGAAAGTGCGCGTAACATTTCCTGGAACACTAGGAAGCGCTATCGACGTGACCTAGCACGTCTAGCGCGTGCTATCATCATTACGGTGACGCAACCAAGGATGCTACCGTTCTCAAGCAAAATAACAGTAACGCAATGCAGATGAGTAACATTTCACGTCATTAGCCGCAGGCTGAGTGTTTCCTTTTGTTTGCGTGTTGTTGTGGGAACGTCGCGTGGTGACCTGAATTGGAACTATTATCCCAAACAATACACTTTGAAGGGAATTCGTAACAAGTGTGATGTTGCAATCATATAACTAATGGAAATGGAAAAATTGGACAGAATTTCATATAGTTGTGAAATCACAATCATTGTCTGTTTTGAAATCACTAAGTATAACAATGACATTGATTAAATTATCACAGAAACGTTTTAAATATATATAACACATTTAATCCCTCAAAAATAAATATAGGAAATATATTTTACATCTATACATACATAACATTACGCCCGTAATCCCCGAAGGGGTAGGCAGAACCAAAGGGGCAGCAAGCTCCTATAACCGCATTGACAAAAATTACATATTCAACCGAATGTTACATTGGTTGAACAATGAGTAAAGTGTAAAGTGTAAAACGTAAAGATATATAATTTTTACGATATCAATAAAATAAATAATATCTACATAATGTTCACCGGTTTCATAGCGTCAGCTTAAAAATGAGGAAATTTGCTGTTTTGTACCTGATTGGGGCAATACTCCGAGGGGCAACGCATATAATGTGCATGCATGTTGTGACTAATATACTTCTGAAATCCATTCCTTTGAATGGTCATGCCTCTCGCTAGAAATACGAAGAATTGGTTAGATTGAATAATTTATGAACACGATGATTAATGATTACTAAGCATGATTTTAATGTATCTGGCCACCAACTTAGGTACCCCAGTTTTAGGCATGTGTTCATCTTGTAATAAGTAAGAAGAACTTTGTTACATAACGTACTAACAACATAATTGAAGCAATTTCATGCAAATAGCATAATAATGGCCGAACTGTTCTGAATGAAGCCAGTCGAAAGTAGGTGCACAGCTAAGTATGTATATTAGAACGATTACAGGTGCATAGCGTAATTTATGTGGGAAAGTCCACAAAGCGTACTACTAGATCCGTTTGGACGTCAACCGTTGTTTTGTCTATACTATAATTTGTAAGTATGATTGACCGTGATCTGCTTATATTTTTCATTTCATGATCACCATACAGTTATCTGAGTTAGATACTTGGCCTACCTACAAAAAATATATTGAATTTGAGACATGATAAAATGATGTGGCGCAATATTTAGCGCATCTATGACACACAAGCTGTGTGAAATGGTATTGTCGCATCAACATGGGTGTTAAATAAACTTCATTGTTGTATCCAATGACTGTTAAAATCGTTGTATGATTTGCCCTGTTAGTTCCGCTTGATTAAAGTTGTTGTGATTTAATACTGATTATATTATTATTCCTTTTTTTTAGAAACAGGAAGGTTACCCCGCGGCCGCTGCCCCGCAGTCCGAGTATGGCGCTCCCGCCTCCGCACCCTCGTCCGAATACGGGGCCCCCTGAATCGTTCCGACCCCCGGCCTGCTGACCCCTCCCTCTCAACAACTACCAAATATCTCGTTAAGTACTTATTAGTCGTAAATGTGGTATACCTACACAGAACAGTTGAGTCGCAATAGGTTATTTGCTTCAATAGATTTGATAATTAAAACAAAACAGTTAACAGTCAATGTCTACAGATGCTACAATTTGACAGTCACAAATTTGGCAGTAATAAAATTTTGTAACTTGTGCTAATAACGGAATGGTTTGATATAAAATTACACGTTTGGTTATTTTTTTTATTTGTTAAATATGCAAAAGCATTCTGTACGATTAAATTTAACCGAGTGAAATGAAACTGAAGCTGAAATAAAATACAGTAGTTAGGTAATTATTTCCTTGTGACCTCATCAGACGTGATTTTTGTCATAATACTGTTGGGTAAATGAGGTGAATGCTATTGTGATCCTGGCTGAAGTGACGGAGGCAGCGCGGGTCTGCGCCTTACCCGGCGAGCTTTTGTCTGGAGAGGGCGAGACGGGTGCGGCTTCATAACATTGTGCCCAACTGTGCTGCGTAGTTATTTTATCGTACATCAAATTGATGTGAATGTTTGTAAATATATTATTTTTATACGATTAAATGTTTTGTAATTAATGTTGCGATGTTTTTTATTAAATTTTTCCATGTAGGTATCTTCTTTACCAAGGTTCTTTAAGTGGATGCAATCGAATGGTTGCAAAGTTAAGTACTATTTCATTTTTGAATATACAATTACACTACAAGCCTTCTACGATATAGTAATACCTAAATGCCTTAAAATTTCTTGAAATTAATCCATCGAATCGGAGTCTGTATAATATATACTTACAGATACATAATATGTACCTACTTATATTATGATTTTATCTCTGGGATACTAAAAGGACTACGAAATAAACCTTAATAGATACGTGAGAGAATGGAAAATAGACTAACACAAATTTCCATAATGATCCAGACCATGACTTAGGCTCAATATCTTTAACATAAAATATTTCATTCGATGGACGACTACATCTGAGTCGTAACCAAGTCATAAACCGAAAATTTTTGGTTGGTTTGGTTGGCACTGTCAGTTAACTATTACGAAAGCCGCTAACAAACATGTATTGGTAGGACCCTGATTAGTAACCCGCTAAAAGCGAAAACATGTGAAACATATTTAGAATAGTAATATACAGGGGGTACCTAATAGTTACTCAACGGTCCGCAAGTTTTATTACGAAATATCTAAAAACTTAAAAACTTAAAAGACAAATACCTATCTAAATCCTTTACCTACTTGACTTTAACTTTAACTTCTAGAAATTTAGACATAATTGTTGACCAAAAAGTATTTTATTGTAGGTACCTACTAAAGCTGCGTACCCCTATACAATTGGGTATTAATTATGCTGCGAGCTAGCCACTTGTCAACCCAAGAAATAAGCAAAAAAATATTAAATAAGTAATAAACATTTTTTAGGGTCTACTTAAGCGGAACCCAAGGAGCACTTGGACTTAGCCCTTCAGGGATTGCGGATTGCGGTTTGTGGGATTGCTACTCTAGTGAAAGGAAGGTCTAATAATCATACATTTTCATATCACATCGTTAATCCTATAAAAGATAATGTATACTTACTAGATTTATAAATAATAGAATTTGTTATAAGAAAAAGCGCCATGATTGAAATGTCACGTAAGATCATTTAAAGTTGTGTAAGCAGAAAATGTAAAGGAATAATATTGTGGACAATAGCTGTCTATGTCTCACGGTATCATTAGTATATTTAACAAGTAGGTACCTAAGTATTTTCACTTTCGCAGTTCCCTTCGCTTACCTTTGCCATCTATTCTGCGCTCATGTAGACACTTCCGTAACGCTCCACAAACTATGGTGAATGCTGCTTCACTATCCTATTACACACGTTCCTCACCCATTGTTTCAATTTATGGTGGATCGAATTATGAAATAAGTACCTGAGTAAGTATCGGTTCGGTCAGCACATTGCGTTAACATTGCATTTAGCGCATACAAAGTTACCAAATTGCGGTTTATACGAACGTTACTCCTGAGTTGCGAAGCACATAATAATTTTGTCTGAACTATAGTCGCGAAACCTTCTTCACTTGACCGATATACCTACTTAAATAACAAGTCTATGAAACTATTCGTTTTATTTTTGCTAGGTAAGTTTGTTACGTACCTATAACGTGTAGTAATATATCATTTTAAACCACATGTCGTGGTATTAGATCAGTTACCTATCGGTACCGACTATTACCGAGATTTGTTAACTATTACCGAGATGCAAAAGTGATAGTAAGTAGCCTCATTTGCAATAGCTACCTACCTAATGCGGACAACATAGGGCACAAGACTATAAACAGGCACATAAATACCTACAGCAGATTATTCATAGGTATGAATTATTTAATTGTACTCAAACCGGTAGGTACCGGTTTGAGTACAATTAAATAATTCCATCTTCCAATGGTGGGTAAAATTTGTACATAAATCTTAATTACTTGTTTTTTGAAATGTCAATAAGTTCCAGATTCATCTAGAACTGAAGCTATAAACAGTTTGTAAAGTTCACCGCCCGCCTCAATATCTATTTTTGTCTTGAATAACTTCGGGATTCTCGAAGCATTAGTTTTCGCCAATACAGCAACAGCTTCGGACGTGATTTACTCGTACAAGTGCTGATAGAAGTAATAACATGGCTTTAAAAGTTGACATGGAAGCAACAGTTGGTTCCGAACCATCTGTAGTAACATGTGACGAGAAGTTGTATGTCGGAACAGAGGATGGGTCAGTAAAGGTGAGATCTTTTGTTTTTATTTACAAACTTGGGTTAACAATTGACATAGTATTTAAAGGTGGATAAAGAGATCGGGCGCTGATGAGATAAATTTAGCCATTCCCGTGAATTGTATGGTACCTATCTACGTAAATGAGCAAATATCAAAAGATAAAATCTCTTTAGGATAGTTCGAATTTTAGGTTTCTATTAGATTTGCTGTACCTAAATAACGAGGGGCGGCGAAAAATAGGTAAGTAGCTATGGCTTACCATATATAGATAACACTTATAATGATAATTCAATTTTATTTAGGTGTTCGATGCGAACCTTTCCCCTGGTTTGTCATGGCCAGCACACGGAGTCCAGTTGTTTGCTATTGCAGCGCGTCACGGTACGATCTACACAGCTTCCAACGATGGTGGAATCAGGGTTTGGTCCGACAAAGGAGAAAAAATGACAGAGCTGCCGACAACCGGTGCTGATGTTTGTACATTACACATCTTTGATAAAGAACTTTATGCTGGTGATGAAGGAGGCAACGTAAGCATTTATGAATATATGTAGATTTAATTTTAGGTAAGTACTTTATACGGTAGGTAGGATAGGACGTGTGTTGTGTACCTACTCTCAAACGAGTAGTTATAGGCATGCCGAACGTAGACCGGGTCCAGGAGGGTTCCTAGTTTTTTACAACTAAGTAATTACCACATACTTATATGAATAAATAAAATAAGAAAATCATGCGGTACCTCAGTTCCTCAGCCTATATGAGTAATGTAACTCTCGAACAGTCGTATGTAGTATGTAGGTAGATACTATGTATAAACATAAGTTAGCTGATATTGTGGACATGGCACTGTTTCTATAGGTGTATCAATAAATGTGGCATAAACGCCCTTAAAGAAGAACGCCTTATTTTTTCTTACCGAACGATATTTAGGCAAATGGCAACTACGTGGATCCTATACATTGCGGATTTTATTATTCAGGGTCATTATATTCTTAAGATTTTAGTTAATGAAGTTTTCTTGCTTTTTGCAGGTTTTAGTTTACGACAATAATAAAGAAAAGGCAAGATACAATGTATTGGAAGAAGTAAAGGATTTATGGCTTAGTCCCCCGTTTTTGTTTACCGTACGAGACCTCGATGTTACTGTTACTGAAATTAAACCAGGTAGGTATGTACCTAGGTACATAGTCGAAAACATTTTGTGGACCCAGATGCATTACAAGAATATTCTGCACCAAATACTCCCTGTGCCTACCATTCAACAGTGATAGTTTTGGGTGTGGCTCGAGAGGAACAAACGAGAACTAGCTCTGCCATTGTAATGTGACTGTATCGAGTTACGATAGTAGCAATTTATATAGGGAATCGAGTCTGGTTATTAGCAGCTAAGACGAATAGTCGTTTTTCATTACACATGTATTGTCCCATGTTGGTCTGGGACTTGGCCCATGCTGATCTAGGATAAAAAAAAATAAAAGAATGTGCCAACTGTGGTTCTTGCCTAGCATGTCGTAAAAAGCGACTAATGGTTTACGGGCTTTAGTGTATGTGTCTGAGTAGGCGACGAGCTAGACACTTGTCACTCCTTTTTCACAGCTTTCCATCCAACCTAGCCCGCTGTCCCGTGTTGGTCTGGGACTTAAAAAGAATATGCCAACTGTGGTTCTTGTCTAGCATGTTGTAAAAGGCGACTAATGGTATATCCGGTTTTGGGTGTGTGATTGTGTAGGCGACAGGTTAGCCGCTTGTCACTACTTTTCACAATTTTCCATCTAACCCAGCCCGGCTTTATTTTTGGCTGAATGTGGTTGAAGGGGCAGGCTGCCCCTTTGACTCTGCCTACCCCTTCGGAGATTATGGGAGTGATGTTATGTATGTATGTATGTATGTATTAAATCAGTTTTCATTATGTACTCTCTTCTAAATAATATATATCTGTACTGACATTACACATAGCACGTGTGGGACCCCACTCAACCATGAACTTTATTTTATTTTATTTTTCTATATTATTGCTTTAGTGCCAATATTATCTTTACAACGTACGTAACGTACCTACAGTGTTAAGGTATACGTACATAATATACGCTTGACATTATATCATTTTAAGATATAGTTAATTGGTATTTATTATGGTGCCTCTGCGGTAGAGCACGACGCTAATTAATCAATTTGAAAATTGCGGCAAAGAAAAGAGTTTACGGACGATGGACAGCGGTGACTTCGTAATAGGGACCTCCCTTTCCTTTTGGCGCTCAGATTTCGTACACTAACGGAAGCTTTTCTTTACGTCATTAATACATTTGTATTTAATTTGCAGATGACTCAAAATCTCGATTCGTGACTCGGCACACGATGGAGGGTCGCGCGCCGTTACGTGTGGCGGGCAGGCGTCTGTTGTTTGTGGCTAGAGGCGGCAACAACCTTCGGTTACACGATTCCTCTGTTGATACCAAATTCAAGCAATTACATGAAATTAAGGTAGCTAATTTTTAAACCTGTAGAGTAGTTCATTATTCAGTAATACCTAGCCTGTAATACTACAGATACCACATCCGTCCGCCCGCATAGGCGATTCATGGTCGAGAGCAACAGGACAGTTTAATTTAAATACCTGGGATCTGTACTCTACGCGTCCGGTGGCATCGACTGTGACGTCAGGGCACGCATAGCTGCAGCTTGCGCTAAATGGCTGAGTTGTCTGGTGCATTTGTGATCCTAAGATGCCGGTTAAGTTGAAGGGTCGGGTCTATAAGTACATTAATAGACCTGTCCTTCTCTATGGCAGTAACAAGCAAGAGTTGCGGGTCACGGAGATGAAAATGCTGCGGTGGATGTGTGGGGTGACACGGAAGGACGCCTCAGGAACTCCCGCATCCGCGGCAACCTTCATGTTCGTGACATTGCCGACAGATTGCAGGAGAGTCGCCTACGTTGGTACGGACACGTTTTGCGGAAACCGGCAAGCTATCTAGGGACAAAAAAACGCTGGCTTAATGTCATAGCGGATGACATGCGTGCAAACGGTCTCACAACCGGGGATGCCAAAGACCGTCCGAAGTGGAGGCGTAAGATAAGGAAAGCGAACCCTAGGCTCCGGTACACGGATACAACCGAGACAACGCCATGTAGATGAAATCAAATGAAATTTCTTTATTTACGTAGGCCTAAAAGCACTTATAATGATGAGAGTAGTCCATTATTCAAATGGTTCTACTTAATCCTTTTTTGGTAGCCATGTGCGACGTTTATAAATATGGTATTGTCAGTGCTTGTAGTGTGTAGGTGTAAAGGATGTATAAATTGGTACTTACCCAACTACCTATCAAAATGATTAAATTTTTTTCCCACCTCAATACATACAAAATGTGTTAAGTTTTCAATGCCAAACACAAGGCAAGTTAATACACAAATCACTATGAACAATGAAGCAATTGATGTAGTTAACTCAACTGTAATTCTTGGAATCACCTTAGACGCTAAATTGCAATGGGGTTCCCATATTGCGGCCTTGGCAGGAAGACTTAGTTCGGCTGCATATGCAGTCAGGAAAATACGACAATTAACAGATGTTGAAACAGCAAGATTGGTGTATTTCAGTTATTTTCATAGCGTAATGTCATATGGTCTGCTGCTGTGGGGATCTGCGGCTAATATACAAACTATTTTTGTATTGCAGAAAAGGGCCGTTAGAGCCATATACGGCCTTAGACCACGTGACTCTCTTAGAGATATTTTTAAAGAAATTAACATTTTAACAATTGCATCACAATTTATTTTAGATTGTATTATGTATATATATAAAATCATTGACCAATTTCCTAAGAAGTCAAACACTCATAGTTTTAATACTAGAAATAAACACAAACTTGCTGTTCCAAACCATAGACTCCAGAAGAGTGGTAATTCATTTATTGGTCTTAGTATTAAAATATTTAATAAACTTCCAGAAAGTCTACTAGCATTACCTTCACATAAGTTCAAATTGTGCATTAAAGCGTTCTTAATGAAAAAGGGCTATTATAAGTTTGAAGACTTCCTAAATGATAAGCATTTATGTTTAACTTCATAATGAAGTGTTCACCTGCAGTGTTGTTACCTAATAAGTACCTATAGAATATTAAGCACTAAATTGTAAATCTTTGCATTTAAAAGAGTAACTATCGAGTTTCTTGCCGGTTTCTTCTCGATAGATTCTACCTTCCGAACCGGTGGTAATCCTTTTTTCTGTTTAAATTGACTATTTATAAGTGCTTTTTTGAAGCCTATATAAATAAAGAGATTTTGAATTTGAATTTGAATTTGAATACATCAATCATTAAACATAACAGTTTTTGTCTGTCTGTTTGTGCCCGATAATCCCTGAAACGGCTGGATGGATTTTATCGAGACTTTTTAACTTTAAAATAGGCTACTCTTACCTCGTACACAGAAAATACCTCTTTTTCGGTAAATCCTGGACAAAGTTACGGGCAACATCTAGTTACTAATACATCTTTGTTACTATTCAGCATTCCACAACAGGCAAATATCTATCTAATTGTAATATTCAGAAGTGTAACCGTCTCAGAGAACTGGACCTCGAAATATTTAACGAGTTATTGATTTTCAGGTCAGCGACATGATAGTGACATCTTTGTCAATAAGTGGAGATTTTGCCTGGACTGGAGGTTGGGACGGCGTAGTACGACGGTGGAAGATTGCTGAGGATGTCTTAGAACCCGCGGGAGAAATTAACTTAGGATCATGCATAAATGGCCTCATCTCTACCTCAGAAAACACCTACGCAATTTTAGCTGGAGGAAAAATTGTTAGAATTAAAGCTGAATAATGTACATTTTTTATTAATAAATAAGTCCAATACTCGTAAAAATGTTTGCTTTAAAAATTTAAGCACATTTTTAGTTTATGCGAAACCACTTACCTTACATGACTCATTATTCTAAGATTTTTTTTCTTTTTATACAAACATTGATCAGCTCATTGGTATTTTTTTATGAAATGTTTTAATTAATTACCTAACTATACTTAACGCCACTTCCCTACATCCTGCCACTTTCGCATTGTATATCTGTTTAGTCAATCTTTCGTCATCCATTCTTTCCACATGACTGAACCACTAGCATGCCTCTTCTTACCTTGACTCCAAAGCTGTCTTTCAGACCGACTCTCGTTCGTACATCATCATTCCGAACGCACACTGTGAGCGATACACTGCAGATTTTACGTAGCGCACGCATCTCGACCGCGTTTATTCTACTTTCATACTCTTTTTGCCAAACCCAACTCTCGCTTCCATATATAAGCGTAGGAATCAGCACCGCATTTAGACTGAGACTGAGACTTTACTGCCTAAAAGTTTTCCTAATGCTCCATTCACCCTATTCCCTGCATTCACTCTTCTTTCTATATCAGCAGAGTACCTTCCATCTCTACTAAACGCACATCCTAGATATACAATTTCATTCAACTGTTCCAGCACCATCAACCGTTATCCTTGATTCTATTTTAATTTCTTCTCTTTCAAACACCATAATCTTAGTTTTTTTCGCATTCAAATGTAAGCCTTTCTCCTTTCAATCATCTTTTTTTTTACATATGAAATGTAAAAACTTTTTTACTTATTTTATATAATAATCCTTTATATTGGTTGCTTAAAATAATGAGTAAAATAAGTAAGAGGTTTCACATAAACTAAAATTGACTTCGTATATTTGTACTCCTTTGTATATAATCAAGGTAAAACCTATTAATTAATATATAAATATGGTTAATTGTAGGATTATAAGACATCTACCATAAATCTTTAATAACTTATTTCGTAAAATGATCAACTCACTATGTACTTAAAGTGAGTAAATGGTAAAATGAGAAAATACAGAATATATTCTGCACTAGTATGCTGAAAACTTTTATACCAGAGAAATAGTACTAGACCATGATTGTATTATATTTCCTGCAGATTCATAAAATAAATGTATAAGAACATTAACATTATATTAGCACCTTATAAATAAACCATTATGTTTTAAATAACTTCTTTATTATTAAATTGTTTGACTTCCATATTACCCAAATCAATAAATTATGTACATTTGAATTATTATACTTACAATGTTCATATCCAGTTACACTGAGATTTCAGATTCCATATAACATTAAGTATACAATGAAGTAGCCTATGGATCTTATGATTACCTCTTCTTGATTGTGTCTGAAGGATCTAGAACTCTCAGTAAACTTCCTATGAAAAACAAACTAAATAAAAAACTGATTACTTTTAAGTTTTACTAAACAATAAAAACTTTACCTACTTTGAATTAAACAGTGTTCAATTAAATGACGATTTCTACATCACAAAGTTCCGACTCTGAAGGCAAATAGATAGATCTTGGGCTAATATAATTAGGGTCAATTGGTGCCAATCCAGCTTTCTCACGTCTGCGCAATTCCAGGAATGCTTCACGCTGAGCCCAGTCTCTCAAATGCACGTCAGGAGCGTAGGCCCAGGCAAATCCACCAAACACAAGACATAGAGTAACGGAGAAGAAGAACGAGGCATGGTGTACGTTGGTATCTTCTTCTTTGCTTGTATAATCAAATCCATAGCTCACCCAGTTTTTATCTTCTGGTTTTGCTTCGCAAGCAGTCGCAGTATCGCTGTTTTTCTTCGATGTGGAAATGGTACGGCTAACCTTAGCATAGTGGTTCCAGACACACCTCTGCATCAGAGGCATATGTCGAAGTTTAATCAAACCTGCCATTATGTATTAGATAGCAGTGCTGACTTGATTTCAACACAATATTTATTCGTATTTTATATTTTTCGAAAAGGTTAGAAGTAGTAGGATTATGAAACGAATAAAATGTTGCCACAAATAAAATCAAATGTCAAAGAATTTTTTTTTTAGCTACTGACAAGACATCCGTAAGTGCTGAAGCTTTTTAGAATAGCAGTATAGCAGTGCTACTTACCGCTTATAGATTATGAGTAATAACACTAAACTTTAAAATAATGATAAAAAATATCAGGACAAATTAGCACAGCTGGACTGTGGACTGTGGCAACTGGAAGTGCCAAGTGAGCGTGGCATTGAAGCCAATCAACTCTGCGTGCTATCGTAGAATTGCTTATCCGGGTGCTTAGCCAAATGCGCGCCAGCGATTCCACAAACTTGTATAATAAGAACTCATAGTGCGGAACTCGGAGTTAGTTCCCGATGTATCCACCCGAATAAGTCTGTGGCGCGTTACGAGCGATAGCGAAGTTCGCTAAGGAATCGCTGGCGTGCAATTGGCTAAGCACCCAGTAGTGCCAGGTAAATGTATACCTTATAATGATTAAGGTTTATAATTATTGCACCAAATACAAAACAACGCGATGGCGTTGTTTTGCATTTAAAGTTTTTAAAAAATAATATTTTCATATTCCTTCCTTATCGTAAACTTGGATTACAAAAGGTCTTAACTACGTTTTAGGGGTATGTATAGATAAAATAAACCGTTTTTCAAAACAATGTTGTTATTGATAAGAACGGCCAATTCAGCTCATTGCTTATCTGTTGTGTAGTATGTGATAAGTGGCGTATGTGTGAGTTTGGCTTCTTCGGTTTTTATTCTAATTACGTGACATGCCATTTCTAGTAGTTTTTTCTATTCTGTGCTCTGAGTACTGAAACCAATGTAGATGCCATACCTACGATAAATTGAAGGCGCCTTTGCGTAGTGTCATTCCACTTTACTTATTTACATACTTTATGTCTCTGAACAATTTATTTATGCCGATGTTTTTGAATGTTACAAGTTAGATTATGTTATAATCACAAATTTTATCAATATTGGCACAATACACCGCAAATTCCACTGACATTGACAACTTAAAGCGAGAAACCAAAAGGTAAGCCGGCTTCACTTATGTATTTCTATGACGTCTCTTGATGATGTTTCCAAAAATAGTTAAGTCAAATATATTGTTGTCTCTTTTTACGTGCAGTATTGTAGACTTGTTAAAAAGAGATAGAGATTAAACTAATGGAGATGACTTAACCACGAAAAAGTGAAGCCCAATTTTGAGTGAGAAAAAAAATATGGCGCTTTTGTGTAGTGTCATTCCACTTTACTTATTTACATACTATAGGTCTCTGAACAATTTATTTGTGACGATGTTTTTTAATGTTACAAGTTAGATTATGTTATAATCACAAATTTTATCAATATTGGCACAATACATCACAAATTCCACTGACATTGACAACTTAAAACGAGAAACCAAAATGGTAAGCCGGCTTCACTTAGGTATTTCTATGACGTCACTTGATGATGTTACCAAAAATAGTTAAGTCAAATATGTCGTTCTCTTTTTACGTGCAGTATTGTCGACTTGTTAAAAAGAGATAGATAGAGGTTTATGAATAGAATATCGATATTAATCATATTTGTCTAGTCTAGCAGATTGTTCGTATAGAACATTAGGTCGTCTCCGTAAGCAAAGAGGATATAACATGTCCGTAAGTTTCAGTACTTACTCGTCTGTGTTCAGTACACTCGGAGGGTTTCTCGCTTCAAGTTGTCAATGTCAGTGGAATTTGCAGTGTATTGTGCCAATATTGATAAAATTTGTGATTATAACTTAATCTAACTTGTAACATTCAGAAACATCGTCATAAATGAATTGTTCAGAGACTTATTTAGTATGTAAATAAGTAAAGTGGAATGACACTACGCAAAGGCGCCATATTTGTTTCTCACTCAAATTGGGCTTCACTTTTTCGTAGTTAGGCCATCTCCATTGGTTTCATTTCAATACTCAGAGAATCCAGAGCAAAGCAAGTACTCGTCTGTGAAAGCAAGCAAAGTAGATGGTAAAGTAGTAACAGGCAGACAATAACTAAAATAAACGTCATAATTTAATTCTTGTATCGAAAAGGAATTGAAGATTATTTAAATCATTACCAGTTGAAAGTCAGAAATGGTTGTGAGGCAGTACAATGAAGAGCTTAAATACTTGGAGAAAATTAATCCTTATTGTTGGAAGATCAAAATGGGATTCCAACCTAACATGAATGTCGAAGGAGTGTTTTATGTGAATAGTACACTTGAAAAACTAATGTTAGACGAACTTCGGAACTCTTGTCGTCCTGGTATGACTGGTGGATTCCTTCCTGGCGTCAAGCAGATAGCAAATGTAGCTGCGCTGCCCGGCATCGTCGGCCGCTCAGTCGGCCTACCAGATGTTCACTCTGGCTACGGATTTGCTATAGGTAAATAAACATATCAAAACTCTTTATAGACTTTCATTCTTATACTTAAGCATATGAAACGAACTTAAAGTTTCAACAATAAATTGTGCAATAATGTTATGTTTTAGGCAACATGGCTGCATTTGATATGTCTAATCCCAAGTCAATAGTTTCCCCTGGAGGCGTAGGGTTCGATATTAACTGCGGTGTGCGCCTTTTACGAACTAATTTACATGAAAAAGATGTACAGCCAATTAAGGTCAGTATAATTTCTTAACAACAATAATAAACAATATTAATATAAATAACAGGACCTCATTGCTTAACTGTGTTCAAATTTATCTGCTACTGATTATCTTTATCGAAAATGATCAGTTTCAAAATGATTGAAATTTTTAACAATTCATTTATTTATAAACAGGAACAGCTAGCTCAAAGCCTCTTTGACCATATACCTGTTGGAGTTGGTTCCAAAGGGATTATACCTATGAATGCTCGAGACTTGGAGGAGGCTTTGGAAATGGGAATGGATTGGTCCTTACGAGAAGGGTATGTTTGGGCAGAGGATAAGGAGCATTGTGAGGAATATGGACGAATGTTAAATGCTGATCCATCTAAAGTTAGTCTCCGTGCTAAAAAGAGAGGGCTGCCTCAACTTGGTACTCTTGGTGCAGGGAACCACTATGCTGAAATACAAGTAGTTGATGAAATTTATGATAAATATGCTGCAGGTAAAATGGGTCTGGAAAGAGTTGGACAAGTTTGTGTAATGATTCATTCAGGCAGCAGAGGATTTGGTCACCAAGTTGCCACTGATGCTCTTGTACAAATGGAAAAAGCCATGAAGAGAGACCAAATTGAAACAAATGACCGGCAGTTAGCCTGTGCTAGGATAAATTCTGTTGAAGGGCAAGATTACCTGAAAGCTATGGCTGCTGCTGCAAACTTTGCCTGGGTCAACCGAAGTTCTATGACATTCCTCACTCGCCAAGCTTTCGCCAAGCAATTTAAAATGGCACCTGATGATTTAGATATGCATGTTATTTATGATGTTTCCCACAATATTGCCAAGGTAGAAGAACATATTGTAGATGGAAAATTAAAGACATTGTTAGTGCATCGAAAGGTAATAAAATAAGATAAATTTCTCAATAATTAATGACATCCATTTATTATCTAACATCTAACAAAAATTTTATATAAATTATAGGGATCAACTAGAGCATTTCCACCCCACCACCCCTTGATCCCTGTGGATTATCAGTTGACTGGACAGCCTGTACTTATTGGTGGAACAATGGGGACTTGCAGTTATGTTCTCACTGGTACACATCAAGGAATGACTGAAACTTTTGGGTCTACTTGTCATGGAGCTGTAAGTATTAAGAGCTTATCCAAGAATGTATTAAATTAACCATTTACTGTAAAGGGCTTTCCGTTTTATTATATCTATATTCAAATATCAAACTTTTTCTACTCTTCACACTAAAACATGGTTAAAAGCTAATTATGATTCATACAGCTTTATATAAATTGTGTTGAAAAGAGTAACTATTGAGTTTCTTGCCCAATTCTTCTCGGTAGATACAACATTCCAATCCGGTGGTAGTATCATATTCTGCCTGTATTTGATGATTTAAAAGTGTTTCCTTGAAACCTAAATAAAGAATATTTTGAATTAGTAGCTAGTCGTCATAAACGCAAAGTCGTCACGCTAGCGCAACTCGACATAAACGTGACTCGTCATTTTCGCATCTCGTCATTTCGCCACTCGTCATTTTCGCAATTTTGTCATACGAATCTAAAGCATTTAATTTTTTTTCATTTCATAACTTTCCTTTTCATTTAATACGGCCTGTACAATATTTTTCAAATACACCCTTTACGATATGTCCACTAACATTATAAATGTAAAAGCTGTTTCTTACCTCTTCTTGTCTAAACCGGTGAACGGATTTAGATTAAATTTAGAGGGTAGCTAGATTATGGCAAAATTAGGGTCTATAATCAAATCAAAAATGATTTATTTATCATGGTCATTTTTAACTCTAATGGTTGAGTTGTAAAATTATTATATTAACCCATTAGTGGCCAAATGTAAATGAAAAACGTTACTTTTTCAAATTATTTATTTTTATAATCATTAAAGGAGTACTAAACGAATATAGAAAAATATATAAAAAAAAGTAATTTTTTATGTGTTTTTAGGGGGTGTACTCGATTGAGTACACTGGCCACTTAAAGGTGAAATTTTTCGAAGCAGTACTTTTCGACGCAAAGGGTCATTAGGCATTTCTCGCACTGCCAGCGGACTCTTGAGTGAAAAATAACTTAACGTATTTGCTTTTCAACTCTTATTGGATAGTGTCCCGAGCCATCTTGTGGTAAACCTTCGACTGATGACGAGGACGGTTGAGCTTTTATTTTTGATTTGTTGCCGCAAATAGTATCGAGCAATACTGAGTTGAAACAAAAGTTAATCCATGGAATTCTCTTTGCTCAACACATGCAAGCGCCAAGCATTTGCAATAGTCATATCCACCATGTACGTAAATAAAACCCACCACCACTTTTTACCTTGAATTGCGATCCTGTATAGCGAAATAGATTGATCCAATTTATCGACTTCACCCATACCTTCTTCAGTGGGCACAATCGCTTTACAAGACCCATGGGTTCAATACTGTCGTAGTTAGTGGCCATGGTACAAACGCTATTGTCTGCCTCCATCTAATTAATAGAAGTTCGTTGGTTTTGTCGAACCTATGATCAAACGCTGCTCTTTCTTTTTTTTTCATCTCTTTTATACAAATCAGGAGACATTTTTTGGTTTGATTTTCACGTACTGTACCAGTTGCACAATATCCTGTGTTTATCAAATCGACATATAGACTACAATTGGTGATAAAATATCAAAGAAAACCTTATGGTTTGATGGATAGGTATCAAGTATTTGAAGGAAAGGGTGGTATGATCGCCAGGTCATATTTGTCATCACCGTCACTGTCCCCTAAAATAGCTTGAACAGCTTGCTCATGATCTTTATACTTACTAGCGACGTTGAAACGTTTTCGGCTCATTGTTCTACTGAACTTATCTGAAAAATATTAGGATATATTTTATATATCCAAGTGGCCACTGTACTCAACCGAGTACACTTCCATAAATCTTCACAAAAGTCAGTCAATATCAATATATTATCGGAAAAGGATTACAGTTATTATATTTGGGAATATTTGTCATCATATTTAGCACAAAACAATGGTATTTGCTTATTAAATACAAAAAAAAATCTAATACAAAAGTCTTACCTGTGTTATCTTCAGAATCGCGGCTTTAATTGGATCACGGTGACACAAATTTCAAAAGGACCTACTTTTTGTTAAAATATTAAAAGAAGCACTATTACCCTTTATTGAACTCAATTAGATGAAATAATTTATTCTTAATATGTTTCTATATATATTTAAAAATTTAACTGTACTCGGTCGAGTACAGTGGCCGTAAATGGGTCAACATCAAAAATTATAACAACAAGGAGAGGCAGGATTACAATATTATTTTACTAATTGTAAAAAAATAACTTTTTTGATAAAGTTTTCTAATGAAATTTGATGTCTCAGCAGCTTTTTTAAATGCAAGTTATATTTTTTATCAAAATAAATATTTTTAGCTTTTCTGTTGTTTCCTGTAGTGTTTACAAACAATGTGTCTCTAATTTGTAACAAGAATTTGTAAAAACGATACCTAATTTCGTAATTATGTATCGTCTTTACAACATTTATGATGTTGATAGACCTATCGTAAAGGATGTATTTTAAAAATATCGTACAGGCTGTAATAAATAAAAATTAAAGTTATGAAATGAAAAAAATTTCATGCTTTAGATTCGTATGACGAAATTTCGAAAATGACGAGTCGCGTTTATGTCGATTTGCGCTAGAGTGACGACTCACTACTAATCCAATATTTTGACTTTGACTTTCAGGGACGAGCACTATCAAGGGCCAAGTCTAGACGTAATTTAGATTACAAAGAAGTCCTTACTAAACTAGAAACTCTAGGCATCTCTATTAGAGTAGCATCTCCAAAATTGGTAATGGAAGAAGCTCCAGAATCTTATAAAAACGTTACTGATGTTGTCAATACATGTCATGCTGCTGGTATAAGTAAGAAGACTGTTAAATTAAGACCTATTGCTGTTATTAAGGGCTAGGAAGAAAGAATTATTACTTCCTAATTGTTTGTGTTGTACTAATATATTTTGTACCCTTTTTTGCTCTTAATAAATAAAAATTAATGTGTATCTTAATATATTCTACATAACAAATAAACTCCAAACAAGTTTCTATGCAGGTATGTGTTTTAATACCACGAATTTATAATCGACTTATTGACATTAAATATTTGTTTTGAGTTATTAATTTTAATACTAATACTGTTTTATTTATAGACAAACTTTATGAATTGGATTTCCAGATTTTCGCCTTCCCATGCTACAAAAAAAAGCGGCTGTGCATTTAGGTAACATTCTTAACATTCCAAAAAAATATTTAGTAATTAATACAGTTGCATAGACAACTGTTAGCAAAAATAAAAAGTGCCAAATCAACGACGCATAAAAATTTTTTTAAAAAACAAAATATTAATCGACGACGACATACACACTTTATATCTGATAAACTCATAAAATTCGAACTTTTTTCGCTGGGGTAATGCACACATTTTATGGTTGGTTATAAATAAACAATGCAATTATAATGATTATATAATTTGTTTATTTTTTTAACAGGTAACTCACTAAAGTTAAATAAATTAATACTTTTTAAATCTAATTTTTGGAGGTATTTTTCTATGACTAATATTTGAGCCCAGTGGCGTTGACTATTTTTTTACTAGAGCACTACTCATAAACTATTTTAATTTATCTGCTATAACAACTAACAATGCTGTGCCTAGGAAAAATAAACCGGATGGTAAAACAGCATTCGTTTTATCGACCTCATCTGAAAAAAAAAACATTTTAATCTTTATTTATAAGTAAAAAAAATATATACTTGGGTTAAGAAAATTAGAATCAACAAATCGTCTTGGCGCAAAATGCCCTTTTCTCAAAATGTCCTTTAATAGGTATTCTTCAAACAAGTCAGATTAATAACTTTTTAATTGGTCGTTTATCTAAATTATCGTCAAAATAGTACATTAAATTGCGTTTATTACAAAGACGTATTAATAGATTATTAACCGATTCATTGCGGATGACGCCATGGGGCGTCATTGATATCTTTTGCGTATGGCGTTTGACACCAAATGGCGACATAAATAATTACTCTCAAATTCTGTAGAATGTCTATTTAGAGAGTTCTAATTACCAGAACTTCCATTATTTGTCATGTAAGTTATGCCTGTATTAATCGTTTTAGGAGATAGTGCCAGTTTAAACATTTCAGTGGTTGTAAACCTTTTGTTCGTAAATTTGTCCTCTTTTGCAAATGGCGTCATAAAGAAAACTCCTCTGAAACTGAGTAGAATTACTTTTTCGAGAGTTCTAATAAGCAAAACTTTCATTATGTTATGCTAAAGGTAATGCTTATATCAATCGTTTTATGAGATAGGAGGGTCTGTTTAAAAACCTTGAGTTGCAAACTATTAGCTTCTTACATTTGACTTCTTTTGCGTGTTTGCTTGATGTCATAAATAATTCATAATTTTGATTTTATAAGATAACTACGCCTGACGATAAACGCAATTATAAAGCATATGATTTTGACGCATTATGGCTTATTGTGGAACAACGATGTAAAAGTTTATCTGTAATTAACTGTGCAAACCTCGATACTCGTGCGCATCTTTCGTGCCTTTAACACAAAAATCCTATACAATTTGTATAGGATTTTTCATTAAAAATTACATGAAAAATCCTTACTAATACTTATTATAAACGCGAGAGTTTGTGAGTATGGATGTTTGTTACTCTTTCACGCAAAAACTACCAAACGGATTTGAATGAAATTTAGTATACGGGTAGTATATAGTCTGAATTAACACATAGGCCATAATTTATAAAGATATTGTGTGAATTGTCCAAAATATAACGATAAGTGTCAAATAAGTAAGAAAAAATTCTGCAATCTGTGAGCTATTCTGGCGCTGGTGCTCTGCAAATGCTTACCAATATTATAAACGCGTAAGATTGTGAGTGAAAGAAAGCAGACGAAGTCGCAGGCACCAGCAGGTAGATATTGATCTTATTCTGATGATTTATAAGTGCTTTTTTTAAGCCTACGTAAATAAAGACAATTTCATTTCATTTCATTCCAGCTATTTATAAATAGTCAAAGCGGCTGTGACCGGTATTTACTCACAATCCTTACTATCCATAATCTACAAAAACTTATATTTCGCACTAAAACTCTACCTATCTATTTGATTGTCTGTCTACCTTTTAATGGGAATACTGCTTAACCGATTTTGATGAAATGATGGTTTTTAGGTTTGATTTCCTCTTAAGCTGACGTCGGCGGCGCGTACCGTCAGTCACGTATGATATCAAATTAATGGCTGCTGACGACAGCGTTGCAGTGCGGTGCTTCATAGAACTAGTGAATATTCATACGCTAGACCGACGTCGGTCGCCGACGTCAGCTTAAGAGGAAATTAAGCCTTTAATTTAATAACCTAAATATAGCCTTTCCTTTTTTCCTTTCACACCCTTTTGTAAACCCCTACTGAAAATACACAAAAGGTTTAAAACAACTAATCCAAATAAATCACTTATAAGCCATTCCAGCTAAATCTCGTAGATAACACACTAAACGAATTAGCAAACCCTTTACGTTTGACATCCGAGGCCGACTGAATGTAATCACGTGTAAACAAGCCAAAATCACAACAAAAAGCAAAATGTGTTCACTCATGGCTGAAGACGTGCAAGGGCGCTCACTTTAATGGGTGGCGGCTGACGCACGGAGGCGACACAGAATATTTGTTAGCCGCCATGGACTAAAGTCTTTAAAAGAAGGATACGCAATGAATCGGTTAAGATTATAGTACATATTGTATTTGCCTTCTATAATATTTATGGCCATAATCTGTATGAAATCTTAAGTTTATACACCAAGTACTTTTAATGTATCACAAATTAAATAAATAACTTACTTGTATGTATTATTCGATTTTTTAAATACATGTATTTAAATTGATGTACTTACCTACCTACTATTTTGATGATAATTTAAATAGGTAAGCGACAGTTTAAAAGTTTTTTTAATAGGTTGTTCGTTTGAAAAATATTGCATATCAATGAAAGTATGTACATTTTGAGAAAAGGAAATTTTTCGCCAAGGCGCAACAAAGGTACCATAAACATTTAGACCGGAAACAAGTATTTCTTTTATCAATAACTTCTTTAAATTATTTGTTTTCCATTTTATATTTATAAGGTACATTACATACATACTTTACCTACCTACAATAATATTTTTGGTGAATGAGATATTTACCTGGTTCGACTTCACATTCTGTGCTGTTGCCATCAGTCGCCCATCCCATGCTTCGGGCGAGAGCGGCCTCCCACCGAACGCGTCGAATATCGCGCTCTATATAGTAATTAAATAAAAGCTTTTAAAAACATATGTTTGAATATATTTTTTTACATCTTATGATGAGACAAAACCTTAAACTGGTCAACGTAGTTAAAGTTCAAAACATTGGACAATTTGATAAAATTATTGTTTTCCAGAAACTCCTAGGTATATTTTTCTTCTTACTTATTGTTCAATTACTTATATGGTATTTTCCTAATACAAATATATAGGGTTCCCCCGAAAACTAAAAGGAATGTGTTGGAGTAAACGCAAACAGTGGCGCCACCAACCACGAGACATAACCGGTGGCACATCCCTATCAACGTGTCCCTGCACTACTCGCTCTCTATTCTCCGTGCTCTCCGGAACGTACGTGTACGCTGCCCCATAAATATAATGTTATCCTTTCTAATCTAAATATACACAATTAGATATTCAAATAATCGAGTGCTTTATTTACCAACAGGTTATGGGCCGTCCCATCCTGTATAAATTTGAGTTTTTGAAATTAGTCTCAGTAAAATTAACTTTAACCTCAAATCGCGTCGTGCAAAAAATTTTTCTTTCAGCTTATTTCAGCTAAATATAATAAAATATGGCTTCTCATGCACTAAGCTTACAAAAATTAACCGGAAGAGATAATTTTGCTACGTGGAAATTTGCTATGGAGGCTTATTTGCAGCATGAGGACTTGTGGGAATGTATAATCTCCGATGACTCCGTGGATACCAAGAAGGATATCAAAGCTAAGTCTAAGATTATATTACTGATAGACCCACAACTGTATGTCCATGTTCAAGACGCCACATCTGCAAAGGAGGTATGGGACAAATTATGTAAAGCATTTGAAGACTCTGGCCTGCTCCGTAAAGTTGGGCTTTTAAGAGATCTGATAAATACTAACCTAGAATCGAGTACAAACGTAGAAGAATACATTAACAAGATTATGTCGGCAGCACACAAGTTAAGAGCAATAGGTTTCCGTGTTGATGAAGAGTGGCTCGGTACACTGATGTTGGCTGGGTTACCAGAAGAGTACAAGCCGATGATAATGGGGATTGAGAGTTCTGGGATAAAAATAAGTGCCGATCTGATAAAAATAAAACTACTTCAAGAAGTGAAATCAGATACTACTTCCGCCCTCTATGTGAAATCCAAGAACAGATTCTCTCAACACAATAAAAATGTTAGTCACTCACAAAAACCTAAAGGACCCCGATGCTTTAACTGCAATAAATTTGGTCACTTAAGCAAGAACTGTTGGTTTAAGAATAAGAAAGAAGAAAATAGTGAGACAAAGAATAGTTTTGTCTCGTCGATGTGACTTACAAAGCGAAATAGATGACGAAGATAGCAGCAGCTCCGAACTAAATTCATTTCTATGCTTTAATTCAGAGACGGCCATGAGTCTACTTGACAATGAACCGCAAGATCACATTGAAGCATTAAACAGTGAAAAATCTGATTTATGGAAGGTTGCAATGGAAGCTGAATACCAATCATTGATTGAGTGCAACACCTGGACCGTAGTAAAGCTTCCTACAGGCAAGAAATCAATTCCTTGTAAATGGGTCTTTAAGACAAAAAGAAACGATGTTGGAGATATAGTAGGGCACAAGGCTCGTCTTGTCATCAAGGGATTCAAACAGACAAAAGGTATAGACTATCATGAAGTCTATGCTCCAGTTGTTCGATCTACATCAGTGAGATATTTGATTGGTCTAGCAGCTAAGTACAGACTAAAAATCCATCAAATGGATGCTGTTACAGCATTTCTACAAGGCGAAGTTGAAGAGGAAATATATATGTCTTTGCCGCCATGTTATGAACAAGAAAACAAAGTCTGTCGACTGAACAAAGCTCTGTATGGCTTAAAACAAGCCAGCCGCCAATGGAATAAGAAACTGAATGCCGTCCTTTTAGAGATAGGATTGAAAAGATCAGTAATGGATCCTTGCATATACTATAGACTTAATAATGAGCAAGATATATTGTTTATAGCAGTGTATGTTGATGACTTACTTTGGTTTTTTAATAATGACAAATCAACATTACTTGTAAAAGAAAAACTGCAACGAAAATTTAAAATGAAGGATCTTGGCAAAGCTCAACAATGTATAGGACTGAAAATAACGCAAAATAAAGATTTAGAAGAAATATCTCTGGATCAATCACTTTATATTAAGAAGATTTTGCAGAGATTCAGAATGTTTGACTGTAAGTCTGTATCAACGCCATTTGAAGCTGGGACACAATTAAATAAGGCTGAGAATGAAAATGAAATTCTACAAAATATTCCATATCAAGAGGCTGTTGGGTGTTTATTGTACCTATCCCAGGGTACCCGTCCTGACATCACATATGCAGTCAACTCTGTAAGCAGATTCAATAACAGTCCTACAATGCAGCACTGGACAGCAGTGAAGAGAATATTTCGATATTTGAAAGGAACAATAAATATGAAATTAACATTCAAGAGAAATAGTAATAATATAGTTGGCTACAGTGATGCTGACTGGGCTACTGATCCTGTAGACAGAAGATCCTGCACTGGATATTTATTTATTTTTCAGGGTGCTTGCGTAAGCTGGAACTCAAAGAAGCAACCAACAGTTGCTCTTTCCAGCACTGAAGCTGAATATATGGCCTTGGCTTCTGCTGTAAAAGAAGCGCTATGGCTTCAACAGCTTGAAAAGGACATCTGTCAAAACATTTATGGTATGCCATTAACTTTGTACTGTGATAATCAAAGTGCTATCAGGATTTCAGGTTCTGACGCCTACCAAGCAAGAAGCAAGCACATAGATGTCAGACATCACTTTGTCAAGGAGAAGGTTGCAGCTGGTCAAATACGCATGGAGTATGTGTGCACTAACAAGATGGTTGCCGATGCACTGACTAAAGGAATACCACATCCAAAGCTCCGTATCTTCACCGCTGCAATGGGTTTGCGTTCAAGGGAGGGTGTTGGAGTAAACGCAAACAGTGGCGCCACCAACCACGAGACATAACCGGTGGCACATCCCTATCAACGTGTCCCTGCACTACTCGCTCTCTATTCTCCGTGCTCTCCGGAACGTACGTGTACGCTGCCCCATAAATATAATGTTATCCTTTCTAATCTAAATATACACAATTAGATATTCAAATAATCGAGTGCTTTATTTACCAACAGAATGTCACACAAAATATAAGTACGAACAGCTAACCATCAAGAGGTAAAAGTATTTTTAACCGACTTCGTAAAAAGAAAGAGGTTCTCAATTCGACTGATTTTTTTTTTATGGAAATAGCAAAAACAATATTAAGCAATATCCTTTATCTCAAATATTGGAAATGCGAATTCTCCTTTTTAACCGACTTCAAAAAAAGAAGGAGGTTCTCAATTCGACTGAATTTTTTAATTTTTTTTGTATGTATGTTACTCGATATCTCTCGAGAATTGTTAACCGATTTTAAATTTTTTTTTTATTCAATAGGTTTTATTCCCGAAATGGTCCCATTACCACCAAGTCAGGATCTGATAAAGGGTTCCCAGGAAAATCGAGGGAAACCCTGAAATTTTATAGGCACGTACAATGTGTTTTAGACATTTTCTAAGATTTTTTTTCAAGTATTTACGCATGGTACTTATCATCTTATGTTGGTGAGCTGATGATGGAAGGTACAACTCCTTAACGATTAGGAATTAGTGGATGATTCTTTAAATATTGATATCTTCGAGAATTGTAAGCAGATTTTTAGTGTTATTTTTTTATTCGATTGGCACCAAATCTGGATCTGATGAAGGAATCTTAGGCAAATCGAGGGAAACCCTCAAGTATTATAGGCGCGTACAAATTGTTTGTTATTTTCAAAAACAATTCAAGTATTTACGTCTGTTATTCATAATCTTATGTTGCTGAGCTGATTATGGATAATATAACTCCTTAACGATTAGGAGTTCGTGGATAATTCTTTCAATATTATAGGATCATATCGAGTGTTATTCTCGAGATAGTCTCAATTTCACCAAGTCTTGGTCTAGTGATGGGATTCCATGAAAACGAGGGCCAACCTCAAATTTTAACGGCATGTTAAGTGTTTTATTTATTTTTCTAAAACGATTCCAGTATTTGCATCTGGTACTCGTCATCTTATGTTGCTTAGCTGATGATGGAAGGTTAGGCTCCTTGAAGATTAGTAGTTTGAACTAATTCTTTAAATGTTAAAAGCTCGTTTTCGTCTTTAGTCTTATTAGACCGGCACTGTATCATTAAAGCAGCTCGTTTTAATGGTCTACCTGTTAATAAATTACACTAAAAAGTAACAAATAAATTAATTTTTTAACAAAAATAAAAACCGACTTCAAAAAAACCCCGCAAAGAATGTTTATGAAAAAAACTAAAATAATTAAAATAATAACTAAAACTATGTGTTTTTTTCATAAGCTATTTAAATATCTAAACACTAAAAAGTACTTATAAAATAAATTCTTCTGACTGCTTAGATAAAAGTATTAAACTTTAACATGTATTGAAATATTTACAACTAGCTGTGCCAGCGGTGTCACCCGCGTTTATGGTTAATATTATAAAGACTATTTCCGTCATACATGATTTCTATGTAACTTTAACCATTAAGGCTGCACACGCGACGGAAGCTTAAAAAATGGAGTAACTACTCCCGTTTTCCCAACATTTCCCTTCACTACTCTGCTCCTATTGATTGTAGCGTGATGAAAAGTATACTATAACCTGCCCAGGAGTATGAAGAATAATTGTACCAAGTTTCGTTAAAATCTGTCGAGCAGTTTTTGTTTCTATAAGGAACATTCAGACAGACAAACAGACAAAAATTTTACTGATTGCATTTTTGGCATCAGTATCGATCACTAATCACCCCCTGATAGTTATTTTGAAAATATATTTCATGTACAGAATTGACCTCTCTACAGATTTATTATAAGTATAGATAATCAGTTAGTTTTGGAGTCGGTGCCAGCCCGCGTAATTATTTTATACTTTTTAGTGTTTAGTTATTTAAATAGCTATTTAGGCAGTTTCTTATTTGTGTTTTTTTTCGGTCGGTTTTTATTTTTGTTAATTATATTATATATTTACGATATATAAAACTAAAAATGGTAAATATGGACTTGCCTTCGCTAGAAATAGCTGGTATAAAAGTGTCGGCTGGTGGGCTAGGCGTCGATGCGGGCCAGACGCGTAGCGCGCGCCCAGCCACGATAGCTGCTCCGAGGGCTGTACTCTCCATCATCAGCGGTCGGATCTGACAAGTTCCACATTACAATAGCACCAGATCTAGACACTATTACCTATTGTTATGAAGTAGCATTATCTTAATATGATTATATCCGACGATACTCTGTAACGCTATAATGAGGGTTTTCAAAAATACAAAAACCGCCAGATGGAATGAGGGAGTCTCGTGGTCTTATCACTGTCACTATTGACTCTTTGTTGACAGCATGTCAGTTTGTTCTGAAAACTTACCAATGAGGACAATTGACAAGACCGTGCGTCACAGTTACGCCATCTATCTGATGTTTTAATTCAAAAAGCCCTCATTGTTAACAAACAAAGTTTGAAGACCCTGTTCCATCAACAACTTGTTTTAGTGCAGAGACCCAACCTGCGACCGTTGCGTCTGAAGCGAAGTCTAAACTATGGCACCAAACGGGGCTATCATCAAATACATATTTAATTTTATTATATTTACAAATTACTTACAACTGGAATCCCAAGAAGATCAGCTTGCATTTGCATTAGAACCGAATTCTGCGCCATGCCACCATCAGCCAGCAGGCGCCGTAGCGCAGCACAACTAGATTCCATGGCGGTGGCGACGGCCTGAGTCTGGTGACAAACTGCTTCTAATGCCGCCCTAACAATATGTTCGCGACGCGTATTTTTGCTTAAACCGCACATCACTCTGAAAGAAGGAACTGAGAACTGAACATCAATGTACCCATATAGTAAAACGATTGTGAGTCCAAACTACACTTGGCACTTTTAACCCAGTTCGAAATATTGTATGTTAAATTCTGATTTATCTCCTTGCTCAACCTTACCATATAACTATGAAAACAAAGATATTTACCCTCGAGCATCTTTTCTCCAGTAAGGTGAGTAAAGGCCATTGAATGCTGGCACAAAAGAAATACTTCCTTCATCATTATCATGAACTGCAGCTGCATGGGCCTCTGTGTCGTGGACGTCATTTAAAATCTCCATACCATCTTGAAGCCATTGCAAAGTGTCTCCTAATTAACATTAAAATTATGGTCAAGTTTCACTGTTAATTATGGAATAAGTAATCTGTACAAAAAGCCTTCATATGATTAATTTTTTTCTGAATATCAGAATATTATATTGATTGCCATTTTATAACTATTTGTTACTACTTTATAGTAACTATATCATTACCTAATTTACCATTGAAATATTGGTATTACAGGTCTCCAAGAGTATTTTTAAACTAGCTTCAGGCCATTTTCCTAGCAGGATAGGCAGAGAAAGGACTATTATTATTTTTATTAAAATCTGATGGAATCATTTTTGATATTTATTTACCAGCAATAGCTACTGATCCTTCTAATGCATAAGTTGGTGGAGCATTAGGTCCAAGCTTGTATGCTACAGTTGTTAGCAACCCACTGTCTGAGTGGACTATAGAATCTCCTGTAAAAACGAAAAAAATATATATAGCTGCACATTACCCATGTAAAACTAGTTTATGATCAGTGATTAGAGTAGGTAGTTCTAATACTATTTTGTTATTGATTGCAAACATTCACATTCATCTTTATATGTTTAGAATAAATAAATAATAATAAATCATATAATCAATAAAACATCAGACATGTTTGTAGTCAGAAGCCAAATAGTGCTTTATATTATTTTTTATATTACTACTATTACTATTTACAATTCACTATTCACATTAGCACTAGTAAGTGCTAATGTGAATAGTAATATAAAAAAAATTACATAAAGCCTTTATTACACCACCTGTCTTTCAGTAAAGCCATAGATTCAAACAAAACTTCTATTTTTGCTCACCTTGTATTTGAATACAAAGTTTAATACTTTGATATCAGTAATATCGGACCAACCAACCATGTATAGCAAGTTTCAAAATTACCTCTACCTACTCTAATCGCCAGTTGTGCTAATATTTATTTATACCTGTATTGTACAATAAGAAACAGCCAGTACCAAAGGTACATTTTACTTGACCAAATTTCATACATCCTTGTCCAACTAAAGCTGCTTGCTGGTCTCCTAAGCACTAAAATGTATAAAGAGACCTTTATATATTATATTTATATTTAATTCTTCCAAATCAAGTATAATTAAGTGAAAGGTGTGCACTATAAGTTTGGGCAATGTGAATTTAATGGCCAATGATTTAGTATCCATATTACCTTAATATAGAAGCTTGTTTGCATGGGAACACATTACATAGCAAGTCAATCTGTAAATGAATAGGGGACATTTAATGGATCTGCATAAAAAGCAGTCAATCATTATAAGAAAACACACTAACCCCAGCAATAGGAACACCTAGTAGAGGTCCTTTAGATATGTAGCCATAAATTTCTGCAGAGCTCTTTATCTTTGGTAATATTTGTATTGGTATATCAAAAAATCTTAATAGCCCATCATCCCACTGTAAGCTTTTAAGTGACATCAGTTGGGTGCGCGAAGCATTTGTGACATCTGTGGCATGTATTCCTCCATGACTTCCACCGGTAAGATTCTGGAATAAAAATTTCATATGGATTCATTATTCAGAACTAAATCTGCTTTGTACTTTGGCATGTCACAGAAACAGTTAGCCTGAAAATATTTCATGTCATGGCCAGGCAATAAAACAAACCAACACTATTCAACTACATCTCTCTAATGTTTAGAAGAATGAGTATAATTTTAACTATACAAATTTATTTTGGGCTTAAGGAAAAATCTTATTATAATTTACATAAAATATTTGTTTAATATGTTCCTATATGTGATTATTATGACATCAATTTCTAAGTTATTAAATTGGTAGTAAATCAAATAAAGGTTGTTACCCATATCAACCACGAGTCCACTGTACCCGCCATACATTCTCCTACATTAACAGCTTTTTTTACAGCTGTTACATTCTGTAATAACCATTTTATCTTGACTGACGAGAAGTATGTAGATAGTGGAAGCCCACTCGTTTGGACAACAGCACTTACACATTGGACTCCTTTTTCTTTGATCAATTCATCTACTATTTTCGAAGTTCTTACATCTAACCAAACTGGAATGAAAAAGCAAGTTACATACATACATACATATCATCATGCCTGCAATCTCTGAAGGGATAGTAGGGTCCAAGAAGCAAGAAGATCCTTAGTACACATTCAGCCATACATACAATTGAATGGGGTAACAAGGGAAATTCTGAATAAATGGCGCTAGCTTGTTGCTTATGTAAGCACAAACCTAACACCCAATACGCCATTGGTTACCTTTCACAACACGCTAGGCTAGGACCACTGTACAGTCAGTACATTATTTCTGAATTCCAGCCTACATGGAAGAAATGTTCAATAGAATTTGGTGTTGACCGTTCAGGTATAGGTATAAATTTTATTCATGTAAGTTCAATTTCATACCTATGGCACTGTATAGTGGTTCCCCAGTAATTGCATTCCATACAATGGTGGTTTCTCTTTGATTTGTTACACCAATACCAACAACATCATCAGGATTAATATCCAATTTTCTCAAGTTATCAACTGTGACCTGTAATTGGGATATTATGATATAGACATAGTGTTTCTCTCTATCTCTTTATCCAATAAATTTTACATTATATTTGTATTATTATTTAATTTGCTACAAAACATAAAATCTATCAAAGGCATACCTCAATGCACTCTAATACTGCGTTTAGTATTTCTAAAGCGTCTTGTTCAACCCATCCTTCCCGTGGACTAAAACGTTTCAATAAAATTTGGTGGTAAGTCAATACCTCTGATGTATTTGCTGCAAAAACCTGATGAATATCAGAAAAAGTTGAATAACACAAACCAAGTCAGGGTCAGAGGGTATAATATTTATAAATATTTATAATTTTTAAATTATTTACCAAAAATTTTACATTAGACGTTCCTTCATCAATAGCGCCTACCAAAGGGCCAAATCTACCGAACTCACGCATTATAAATATGTCTGATCAAAACTACATTATAGAAAAATATTGATAGTAGATACTGCATGTACTTTGGTGTTTAATAAATTAATACTTAAACATTTATTAAAGTGGAATATATTTTAATTCGTGCGATACAGAATTGATGGATGGTGCAAATGACATTAGATAAACCGTTCCTTTTCACCTAAGAATGTACTCAATGATATTTTTATATTTTTGCATTCCGTTGTTAATTATCATTTAAGGACTAAAGTATTAATATTATTAGTGACGGTCATGAATCAGATAAATTGAATCCACTACAATAATTTTTACCATGTAATAAATTAAAAGTACAATGAAAGTGAATTAGTGCAATATGCGTTAAATGTCACATCAGCGACCAGCTTAGTGATGTAAATATAATGATAAGATAGAATTGTCGACACTCGAAGGAGAAAGATTTATGTAATTTGATTGTTAAGCAGTTAGTTCCAAACTACGAACTACGAATATTTTAAAATTAATTTGTTGTCCTCTTTCGAAGTATTATCACAGACAACTAACTCTCTTGCTTGACTTCCAAAACAGTATTTTTGGTTTGCTTTGGTTTGTTAATAAACTACTATTATTAATACTATCACTAGGCCCACTCTTGCGCTGTGCCCTCTGCTGAATCAGAGGGACACGCGGAGAGTGCTCGTGTAACATCCTTTCCCTAGTCAAGTCATATTGACATTATGTCATAGGCCCCATGGTAAAACGCACGGAGTAAAACCATAGTAAAATGCAGAATTCCATATACACCCAACTGACAACAATCAGCTGACTGACTGTTGATAGTGAACAACGATCCATAAATGATTCCAAGGATTGAATGAACAACTCGTGAACACTGTATGGAAATATCTCTCTACCTTTCAATTTAAATCAATATATCTTTATTTGTTCCTAAAGCACTTTCAAATTGTCAACAAGATAAGGTATAAGATATATTCAGTTTGTACGGCATAGCAATTACAACCGGTTGGGGCTATTACCATCATGGAATTTATGGAATTGCGGACGCACATACGATTGCGTCCGCAATTCCATAAAGGGTAGGAAATGGAAAAAAATGTGTTGCTTTAAATATGAATTACAAATTAAAATTCTCTTAAATGTTACTTCTCATAATGTCAACTATCAATCAATAAAAAAACCGTCTCAATAAGTTCAGCTTAACAGACCGAGAGTTATGCAGATAAAACCTTCGTTATAAATGATTGTACATCATCGTTCTATGATACATACATACATACATAAACTTTGCTTATCTGTATGAATTATTTAGAGCCTCAGGGATCAAATTCATGCATGCGAAAGTCTCGCACGACTACTGGCGTTATTTTTATTAGTTATAAATATTATCGATATGATCTACGTATTACCACCCTATTTTATTCAGCCGTAGGCAATTGGGTACTTATGTACTTATCCATATTTAACATATATCTGTCACTGTCAAAATAGATGTCAGAAACAACACTATAAAGTGAATGGTTTTTGGTTTAAATTTACTTCTATTTATTTATTTATTGTGTAAGTTGGCTGAAAGAACCAGACTAGAAATATTTTTCATAAACTGGTACAATGTTTTTTTGCTTTTTCATACGAATTACAGTTACGTCGTTTTATTTAGTTGTCTCTCAAAACTTTATTGAATTTTGAAATCATATTATTGTTATTTTTCAGCAAAAGGATGCAGTCGACAATGAAATTCGAAGTGTCTGAGAACGGAAAATTGCTCGATAGGGTTACTAAGCAAACTGATACAAAACCTGCACAATTAATAAAATCACTGGAAGAGTTTCAGCAAGCCGTTAACGAATCTCTGACTAAACTAGTAAAGCAATGTGCTGACAGAGAAATAAGTGAGTGATGATTACATAGTGAAAGGTAGCTCCAAGTTCTCCATGCATCCTCGCAATGTTGGTCTGAGGCGAGGCCAGATTCAAGTTAAAGCGAGATCAAGTTTTGCCTTCCACCTGCTGTAAAAATGTAAATAGGAAACATGACTGAACACTAAGGCCCCCAGGTACCTAAAAGCCTTCGTCACTAAAAGACGAGGCGTTTTGTCTGTCCTCTGCTCTTGGTACCTGGAGCAGCTGATTTGCCCTATAGATGGGCCTGAATGTTTTATAGCTATGCAGTATGTTATTATAGTAGCGCTAGTATGCAAGTGCTAGGCCACTTGATTGCAGGCTAAACTTTAAGTGATTGTTCCTTAATAACACATAAAGGATCATTAAAAATTAACGAATCTTAGTTAACCTTCTAAAATTTATTAAAGAAATACTCTTCTCTAATTTTGATTTGAAATTTGCTTACTAGGGTAGACATGAATAAGGAATATGCATGACTTTTTTTATTTAGATTAATATACTTATGTCCACTTTAGCACAGGTAAACAAATTTGGATTTTTTTAAATATCTTAAATATTGACTATATTCTATTGTTCAAAGTTATTAGTTAGAGAGACCTGATTAGGCATGTGACATCTAATGCCACAGAACCATACATGATCCATAGAAAAATGTGTTTTTATGAGAAAGATGAACATATTTTCTTAATACTGCTATATTTTCTTGGTCTTTGAACCTACTTGTGGCGATTCTATATTCCGTTATAAGCACATCCATAGACAACTAAATACTAATTATTTTGTTTTAGTTATTGTGGATGATGCTGATGAGAGTGATGAGGATGCTGAAGATGATCTAGTGAGTCCAAGAAAGAGAAAGAAATGATAATCAATAGTTAAATAGTAATATGTATATGTAATAATTGTATTAATAATAATAAAACCACAAAAGTTATATATTTCAGTTTTATTTATTTACTTAGTTCTAACTGCAGCATAAAGATGCATATATTTACAAGTAGGTATAATATTTACATAATTATGTGTATATTTCTATTATTCAAGTATGAACTGGTATTTTCTAAATTTGTAACTATTGTTGGTGTAGTCTTTGTACTTTTACAATTCTATGACATATAATTAATACTCTTAAATAGAAAGTAATTAGTAGGGTTTTTGTGAATAATAACCATATAATTCACAGCATTGGCGTGACTCGTAGCTTTGACAGCTTATTAATATTTTTATTCTAATGGAATGTTATATGTATTTTATTATCACAAAAAATTGGGTTCAACAATGTTGAGATAAGTAGTAAAATTTAGGATACTAAAATACTTAAATTATATAATATTGCGGAGATAATTTAGTAGCTACTTAGTATAGTGATCACTTGTAACAAATCTAAAGAGACCTTTAGACAATAGAGTTGACAACACCATACACAAATCATCCTAAAACCTAATTCACAAGAACACATTAATTAAGATTCTGAATCATTAACCAATTTCAAATATTTGCGAATTTTAATTTCTGAAAACATTTAATAAATTCTCAATTGGATATGCTAAGTCAGGGGTGGCGAATCTTTTTAACCAGACATGGGACAATATCTAAAATTTCAATATAATTGATTCTTCGAGTGCCAGGGGGAGCAATCGGAGTGAATGTTATTAATCGTGCGTAACATTTTGTATTCCGTGCCAATGGTTCGCCATTCCTGTGCTAAGTCATTACGTCGGTATTTCTATACATAATCTATGGAAGAATTACATGTTGACTGACAGATCATTGAAAGTTATTTTATTTTATCTAAGGGCTCGTCCAGGGAGACGCGGCGCGTCAGGCGGTGCGGTGCGCGGCGCGGGCTGCCTAAAGCACAAATATACGGTGGATGTGGTTGAAGCGGCCTGTTGAAGCTAACAAAGCCGCGGCCGTCGCGGCAGGCACCGCGCCTTGCTCGTCAATGAACGAGTACACTAGTTACCATATGTTTGTTTTGACGCGTGAAATGTGGCGGACCGCTTCACGCGCCGCCTGTCCATGAACGGAGAAAACGTTCGACTCCCCGCAAGCCGCGCCGCCTAACGCCTCGCGTATCCCTGAACGGAGCCTAACTCAGTTCTATTTTTATTTTCTGGATTAAAGTTGCTGGTGAGCCTAATGCTCTTTGGACTCTGCCTTACTCTGAGGAAATCATCCGTGATGGTAGGTATGTATTAAAAGTACCTATGTAAAATTATTGATGGTGTTGTCTACCTATCTACCTTATTCGCTTTAAAATATATCAAGAGTCCATTTCTAAAAATATCTGAAGAATGTTGAACATTTGAATTGCCTAAGAGAAGATAATTTAAGTTAATTAATTCAAATAAATTAATTGTAAATTATTCTTATAAAAAGGCACAGATGATGTACCTACTTTTGTGTTATTGACAGGCATTAAAACTAAACACTGGAATGTATAAATGAACAGTATTTATATTGACTTACATAGTTTATCCTAGTTTGATATGTTTAGGTAACAAACTACCAATATCAATTTTGTCGATTTATGTTTTTGTGGGTTCTAGCGCGACAAACTACTTAGTTTTGTATAAGGAAAGTATTTGAACAACTTGTTTTTGACCTAGTTTTTTTTAATACCGATTGAGAGTTTTGGTTGCATTTAATGCTTACCTAACTCTTTAAATATTTCAAATTATAATAATCTTTCTATATTATCCTATGATAATATTAAAAAAATAATAATGTAAACACATATGTGTATACATATACACGTTCGTTTATGTTTGTTTTGTTCCAGCTGTTTATACACTAAATTAAGCTAAACATTTCTAGCTACATTAATTTTAGCAGCTTGTATAAAACTCGATTCCATTTGCTAGTTGGTCTGCCTAAACTATTCGTTATCATGAGCGATAGCTATCTTTTTGTATATCTACCTAAGTGAACTGTTCGCTTTCGAGTATACAAAACTATGTCACCGTTACATGATTATTGTTTAAGGTCGAGTGCGGTCTCTGCCTCATTGTAAATTAATGATAATGTGCTGGAGGAACGTGTTGTTATATTATCATTCGTCTGTTTATTCTTGATATCTTATACAGTACATAATTAGCGGTATGTATTACACACTGAGAGATGTAGTGCACGAATAGTACTTATTCATCGTTATAGAACTCGGTCGCGGTCTCCGCAATTCGTATTGTAAGCGTTTTGGCTTAGCATTTATTTTAGTTACACTATTAAAGATATTGTAGACTAGTTGATGTTCGTTTTATCGTCTGGAGACTCTGATTCGGAGTAGCAAATATCACATCCGCTTACGCCACATTCACATATCGAAGTTGGCCGTATTGAGTGACGGAGTTTCTGAAAAAGATAGATTAAGAATTATATCTTATCCGGCGCCGCTTATCTAAAGTATCAAAATATTGGCAATGTAGGTAAAATTAGTATCTAATATCACAGTTCAGTTACAGTAGGTAGGGACAGACGATAACTCTTTAATGATAAAGCTGATATCCTCACCTCTCCTAAGTTTTTCCCAGGCGCCCGAACCACTGTTACTACTGCGTACACGGGGATGCAAAGTAACGATAAAAGGGCGATCATCCAGCCGAGAATTTGTGCCCAGACCGGGTACGAGTACTGGCGGTAACTGGGCGGGGTGTAGTCGATGAGGCTGGCTACCCACAGTGCCAACAGGAGAGCTGGACACGCGATCAACCAGCAAAATCGGAAGTAGAACGAGGGATAACGACCTGTAATAGAGAAATGTTATCTCCATTTATATGTAGGTATTAATTTCATACGTCTGCTGTACGTCTGCGAAGTCAAAATATAGTAGGTCATAGTATGTTTAAGTCGATTGGGTTGGAGTGGGCACAAGCCTTTTTTAAAGAATTGGTGAAATGATATTATTCAAATTTTTAATTACCTGAATGTGTGACAATAACTACTTACATTTAATTAGAGGGTTAAATAATTAAAAACACTATCTTGTATTACTTAATTATTTAAAAATAAAATTGAAGCAATTTTGTAAATTTTTCAATTGATCGTATTTTTATATCATTAAAGGCTCCGATACCGCTGACCGGACACACTGTTTGCATGAACAGATTGCCCTATTAAATACCATGCTACGCCATAATGATATTTTGAAAGAATGATGTACCTACTTATAAAGCCACAAAAGTTACGAGGATTATCATCACCAACGATCACTGCGTGAAAACGGAAATCAACGGCATTGAATATGAATTGCCTCGTTTGCACTTTGTCCATGCGCTGTTAGGCAGCACAGTATAAAGGTAGGGCATTATACACTGATATTTAATGTCATTATTATAATAAGCCGGCCAATAATATACATAAGAATATATAAATTAGGTTGTATTTTTGTAAGTTGTAATTGTAGAATATGTCATGGGTAGGTGTCATTCCTGTATTTTCAAAGCATAATATTTACCAATAAATAGCTTTAATGAATGTGCAATTTTTTTAAATTAAAATAGAAGTATTAAAGGTTTTTAGAGATGAATCGAAGACAGGGCCGGATCTAATATAGGGGCTTTTTGGGCTGCAATCCAGAGCCACGTGGACAAAAGGCCCCTTTAAAGACAATATTCATATCTAACGAACAGAACGAGGTTCACTAATAGAACCTCGAAGAAAACAATTTTAGGCCCCTAAGTAGGATTAGCCCAGGGTCACATTCAAGATTCTCCCTGGATCGAATAGCTGATATTCAAGTCCAATATGTAGATATAATAAAAAAAATGTTTTAATATACTTTACTACTGTCGAGTGAAAGGTCATAATAATAACTTTTATTTAAGCAAATGAAATTCTATAACTATGAACTGTTAAGATGCACTTGGTAACGTTTCTTTTATGAAAACTATAAATAGCAATCTTGTTTGATCCGACGTTTTAAAATAGCATAGAAACATTATACAACATTGTAGCAAAAGACACTAACAAGACATTAAACTAATTATTTAGATATTTTACTGACCTGTCATCTGTTTAATATTACGGGACAATTTGCCTGTCCCATAGAACCACGCTATGGCAACGACTTCAAAGAAGGCGAGGTAGGTAATGCTGAGTGATGCCGCGTAGTAGTCCATTAGTTGAAATACATATATTCCGCTTTGTATAATGTGCGGCAATCCGAACAGTAAGGATACCACGCACACACATAACACCAACAGTTCATGATACACTAATTTCCTTCTTATCATATCAGGGAAACCGTCTTGTATTGAAGTTACTACTACTTCCACTATCGCGAACTGTAATGAAATTCGTATTTAGTACAATATACATATATTCGTCGGTTAATTATATTTAACTGTGAGAAGTAATAATTATACTGACTTGACTGTTGAGTCCTAAACAAAGAAACATAAAGAAAAACAGGACTGCCCATAACTGTGATGCCGGCATTTTTGCGATTGCTTGTGGATATACGACAAACAGAAGTCCCGGACCTGCAACATCATAAGTTATTAATGTGTCATTTTAACATTTATAAAAATATGAATGAAGCTCAACATTCCAATATAAAATGGATTAAAGAATGCAAGTAAATATATGATTTTTATGATGACATATCAAACATATCGCAATATAATATCGGTATTGTATGAAGAAAAATAACTCACTATCAGCGATAACAGAGTTTACCGAAGTGTTCTGTTCATATGCAATATTTCCAATGGTAGCAAAGGTGAATATTCCTACGATGAGACTGGTAACTGCATTGACCAACGAAACCGCCAGAGTATCGTGGAGAAAGTTGTTATCAAATCTGTTGTATGAGGCAAACATAATCATCGAGCCAAAGGCTATTCCGATGGAGTTGAAGATTTGCGATGCCGCATTCACCCAAGGTCTTGATTGTTTCAATAATTCCCATTCGGGCTTGAAGAAATATCTTAGTCCCACGTCTGCGCCCTCTAGTGTTAATGATCGGCCCAGGAACACTATAATCAGCAGAAATGGTAGTGTTGTGGTGATGTAGCGAACTTTGGCGGACGATTTGATACTTTTCCAGATGGCGAAGTAGACTAACACCCAAGCACAGACTAAGCAAGCTGCTAATTCCCACCGCATGCCACCAGGAAATTCAATACCGTTGCTCATGTTCAGAACTTTTTTCCTGAAAGTAATGTTAGAAATATATATATTATACCATATATACGAGTGTATAATTGAGGTAAACATACAATTTAAGAGTCATGTTCTTATAGATGTGTGTAAATATAAGTATGATTGTACAAGTAGGTGTAGTGGTTCTTATGAATTCATTTTTACTATTGTAGAGCAGTAAAACTAGTAATTAATATAGCGCAGAGTATCTGTTAATGACCATTCCCAAAAGTATTAGTAGTAAGTACCTAATAAAGTAACTATTTTAACATATTTTTTTAAACCATACACATACCTAATATTATAAAGAGGAAATATTTGATTGTTTGTTTTTATCGAATAGGCTCCGAAACTACTGGACCGATTTAATTATTTCACTAATGGAATGGAACGCTACTTTATCAGCGAATAACATAGGCTATATTTTATCCCCGTATTCCCACGGGAACGGGAACTACCCGGGTAAAATCTGTTTTTAAGTTCGAATGTCTTGTTGATTTGTTGCCACAAATAGATAAGTAAAATGTTATTTAGCTTATAAGAGCATAAAATAGTTTCCTTCTATCTGAATAAGTACCTAGGTATTGGTTTTGTGCGCCACCCAACAACATGTTTACTATTTTATTTATTTATTTATTTCATGGGTAAATCGGTTGTTTTGTGTAGGTTGTTGTGTAGCATTTAAGCAATGCACGTCCGAGAGGAGAACAAGTTTATGAAAGCATGCCATAGTGTACGCGCTTCGTAGGAAAAATCAAACCTTACTCGAAGAATTGTTCAGTAGCTGTTTGGGACCCGTTCGGTTTATTCCCGTGTTCCAGTGGTGGTACCCAGCACTGTTTTGTGTTCCACCGGTTGGCGCAAGTAGCCCACGGTACCTCTGATTTGAAAGAAGTGAAGAAATAGTATATCGCCCATGCTATAATTACGGCATAATACGTAGACATTAGAAACGAGATCACCACGCTTGCTAGGCCAGCACCTGTAACAAAATTAATATTTTTAGTTCGCACACAGATTGGTGTTAAGGAGTTCCTCAATTGACATTTGTCTGTGACTAGAATAGATCAATAGACATAGAAAGACACATGGCCGCAGGTTAGGCCCAGCCGTTGTTCGCTGTAACTGTTTAGCGATTTTTCGTTTTGTGGAACATATAAACGAATTAGCGGCAAAATTAAGTAGGTAATGTATAATTGTCTTCCATCCGGTCATTTCGAATTGCCGTCTCACCGGACTATGGTGAGTGAAGTGAAGAAATAATATCTATAATACTCTATTTTTAGGACTCCTTTAAATTAATAGGTATTTTACGAAATATCTTTTTAGGTAAGTAGGTATCCTCACCTGGTTTAGAACAATTGTTATGACTGATCTTTTCTCAAAATGTAGGCATTATGCATCCAATATTTAATTTAAACTTTATTGATAGCGTACCTAGTTCTATCAAAGAAATAGGAAGCTAAATATTATAACCATTCATTAATTACCTTTGAAGAGTGGACATATTTGTGATAGAGCCCCTATGGGCCCATGCGCCGTGTATTGGCCAACAGCCAGTTCCATGAACAGCATAGGTACGCCACACACCAAGAGTATTATGAAGTAAGGGATGAGAAAAGCGCCTGCAACAAGTAGACATTTAAATGTTAATAAAACTTACTTTGTTTTTGTCGACCCATTTTAGCGACGATATTTATAGCACAAGTCCTCGTTCTGTATATTTTTTGTCTGGCCCTCACGTGTTTTATATTTTTAGAGAGAAGATACTTTCAGCTCAATCGGAAAAAGTATTTCATAATTTAGTCTAACGGTAGCAAAATAATTTAGTTGTCAACTAGATAGTGCCCAAGACTGTGACTCGACTTGTGAATCTCGAAACCTTTCTTTTGTCGTAATTAAATATTTAACTAAAAAAATATTATGGAACAACTTATTTTTTTTACGTTTTTTTATTAATTAATTTATATGTAATTACTTCATAAATAATTTGTATAGCAACTTCATAACTAACTTACTTGTAGAGCACTGAATACATTGATATACCTAAAGCTCTATTGTATTAATATAATTTTCAGTTAATTATTGTTTTAAAATGAACGACATTCTATGCCGCCGTAAAATTGGTGGAGGTATATAAATTAAACGCACACATACACATCCAATGCTTGTATCCTTGATGCCAATGAGATGACGGCCTACAGGAACTTGTACAAATTAACCCAGTCGTCTGTCCAAAGGATAATTACCTCTTATTGCTTTTGAGTGGGTTTTGATCCCGTGTTATGTTTACGTAGTTCGAGTAGGTAATGTGTAGGTACATTATAGAGCGTATAATTTTCTGCTTCTGATTGATAGGTATAAGTGCAACTTTTAGTTACAAGTAGTACATTTATTTTGCTATTAATAAAGCTAATGTTGTTTATAAATTCTTGCAAATGTTATAAAAAATATAAAATTTTTCAATTCACACCTTTTTTTCATCTAATATTGGCAAAATAAGGGCTACTTTTCCAGAAACAAGGTACCTACGTAAATCTGCCAAGAACTGCATTGCGGATAACGTGTGTCTAATGTATGTGTATTATTTAATATTTTAATTTAGAATTTATGACAGATATATAATAAATAGGAATATTTAAAATCATGTTTAAATAAACTACAGAAACCAGTATGCACCGGATACCTTTACATTTATTACTTGTAACTTGTTTAACATGTATTTAAGACTTTTAAGTATGTAGGGTTGTATATACAGATGTCACTTGTTTTTATCTACGTAAACATACTGTAAGCAGTAACATAATAAGTAATAAATCATCTGATATCTTTTCAGTAAATCCTAGCGCTGAGAAAGTGTCGGTTTACCGAACTCGTCAGATACTTACTAAGTATTTCATTACATAGTATTGTAGACAGTTATCATTGGCCGGTAGGTGCAAACTAGGCTACTTATATGTTGGCGACACAAACATACAACTCGATCACGGACTTTTGTGTACTCGTCGGTACTTTCAGATTAGCGTTAATGCTTGACCCATTATCCAAATAATTCGTGGATAATCTATATATTATTTGCGCATGACTTTGATTTGTTTTTTTTTTATTTGGACTGTAAAATTACAATTAAAATTTCTGGCTCAGGTTAACCACCGATCTCACGGAAAACTAAAATGCATGCAATGCATTTTCGGACTCATGGGTACTTATTAGTTTTCGTATTAATAATAACTAGTGGTCGAAATTCGACCATAATTCGTTTAATATATTTTTTTATTTAATATATTCAGAATGTATATTTTTTAAATATGTTAAAAAATATATATTAGCATTTTGCACTCCTATAAGTGTGCGAAATTTCATGCTCCTCGGTCCGCGCAATTTTCGTAAAAATGGGTACAAAGTTTTTGCTTCACGTCCATATTAATATTAATATTAATATATAGATATAATCGAAACCATAAAATGTCATATGATTAGATTTGGTATAATAATGTGAATTCTATATGTATATGTGGTCATTCCTTTTAGGACATACATAATCGCTATTTCGATTAGATCACAAAACTGATGTGCATAAAATATTTCAGTTCTTATAAAAATTCTTATTTACCCCATACTACCTACTAATCATTTCGCCACGATTTTAAAAGTATTGTCAAAGCCGTTGAGTGATATTATCAAGAATACGTAAATTTCTGAGTACAATGATATCGTGCGAGCGTAATTACTATGAGTCGGCAATTTGTTGATCACAGGACATAATTTTTGTCGTCTACACAATGCCACGGAGATCACGATCTATTTGTTGCCTTAATTAGTTAATTTACACTGATGAAGTCACATGGAACGGTCGCCTTAGTGCAAAAAATTTAGTGTTTACGTCATGTTATAATCATTATCTGCCTTTACCTTACAAGAGCGTAAGCAGTATAGTATGTTATCGATAGATAATATTTGGAAGGTAAACCGTCCTAAACATGCATTGGTCATGAATTTATCTAGAAAAATGTAGGTGTGTTCCGTCTGTATACGCATACCCAAATACCAAATTCGAAAAACTTATACCTACCTGTTCTCATAATCGGTGACTATATATAAGTAGGTTCTAAAGATAAAACTGTACTTTACTTCTATAATTATATATCCATATGAATATGAATCATCATACATCCCAAATGCCTGATGAGTCATATGGATGTAAGTATAATAAAAATTAGAATTATTGCTAAAATTCGCCATGTTGTATATAGATTGTAGGATTAAGTTTTACATTTCAAGTAAAAAGCAATTTTTGTGCGTCTTGTCTATATTATAAATATGTAAGTACATACATATACATAACATAGTCATGGAAGACAAGGCAAACTAATAAAATAAAATAAATTTATTTATATATCTTTCTAAGTGTTACGAAGGTCAGAATGGTAGTCGCTTGTATTTATTTTACCAGACTCGCTAAATCCAAGATCATGGTGTGAGCGAGCCCACTATGCACGGGACATAACGCTTGGTTCATCGCCGTCTATATCATTTTGTTTAGTAAAGTGTGTGTAATTTTTTTTTTTCAGATATAATAATGCCGTTATGGGCCTGTACCAGCTGGTGAAGGTCAGTTTACTTTTGCATAGAATAAATACCTGATGTTGATATTAATTAGACAGCAATAATTCTTGTAACAATGGGCCCAGGGTTAACTTTATTTATTGATCATGCGGAAACTTAATCGACCATTTATCTTTAAGGAGTTAAAAAAGAGCACTATTTTTTAAATTGTATTTTATATCATGATTGTACAACGGCGAAGAACATTGCAATAAAACGTGCACGATCGGTATAAAATAAGTAATGTTTTTAAGCGTTATAATTATCGAAATTTAGGTTACTTACCACCACCACTCTTGTAGCAGAGGTATGGGAACCGCCATACATTGCCGAGGCCAACGGAGTAGCCGACACACGCCAGCACAAACTGTATCTTGTTAGCCCAAAACGGTCGGCGCGGTTTTAGGTGATGGTCAGCCTCTTCCTCCTCTTCTTCACAACTTTCATGTGAAGCCATGTCTTCATCGGGAGGCCTGTAAGTAATATTAGAATAAATGTTTAAAATGTATACTTTCCATAAAATTTACCTAGGTAAGTAAATTAGGTAATTTTTCATGACGTCTCTGATTTTTACCCGGAAATCCACTTGACATTGGCCCGAAATTTGTTCTTATTAGTACTTAAAATAAAAGTCCGCCAGGTAAGATTTGTGTAGATTTTTTAATTTAATAAATTTGCTGAATAATACTTAAACTTGTACAAAAACAACCAAAAGCGTAAATATATTTATATAGGTATATCTGTTCTACATCGGTCACGTATTGAATCATACGCCATAAATCCATATTTTGACATATCAGACAGAGCCTGAGTGCCTTACATAGTAATTTATAAAGATTTATCACTACGTACAAGATTATTGGAGACAATAGACACCGCAATGGCCTTTCAAACGTCTGCAATTTGATACGCGTTTTATATTATTACTTTTATGAAAGGTGGTTTTTTTTATTTTTGTGTATTCTATGGTGTGGAGCATATATAGGTTGTTTAAAAATATTGCAGATATGTGACAACCATTTTAAATTTAGCGATCCCATTTGCTAACCGTCAGCAAAATTATTGTTTTCAGAAATTTGCAAAATATTCGCCATTAGTTTATACTATACCGAAGTTGTACATGCTATCACGCTTAGGGACAGAACCCAAAGAGAGATACGCTCCCAAACCCACAGTTGGCTAAAAATAAAGTTATTTTCTATAATTAAATCAAAAAGCATAACTATGGAATCCTGCATTGCACGTGCCTCGATACGCACTTGGCTGTTTTACGTAGGTTTCAAATCATGATTACAGTCGTCACTGTCTTACTTATCTTTGAAAGTGGTGGCTTTTACGCTCAGTTCCTGTATCCCTAGTTCCGTATGAATTACCTACTCTAAATAATGTATATGAATAAAATGATTGATGTTGAATGCCTTGGTATAAAAAATCTTACTTATTTGTTTTTGTTTTTTTTTGTTTCTGAAGTTTCGCCTATTATTCAAGATTAGTTTCGCCTATGATTCCTTATTGAATGTTGTTAAGGGATTATATTAAAAACACACCCTTTTCTCACTTTAGATTACAACTATATGTAGATATACCGAATATTTATACTATATCAATAAACTGTACAACTTTATCATCACGCTTGTAATCCCGAAGGCGGAGGCAGAGTCAAAGGGGCAGCTAGCCCCTTTAACCACATGCAGCCAAAAATAAATCTGGGCTAGGTTAGATGGAAAATTGTGAAAAAGTAGTAACAGCTCGTCGCATACATAATCACATACGTATGCAAAACCCATTTTCCATCAGTCGCCTTTTTACGACATGCTAGGGAAGGAACACAGTTGGCACATTATTTTTAAGTCCTAGACAGTCCCAAAATAGGACAAAACAGTATTATTAAAAATATATTTCTTCATGTTTCATGTCAAAACTTCAATGGAATAGTCAGATAACATCACTAGCAGGAAAGCTCAGTTCTGTTATTTTTGCCATAAAAATAATCAGACAATTTACAGATGTTTCAACTGCTCGTTGAGTTTATTTTAGTTACTTCCATAGTGTTATGTCTTATGGTATTCTACTATGGGGAAAAAAGGCTGAAATTTAAACCATTTTTATTCTTCAGAAACGAGCCATTGGATATACAAACTTAATGCTAATTAGAGATTCTCTTAAGGATCTATTTAAGGAAATAGGAATTTTGACAGTTGCCTCACAATACGTGTACAGCTGCATTCTATATGTACATCAAAATATTTATCTGTTCACTAAAACATTTGCTGTTACATAAGAATACGAGGAACAGAAACAAAATCGCAGTACCGCGATGTAGACTGCAAAGATTGTCACGCTGCTTTTTGGGCAAAGTGTACATTATTATAACAAAATTCCCGCAGACATTTTAAATCTACCCCTTGCGCAGTTTAAACAACGAATTAAGAATACCTTGTTAAGAAAGGGTTTTTACACGACTGACGACTATCTTAATGATAAAACAGTCTGGGATTAATTTTTATTAATTTTAATGTCATAAACTGTACACCATCTCGTACATTTAATGAATTCTGATTTTTTATTTTTTTATAATAATGATAGGGAAGCTTGAGTAGTCATGCTCACTCAATTGCTTCCGGGGTGGTGGCGTTATGTGACGGGTCGTTACATTCCCTCAAATATGGTCGAGTGAAACGATGGCTGACACATACTTGTGAACAAGTGCCATCTTCGGAGGCTGGTCTGCTCTGGTTTACCTTTTACTTATAATAATACTGGACTGAATCTTTAACGAACATTAACTGTTTCACTTGGTATAAATATTAATTTAATCTGTAAATTTGATTTGTTATTCAATCTGGCATTGAAAAGAGTAACTACCGAGTTTCTTGCCGATTTCTTCTCGGTAGATGCGACATTCCGAACTGGTGGTAGATTCAAATTGTTCTATTTTGTATCTATTATTTGACGATTTACAAGTGTTTTTTTGAGGCCTACGTAAATAAAGATATTTTGAGTTTGAGTTTGAGTTTATTGGGCCTTGTAATGTTTTAACTTTGAAAATGTTTTTTTGGTATATTAAAATTTGTTAATTACAAAGATTCAAATAAATGACCCCGAACAATTCATTACTACCAGAAAAGAAATTTACCATCACAAAATACATATATAAATACCTACCTACGCCTGAGAAAATGCAATACCACCTTTTTATGTAATCACAAGAAGTACCACCTACTTATGGATTTTAATATTTATGGTAACCATAACACTCAATTATCATATAATATAATCGTTAGCATTTTTATTAATGTAGTTCGCTATCACAGATAAGCTTTAATTATTAACCATAAAAAATTTAGATTATCAGTGTTATTAACTCTGTAGATATGCCATAAGATTAGGTTTAAAAATATAATCTGATGTTAAATACTGTTTACTTATATACAGTAATTTAATTTACAGAACAAATACTGTATTTCTTTATTGTTACTATGTTAGACTTCAGATTAAAGAGTAGTTATATGTTAATATTTGTAAAAAAATAACACGTAGGATTTAAGGTGTCCAAGATAACACAGTATGTTGACAATATGTGAGGGGATTTTATACGAAATGACAAGTTATTTGCATGCTAAGTAATATGATGTTAAACAGGCAGATAACGTTGTGCCCAATGCTAAAATAAGTAAATACAGTGATATTGAAACTGCATTATTACGATGGATATTCGTTAAGGGGGTGCGTTCCTATCTCGTTTATCTCATGAAGTTTTTATTATATTTAGCGTCTTTATAGTAGCAAACATTCATAAATATTATTTTTATGTTACCTCAAATGAAATAAAGAAAATCTTCGTAAGTAATTCTATTTGGAGAAAGTGTGAGTTACATACCTAATAAATTTTAACATGTAGATTTTCAAGATTAAAATTATAGATTATCTTGTAATATGCTTACCTACATAATGCTACAATTACATAATAGTTATGTGATTAGTTTGTGTGATTTGTAGCTGTGATTTCTTTGGGTCTGACTTTACATACTACACCCAGGGTACTTTCTGATTAAGTAAGCAATTTGTTGTTCTTTTAGATTATGTATAATAATTATTTTAAAATCAATGTCACTGTAGCAAGCTCTGAACGACCTAAGCAACATACAACAAACATATATCGGTCGTATTGGACAAACAGAACAACGATTTCTGAAGATGTCGCTTTTGGAAGTTCAGGCCTATCTTCGTTGACATTAGAATTACATATTTCTCATTCCTACGAGATGAAAGTATATTCACAACTTATCGAAACGTAATTGCATTGCAATTTTGTATACCGCTATGATTTAACCCTGATCATGACGCTGGTCTTTGGCAAGTGTATCATATACACGTACATTTATTTAATTTTAGAATACAATCTCATCATCTTCCTAACGTTATCTCCCGTGCTTAGTCGAGGTCCTCTTTAGACTATCATCCAGGATTTAGCGAGTCTGGTTTACAATTTAGAAGACAATCTATAAATCTTTTATAGGTCCTTATCATGTTTATTTATTTATAGGAAATAAAGTTAAACATTTTATCACTAGATTGTACTATAATCTATTTTGCAATTTTTTTACAAATGATTCTGCGAATGCATATCCATATAAATTTGTAACTGATTGTGTTACAAGCGATCAAAGTTATGCTTGTGCTTAATGTTAAAAAAGGTCAATTTCATTTTCTGACATAAAAATTATGTGCCAACTGTGTTCCTTTCACCAGTGCCATGTGCCATGCCAATGTCACTGCTTTTTCACGATTTTCTAACTTACGCCACTCAATTGTATTTTTGGCATAATGTGAAGGGAGCTCTTTGACTTTGACCGAAGGGGTAGACCTGCGTCTACCCCTTCGAGGATTTAAGGCGAAATGATATGTATGTATAAATAATTACATGCTTCATCAACATAATTCATTTAATTCATATACTAGAATGTGTGGGTTAAAATCGGTAGGTATTATGCCTTTCAGACGAACAGTCCACGGCCAACACGCAATTCAAAGGGTTTAAAAGACAAAAATTCCATCACCGTAACCTTGATAAACACGAGTTGTTTGGATTAGAGATAGGTGACATAAAATGATGGTAGATTAATTAATGTGATGTCATACTATGGGTTTACTCGCTTCTATTCTGACAGCATCGGTGCCGTGACAGACTCTACGTTGTTTGACTGAACGGGAATGAATTGCCCCCCCGAGTTGTTTTAAAATCTCGGAACATTCCTCTATAAGATATCATATGTCAATGACCACTATATAATATCTTTTACTTTCAAAGTTTAAGGTAGGGGTGTTATTCTTGGAGCAGCATCTAGTATGTGTGGATTTCTTAACATAAAGTGCTTTGGACATAACCGCTGATAGATTTGAAATGCTGCGATGTTGTATATTTTTATTACGTCCACCGTGTTAGAAGGACTGGCAAGACATAATTTATAGTTTAATATTATATCTAGTGATAATGCAACGCGTAAATTTAAAATCACATAAGACATCATTCATTATTAGTATATACTTATTTATTTTTACTGTTTAGGCGTCAGGTCACAATGAATAACGGTTTTAAAATCATTATCACTTAGGCACTGATAAGGCCCGCCATACGATCAATCGTTGTATCCGTGGCGTAAGCGAGATACACGAGAACAGATAATGTTGCAGTCTTATCAGTTTTTGCTTTGAAGGTCGGGTCTGAGACTCCCGCTAATCCTTACAGTCTTAAAGGATTTTTGGATACTCTCTAAGGCTGTCAATGTCCGTGGCATTTGACGTATGACTGTAAAACAAACGCGGCTAAAAGCTCCGGTAGTTACATATTTCTTGAAATAATGGAATATTCACTTTATACTAATCCACCGGCTTTATGATATCTATCTAATCTCTACCTACACTTTAAATACTGCTATTCATGAGTAACCCCCTTGGTGTAACATTTAAGTATTGATTTTTACTACAGATTGTCCTTCGTAAAGATACTGTTTACCAAATTTGTAAATAGTTTTAATAAATTTACCCACTATATTTAATATAATGGGTAAATTTATTAAAAAAAAAATCATTAATTTGAATATGGCACATATATAAAAATGAATTGTTGTACGTTCGTCTCGCTAAAACTCAGAAGTGGCTTGACCTATTTATATTTTTTCGATTGTTTGGTCGCTTTAATATGGTGGTAGTTTATAGGGAAAAAATGGGAATTTCGGGAACGGTACGAAGTTTTCCGGGTCAGCTAGTAAACACAGTAGCATTACAGTTTTTATATTTTAAATAAAGAAGTACGACGAATCTGTCTCTGATTAAACTTCAATCGTGTGAACTTTTAAGAGCAAGTTTTTCCTTGCAATATTTTATATGAGTTTACTTCAATGATGGTTTTGAAAACCGTAGTAGGTCAATGGTAATATACGCACTTCACGTGAAAACGGTGCTTGTTGGACCTCGGACACGTAACACTTACACGATTTTTGAATCTAAATACGAATTTATATTACTTACTTTCTGTGCGGTAAGGGGAAAAAATCATGAGAATACTTCTACATTAAAAGTACTGCACAGTAAAGTATCAAGCTCGCATTAGGCATTCATCCTTATATAAATTTAAGTATATTAGAGTAGTAATAGGATATAATTATTACTTAAATATATATATATGCCTAACGATAAACGTACATAAGTTTATCGTTAGACATATATGTATATAAAAACCGTTTATATTTTTGTGATGAATAATTGCATTTACCACTAGCGGGATTCGACCCGTCGCGGATTTTAATTTCATAGCCAGGTTTTCTAGCCACTTGTAAAGGAAGTGGATCGTTAATACATTCATGTATCTGTGATATATAGGTATATGGCCTGGAACATCCATCTTGTGTTTTCGTAAACAAAACAAGAATAATTTAAGTAAACTGCTATAATAACTTTGGATTAAAAAACTTATTCAACGTTTTTCGTTCGTTGTTTTTATTGAATAAAACGGATCATATAGCTCACCCGAGTATATAATAATATATCAGATATATCTGACATATGTACTAAGTAATATTACATTAGATATGTTGTTTCCTTAGAAAATATCGATTGATCATTTTTTGAATAGCACGAAAACATACAAGGTCAAACGTAACGATCAAAGACTATATTTATTATAACTTTGAATTGGTACCTACGCATATAAGCTGAATTTTATATTATATACAATGTATATAAAATGCGCATATATATGTATAATATATAAAAATGCAATATATAAGATACCCTTTGACTCTGCCTACCCCCTCGGGGATTATGGGCGTGATATTATGTATGTATTTTAATACTGACTGGTCGAATAATGAATGGAAATAGTTTTGTAAAAATAATAGTTAAAACAAAAGCTTTTGATTATTATTTTTTACATTTTTATTGGATTATTGTACACGAAAGGCGTTTAGGTACTTCTTAATTAGCTAGTTATAAAACCGCACACTTGGTATAGCACTAACTTAAAAGCTTACAAATTAAAGGTGATGATTCACATCTTTCTATACATATTTTTTAAATTAGACCGCAAGATTCTGCTCTATTAACAATTCAATAAATTCGTAATGCTATCTGATCAAATACCTAATTTCGCAAATATCTATGGGGACAGCAACCTTGAGTTGCATATCCAACCATGATATGAATATAAAAATTTGTATAATTTTATTAATTATGTAACTTATATACCTACTTTACATTTTGATAGTGTGCTTCAAGAGTAATGTATAATGATGTAAACGAGAATAGACAGGAGAACAATGGTCACATTCTGTATCGACAAATGCTGTTCGGAAGACGCTTGAAACCAACATGTTAACTAGTTGTTAATAATGCAGATTTAGCAAATAGAGGCCCTGTCCAATAGCATGTTTTCTTACGTCATACCTTATTTCCCTATGTTTCGATATTATTTGTACCTACATGAAGAAGACACACAAATACACGTTTAGTGATTAAGTAAGATAATTGTGCATGCAAAGTGACCATAACATAAACAATGCAAATCTACCAAGAGCCTAATTCTTCTACTACAGATTTGTTGGAATCTGACAAAATCGAAGTAAGTAGAAGTTTTTTCTAGAACATTTCGAACCGAAAATTATGGAATCATTATCCGATTCTTGTGGTAATCGGTTAGTAAAATAGCAGAATTATGGTCCAATTGTTTCATTTTGTTGATATTTATGTAGCACCACGTTGTACCTATAAAAATAATTTCATTGATAATAATAAAGTAGATTGCTTGTTATACGGGTATTTGACGACTATGTTTTCTTTTGAGATAAAATGATGTATTGGCTTCGGCTCTTTAGTAATTTATCACTGATAGGTAGTCGACATGAGTGGGTGCCGCAATTATTTGTGATAGGTAGGTAGGTAAATACGTATAATATTTGCAATAAAAGTTAATACGATTTCATGCATAGTTAATGCTATAAGTGATAGAAATTTACGCTTATACTTGTAGATTTACAGACTGTTTTTATAATCATATTATGAGAAATTACATTTCAATGAGTGTGTTGAATTCAATATAATATAAGCAATTCGGAAATGCTATTACTGCAATAGATAATTTTAAGAGTATCAGGCTAATCATTTTATTGGGCAGTCATAATTTCTAACTAAATGAGCACTTAATCGTCCGATCATATTAAGACATCGCTGGAAGATAGGAATGTATGAGAAAGCTTTCGATCAAGCATATGCCATGATCACATGGTTGTGACAATGGTGAGTACAATGGTGTACCTATCTATTTATGTGGTGGATCATGAGAGAATACTCGTACTTCCGTTTGGTGTTTAATGGACGTCAAGTCCAACATGATATGGTTTATGTTAAACTAAGTAGGTATCTCATGGTTTAACTATATTTAGATTGTGGCCAAGAAGCATTAGATTTTAATTTTATTGATTTTAATGGCAATGGCATCATCCAAATAGTGCAATAAATGAGAGGAAAAGAACGCGTGACTTTCCGTTGCCTTTGGTCAAAGAATTTTGAGAAATCGACGACTAATGACGACAATAGGATGTCCTGTATTAATTTATGACTTCAATATATTTTCAGAATTTAGTGAATTTGGCTAATCGGTGAATGGGTTATCTATGCTGGACCAATATTTCTGGATTACCTAAGTTTTAGAAAACATAATCATACATAATATTAAGTTACTGGGATTTAAAAAAAATCACTTGTTCCTATTTGTGAAGTTATTATTCAACCGATATATCTTATCATATTGAATGAGGAAGTAACTTTTTGGCTTTAGGCGTTACTCAAAGTGACAGATTATATAGGTATTATTGGAAGCGTTATATGCGCTCGTAAAAAGCACTAGTTGTAACATCACTCTTTTGGACAAAAGGCCTATTGTTGAAGTAAGAAGGCAGCTATTAAACGCTGTTGCACAGTTTAGCATATTATGTACGCACCACATTGAGAACCATACGAGGGAAAATTCGCTTTTTAGAATCAAATATCCACAGTTAATATGCTACTGGCTATATTGCCAAATTTTGGATATCGGTTGTCATAACTTTGGGACGTTAAGTTGAGGATTGAGAGTCAGGAATACTCAAACGATTTTAAATTGAATTCCCAATAGTAACCTGAAATAAAATAATTTCAGCCTTAGTCATTGTCATACCACATTTAATTAATATATTATATAAAAATTAATATATCATTATATATTAATTCATATATTATATATTAATTAATGCGGTATGAGAATTCGAGTCATACCATAAACAAAAGATGATGTAACTAATCGCTGTTATACTATCAACCGAATACGAATGGTTCTACCTACACCAATGTCATGTAATAATGTAATAAACAGTACCAGCGACGGATTTGGAAGGGTTCGGATCTATTAGTGAAAGGACTTCAAGCTAAAAATGTATTTATATGTGTCACACGTTCATTCAATGGAAAAATTTACCCAGGATAAAAATAACTACGTGTCTCTCCGGTTGTTCAAAGACTTCTATACTTAAGTACATATTATTTTGAACGAGAGAGATAGCAAACAAAACTCGGTTTTGCTTTTATATTATGAGTGAGTAAAACCAATAATATCAACTACGAGAACATTACGGATATAATGTTTTGCACTTTTAGAAGGAGGAGTTGTTTGTATATACTTATATATAATCTTTGCATAACCATTATCATTATACCTACTATACTACTACAACATTCCTATTCATCTAAATTATTTTTGTATATTATTTATATTTGTAAATTAATTTCATACGGCCTATGTGTAGTATTAATTTGAGTATTTAATATATGTGGTATATGCATAGATGGTATATAATGTATGAAAAATATATGAAATAAATAAGCACTTGTAATATGAACATAATGTGGATATGTATAAGATTAAGGAGAAGAACTTCTATGCTTTTATATGCATCTATACAAATGTAAATAGGGCAACGTAGGATATTATTGATTAGGTATAATGTATTGTTCTTTTAGTAAATAAACAAAACGTAGGTCTATATTAACTTGTCAGTCCATCGAGTAAGATAAACAGGAGGTTAATGTACGAATATGTCTATTAATAAATGTTTTCAATACAATAAAACTTATCAAAAGTTAAGTGATAGTATAAAATCTTAGAAAAACATGTCGCACATTTTCGTTATATTTGTACTGGGTTTAAATAAATGGATTTTACGTATGATACACATTTCAAGACATGTGTGTACAGAGAGTACTATAAAATCTTTCTAGGTTTAATAGAAATTGGTAATTGTACAACGAGAGAGGTATTTAAAAAGAGAAAGTACCTAATTTTCATTTGTGATAAAATCGATAAAAAGTCAACTTCTGCTTGTAGGAATTTAAAGATTTTCTTAACAATATACATTACATGTGCACCACATTTTCGAATATGGTATGTTATATAAGTTATTAGGTTTTGTAAATCATTATTGTGTACCTAGAGTGATTTCGTTTGACAATCAATCTTAATGATATACAATACAACTTCGTGAAGTAGATATCGCGGTATTGACTGTCTGAAAAAGATATGTGAGTTTTCAGGTGACGCCACCAAAATTCACAGTTGCACTTGATTTTACTATATTTTTTGATTTATAGTCATAAATCTCTAAATGTGTACGTTCACAATAATAAATGGAGGATACGGAGACACAGTTGACAGTTAAGTCAATTGAATAATGGCAACTCAGAGGATGTCTCATTCGCTTGGATACTCACGTAGGAGGACGTACTAGATGAAAGAGTTCCGTAGGCGATGTTGGTACTCGTTTGATAACCATTTTTCGTCCATCTGTGCACCCCATTCCAATAGAAGCGAGGGACCGAACGGATTGGGCACCATATTGGGTGCCGCTGTCAGACCCCTCTGGGTAAACAGTCACTTGGTCATACGGGCGCAGGCAACGGGCTGAAGCGGCTCCAGAAGCGGCACTCACATCGCGAATTCTGTGTGTGTCTGTGAAGCTCTTTACTTTGCGTATTTGTCCAGAGGGCGTGACAATCGGAGTCGGTGCGTGTTGATCGAGAAGCTTTGAGTTTTCTTCGCCCTGGTCCTCGTACTGCTCCACGTGGACCGCCACGCTGGGCGCGGCGGCTTCCGCTAACACTTCTGATTTACTCATAATATCACGTCACAGTGTCATGACTCGGTGACTGTGGCCGCGTGCGTCGCTGCCGACGCGCGACAGCAAATAAAACGGACGCGAACGAGCGACGTCGGTTTGGTTGGCCGACCAACTGATTCGTCAATCGCAGTCAGTAATTGGTAAACAAAGTGCGATTCTAGTAGTGGGGAGCAGCAGGAAGGGGGGAGGAGCGCCGCGCATGCGCTGTCGTGGCCGCGTTACGTAGCGTTGCGCCTGCGTTTATTTCAGGGTTAACTAGTCATTATGGCAATATTTAAGTGACAACGGTTGCTATAGCTATTACTATATTTATTACATAAATATACATATTTCTTACAATTGCTAATTTTATGAATATTAGCAGTGTTCTAAATGTATCTATTACCTATATTGTGTTTCACTCAATACAGAGAATAGAGATGATGAGAGACTGACGAGAGAGGTGTTAAATATAAAAAAATATATGTATAATTTTTTTTAAATTATAACTTAACCAGGCATGATGCAGAAATTCAGACATATTTAAAGAGTCTCAAAAGGCTTAATACTTTTTAATACTTTACCTACTTGCCTATTAAACAACACAAAGCATTTAGGTCATAGACCATTTATTTTGAATTCGTATTTTCGTGTCGCATTATTTAAAGAAAGACATATACTGATTTGTAGGTCACTTTGCCGGATTTTGACGAAGAATTTCATGAATAAAATAAATAATGCCACTTGTCACTACTTTTACACAATTTTCCATCTGTCCCCCATGGCTGAATGTGGTTAAAGGTGTCTGCTGCCCCTTTCACTCTGCCTACCCCCTTCAGGGATTATGAACGTTATGTTATGTATGTATGTAACTTCATGAATAAAGTTACTTGAAGCCGATGATTATATTAAACCGACTTTTGACGTTGGTTTAATAATACAAGGACGAGCTTCTCAACATTTCGGAATATTATATGTATGTTTTGATTATACTTTTTTATTCTGGGTGTTAATATCTAATATTTAAGTATATATTTGTAATACCACTGTTGTTTCTGATATCCATAACACAAGTGTTTAAGCTACTTACTTCGGAGTCAGATCAATGAATGTGTTGTAGTCGGATATTTGGATACTTATACTTATTCCAAAGGCTTATTGAAACTTTACAGACAAGAATACAATGCAATGTGTCAGTAAAAAAAATATAAATTATGGAAAGATGCAGACAATTTCACAAAGACAAGTCTCATGTTGGTCTCGACTTCCAGACCAGTCCACATAATAAAATAAAATAAAAATAAAAATATCAGACTACATCACATACATTAATCTGATTCCGAGGTAAGTAGCTTAAGCACTTGTGTTACGGATATCAGAATCAACAGTGATATTACAAATATATAAGTAGTTAAACTAGCTGACCCGGCGCACTTCGTTACGTCCCGTTCTCGGATTTTCGATACCCATTTTTTTTATTTACCGCGCAACTTATTATTTTTTTTCTTTTATAAGAATCTTCGCTTGACAATAACAAACACAACTAAAAAAGAATTTGCGAAATCGGTAAAGCCGTTCTCAAGTTATAGCTTTGGGATGGACCACCCTTATCACTTAGGGGTATGAAAAATAGATAACAACCTATTCTCAGACCTACCAAGTGTACATATAAAATTTCATAAAGTCGATTAATCCGTTTCGAAGGAGTATGGCAACTAACACTGTGAAACGATTTTTTTTTTAAATATAAAGATAATGTAGTGAACGAGCTAGCCACTACTCTTTTACAATTTCCCATCTAACCCAAGTCAATTCTATTTTTGACTGAGCTGGCTGTTCAAGTAGCTTACCGCTCCTGCCTACCTCTTCAGACGTGATGATATGTAGGTAATACCTACCTATTAGGTATGTATGTCAAGATATAATTACTGGTAGTGTATATATGTAATTTGTATATATACATATACCTTCATACCCGTCTAATTCTAATTAGGCGTTTTTGAGCAGAGTTTAATCACTTAAAAAGACCATAGTGAATTAGAACAGAAACACTTCTGCTCTACATTTTGATGTGGTAGAGACTAAAATAAACCGAAACAATTTATAAATATTTAAGGATTATTTATTTAATGGACATTAAGAATAGTTATTAGTATTTATTTTTATTATTATTATTTAGGCATTTTGTTATATTCAAATATAATAAAAAATATATATTAAAAAGAAGAAATATGTTTTTGTTATTTTACCAGAGCTACTTGACAACTTTGTGTATTATTTATTCCGCAACAAGGGCTTTTGAATTATATTTAATGAATAGATATTGATTGTTTACTATAGGTAGCAGGTATTACTTGTTTATTAAGGACTTACCACATAGGAACATATTTTTTCTTTGTTGGACTTATCAGTGCAGATGACATTTTCAAATTAAGCTGCTAAACTGTGATGTATCTCAATTAGGGACACTCACCAAACTAACTTTAGAATACTGTTAAACTGCACACGGCGAGCCTTCGACCGCGCCCCCTCCACAATTGATAATTTGTTATTCGTTCCCTTTTCATTAACACTTTCAATTTGCAAGATCGTTCAGAAAATATGATTGTATTACGTAGTGTCACCAGGATGTCTTTTGAAAACATCCACAATTATCTAATAGTTACTATGGCCAAAGTTGTTATTACTACTTTTGCCTCTGCGTTTAAATACGTTACAAAGCTTGGGTGTATTGTAGTTGCTAGTGCTAATGACTAACGTGATGGTCGAGCAATATTCGCAGTAACTTAGACTAACAAACGGATTTTCCGCCGTTTGGCTTTGGCTTCGCTTTTACAAATTTGCATTTTATTAATAAGCCTCAAATGCCATGGTGAGACAGATGCCTAAGCAGCTGCTTCAAAATATAAATATCATGTCAGTTCAAATACGGACATTTAAATAGTGGTTGACCACTAAGTAGATGTACAGGGAAAGTCCGTATATGCGAATAGCGCAGGCAAAAAGAATATCATTCTCTGATCCAAATTGGTGTTTCTTGCAATGTCATTCACGTGCCACAACGTTATATACCTACTCCTTAGTTGTATAAAAATAAAGCAAATATATATGATACGTGTCTTTACCTACGGAAAAATAAAAATATATTTAAGTGATTATTTAAGAGTAGGTCGTACTCACATGCGAGGAGTGCTGAACCATAATCCCCTAAGCAATGGAAATCCACGGCGATTTGAAGAATATATAGCGTTTTGTCTGAAGTTACTTTAATCCATCTAACCTAGCCAACTGGGGTTCTTGCCTAGCATGTTGTAAAAGGCGATTAATGATATATCGGGTTTTGGGTATGTCATTGTGTAGGCAACAAGCTAGCCACTTGTTACTACTTTTTTACAATTTTCCATCTTACCCATCCCATTTTTTGGACGAATGTGGTTAAAGGGGCCTGGTGCCTATTTGACTCTGCCTTCGGGGATTATGGACGTGATGATATGTACTGGTCGTACACACATGTGATATGTGAGTTACTCTGTGGGAGCGGATTTAAAGAAAAAAATGTATTATCAAACATCGGTAATTTCATAATAGTCAATACTTACTATATTACTATTAAAATAAGTTCTTGCTTTAAGGAAAACGGTCAGTTAGATAGCTGGTAGCTCTAAGGCTATTATTAACGGCGGAAGTTTCTGAGGATGGATATGTCGCAGCCATTTGGTAAAATTAGCCAGGAAATGATTCGCTTAGGCCGTTCATTAAATACCGGCTTGATGTCTACACCGATAGTTAGTTGAATAAGAATCAATAAGCGTTTAACATATTGGCGTAATGAAAGACAGCCGATCGAAAATTAATGACCAATAAAGCCAAGTAAAGTCAAATTTAGGTTAAAATATATCCACTTATTGCTATGTTATGTTATATCAGGTTTTTTTTTGTAAAAATAAAGGTTTGGTTAGATCAGATTAGGTATTTTTTCTTTTCAAAAGGATTTGGTTAAGTCAATATCAAATTTAACAATATAGCTATCTACACGACGTTCCGCCATCTGAATTCGATCAATGACTTGGCTAGTTGTTCTTCAGCTGCTTACCTGATACTGTCGTTTAATAAACGGTCGAGGCATCCAACTAGCTGGATAATTAAACCAAATACGCGCAGTTGTGGTTTCTGTTTTTGTAATATATTAAGTCTTTTTATTGTCTCAATTAATAAAATTAAACAATAATATAAAATTACAAAATACAACGGAAACCGAGAGATTGAGGGTAGATGACAAATATATCTGTCAAGTTTTTACCCTTTTCATTGAAAACAAAAAGCCTAGACAACCCAGTTAGTTGATTTTTTAACTGTACCTATAGGTCAAGTGCACAGTGAAAACTGTATTATGCTACTGTTATGAAGTCCTTCCAATGTACATTTCTTTCTCAGGGTACCAAAAATACTTATTTTACACCCAACATATCTTTTCTAGGACATTTATAGATTATGAGCCTTGGTTGAGTAAAAAAAAGCAAGTGCATGAGGTATTAATCGAATTATTATGATTTGCATAAAAAAATTGCTGGTCCAAACAATAAAATTACCGGTGGGTTAAATATTGATGACGCAATGTAGGTATACATTAGATCTTATTTGTATGGATATTCAGCAGTATGGGAAGACGAAATAAAACGCTATGTATTATTATTAATATCGTCATTATTATTTTGCTTAACCTAAAATATAATCAGTAATGTATTTTACATAAAATTATGTTGATTTCGAATATTTATATTATGAATATCACAAAATTCGAAGGAGGCGACGATTCCACGTTAATTGAGAAATATAAATTAATATAAAAGTAAAACTACAGTAGGGCGCGGCGAGCGCAAGCGAGGGGCGCTGGGGCGCGGCGCTCGCGGCGCCCTCGCCCGGCGGTCCTCCGACGGCGCGCACAGATGAGTGAGTGAGAAAGAAGAGCCGACACCGCCCGGCGCCGGCGGAGGAGCGGGGCGCGGGACTAGCGAGCATCAGCGCTGAAACAGCGGGTTGGGGAAGTCGGGCGGGTGCGGTAGGGGCGCAGGTGGCGGGCGTGCGCGCCGCCACGCTACCAGCCAGCAGGCCACCGCTGCCGCAACCGCCACCAGCGCTAGCAGAGCCGTCAGCGCTAGCGCCACGGCCAGCCCGGCGGCCGACACGCACACCTCGCTGCCATTGCCGCCGGCGCCTCCCGCGCCTGCGCCGCCCTCGCGCTGTCGGGCCGCGCGTGACGCTGACCGCCGCTCGAGCGTCAATATCTGGTTCGATTCCACCGTCACCTCCTCGCGCAACTGGCCCTCGATGCCCGATAGAGAGCCGTCGCTATCGATCGCTTCTCGTTTTCTTCGTTTTCCGTATGCATCTCGTCCGCGACAGTTGACCTATATTGTGAAGAGGGATATTATTTAACAAAATATGATTAAGTGCAAGAACGTGAAAGAAGTGAACTAAAACTTGATAGGCCCACTTAGAGGGTTACTCAATTCGACATTTTTACAGTAAGTAGGATTTATGCAAACCTAAAGTAAAGTGGTGTGTTCATCTCAATATTTTTATCAGTTACTCAGAGATACGAGTAATATCGGTAGGTTTGATTTTGACAGTGTTCTATCTCGTGCATTATTTTTAGTATAGCTTAAGACTTAAATGGATATACTATAATCAGATATACTCACCGGTTGGCATTTTCCGAAGCAGATACGAATATTACATTGGAATTTGATATTGTCGCTACTCGGGAACTTAAACGCGTTGAACAGTACTTTGAGGGTGCCGTCATCGTTGTGCTCCCACTCGCCGAATATCGACGGGTCGGTAGCGCACCCATCGGCGTCTGTTACCGTGTATTCGTTTTCCACGTTAGTCGCGACTTCACTTGTCTTTGCGATGCAGCTCCGAGCGAATCCACCGTATATGCCTGAAATTTTTTTATAGCGGTTAGGACCTATTCAGTGTAAAAGGCGAATTAGCTTTCAAGTATGAAACTCTGTTAACATTGATGACCATGAAAAGGTTTTTCATGTATTAAATTCCATTTTGTTTTCTCAAATCTACGCATTTATAGCAATAGGTTTAACATTAGGAAACATTGTAAAATCCAAACTTCTCTTCTATCTAAACGTCCAGATAACTAAAAGAAGTGGCTTAAAGTTTCTTCAAGCTTGTATAGTTATGATGTAGGTGCTAACCAACATCGCTAAATCGGAACCTAATGGTAAAAGCGAACTCCGACCAGGATTTGAAGAAAATAGTAAAAGAGTAGAGTTTATTATTTTACTTACTGCTTGGCTGAACATCTACTTGTAGCGTGAGGTTTTCTCCGACGGTGGCGGAGCTGACCGCATCGCCGGTGCGTGTGACGATCTTCATAGCACAGACTGGCGGCGGGCCCGTGTTGGCGATGGTACCCGCAGTCGTAAGCATGGACACATTGAACGCTAGGGTCACGTTCTTCTCTCCAGTTTGGTAGATACATTTTATGTGGAAAGCTTTGGCATTAGATGTTACTAGTTTCAAATGGTCTTGCATCACTAGGACGAAGCTTGCCAAGCCCTGTTAACAAAAATGTCCGTTTGTATTAATCATTTCATACTTTATTTAGATACCTAATTTATTGGATGTCGGAAACTACATTTATTTTTCTGAACTATTTTTTACTTACGTTAACATGCACGAGGCCACAGTTGCCGAAGTGTACTGTGAAGTCCACGGGGCTTTCTTGGTTGACCGGTGTATTGACCACTAGCCCACAACGTTCATCCTTGCTGTATCCCTTTACGTATAATAATCCATTGAATCCTTCTTTTATCTTCAGACTTACACGTATACCGTTCGCCAAACAATGGACCTGAACATAAAAAAATATTTTGTTTATTTGAGGTAACAATACAATATTGTTGTATTTCGGATATGAAACAAATACGAATTCTGTTTTATTGTTGCAGTTATTCTGCTGTTTCCAAATAATCATGATGTGATAATCATTGTTTGTTTGAATTGAATAGGCTCCGAAACTACTGGACCGATTTGAACGGGAACTACGCGGGTGAATCTATGATATTTTTGAAGCAATAATGCTTATAAAATATACGAGTTTTTCGTTAAATCTTTATAACAACTGTTTAACTTGCGACCACTGTATTCTATAATTACCTGCATCTCAGGCAAGGGGAAATCGGTGCGATAGGTAACATTTGGCATGATGGTTTCGTTGCACTGAACTCGAGGATTGCCAGCGTAGCCCTTGGTGCAGGTGCAGTGCGAGCGGTGTCCGTACGCATCGCAGATGGCGAACTTGCCGCAGGGTTCGGCCTCGCAAGCGTCGACGCACACGCCGTTGATGCAGCGCTCGCGGTCGTCGCACTCGCGGTCTGCACTGCACACGACGCGCACGCACACGCCGCCGCGTGCCGCCCACCCGCGCTCTGTGTCGCACACGCATCGCCCGCGCGCGTCCACTGTGCGCCCTTCGTCGGCGCGGCATGGCGCGCATTCGCCTAGTGCGTTCAGGCCCTGACCCTCCACACATACTGCTGAAGGTGCTGGAATTTTTAAATTTTCATTATTACTTACATTATCTAGAAGTATACAGTAGTGGATTGATAAAGTTACTGCAATCGAGTTTGCACTTAAGCAGAATAATCAATTTTGTTATTCTATGCTATATTCATTAAGGTTGACTGAATGGAAGCGTTGTTTTTAATTGTATCTACCTACCTAAAAAATACAAAGAACCTCATACTCACTTATGTTAGGTGTGCATTCAATAAGGGCGTTGCCTCTGTATCCTGGTATACATTCGCATATCATTGTTCTGACTGGTAATGTGTCAATAACCGTGCATTCGGCATTCACACCGCACGGTTTAGTCGCTTGGCATGGGTTTACACAGATTGCATTCAAGCAAACTGTTTTAGATGGGCAATCGATGTCCGATATACATTGGGCCCGGTCAATCTTTTCGCAGCTGGTTTCCGTGCTGCGATAGCCTGGAGGACAAACGCAGTGCGCTTCATGAAGATGTACGCGGCACTCCGCAGGCTCATCACATGTCGTTGTATTGCACGGGTTTACACATTTAGAGTTTATACATGACTTTTCTGGTGGACAATCACTATTAGCGCGGCAACCTATCGGTGTACAACCGATGGAAGGATTGCCCGTGGTACCAATCTTGCAACGACAGGCAGCTCGATGTTCTAGACCATAGCATTCTGCTGAGGATCCACATACGTCTGGTTCTGCGGAACACGCTGGTACGCATCGGTTGTTAATGCATGATTCATCGTCTGAGCATTGTGAATCAGTTCGGCATAAAACTTTGTAGCAACCGGTTCGGGCGTCGCCTATAAATCCAGGCTGGCATGCGCAGACTGGTTTATGATCTCTAATTACGCAATCTGTGTTTGGTCCACAGTCGCATGGATTTTTACAGATCGAAGTTATACATGCGTGGTTTGATGTGCAGTCGGTATCGATTTCACAAACTACATCAACGAATGGCGGAGCCGGCCGACAAATTCCTCCACCGCTGCTTACATATCCTGGTGGGCATGTACAAAGCATGGTTCGAACAGGCAATGTTGGTGAGACTTCACAACGTGCTGGCGTAGAACATGGATGAAGAGCTGTGCAAGGATTTACACATTTGGATGATAGGCAAGCAGATCTCGATGGACAATCCGCGTCGACGAAGCATTCAACTATGGTTTCTGGTCTACATTCGACGTATGGACTTCCGACGTAACCAGGATCACATTTACAGACTGGAATGTGTTGACGGACAAGACATTTGGCGTTTCTACCGCACGTATTGCCGGCTAGGCAAGGATTGATACATCTGTGAGCATGACATTGTTTATCCATTGGGCAATCACCGTTAGTTCTACATTCGATTGCATTACATCCTACATAGGCATCTCCTTCAAATCCATTGCGACAGCGACATAGTGGTCTGTTTCTTTCCACAAGGCATTCGGCATTCGCTCCACATGTGTTATTCAATAAACAAGGACTAATGCAGTTGCCGTTCACGCAAGCTTCGCTTGATTCGCATTCCGAGTCGGTCCGACAACCCAAAATACGACACGTACGGTATGGATCTCCATCGAATCCTTCTCGACATGAACAGACTGGGCGATGGTCCTGGACGAAGCACTCAGCATTTTCACCGCAATTGCACGGATTTCGGCAAATTCTGTTAATGCATGATTCTTGATCGCTACAGTCTTGGTCCGATGAACAGCTTGGTGCTGGTAATTGTGCTGATTTGCAAGATCCTCTCTCGTCTGGTACGTATCCTTCAGGGCAGCGACATACTAAAGTCCGGAACGGTATACTGTCCGATACTGAACAACGTGCGTTTCCAGTGCATGGTTTCAACTCGGAACACGCTTCGCGGCACTCATCTCTCAAGCAAGCATGTTTACTAGGACAGTCGCTATCAAAGCGACATTCGGGTTCACCCATAACAGGTACTTTCTCGCAATGGGTTAATGGATCTCCAGAAGGAAGTGCTGGTGGGCATTTACAAGAAGCTGCGTGATTTCTTGCGAAACATTCTGCACTATTTGCACAAGGACTTTCTCCCTCTGAAGAACAGGCATTGCGACATACTCCTCTAATACAAACGCTGTCGTCATTGCAATCGCTGTTTATTTCACATTCCGATGTTTGGCATTTGGTATACGGGTCTCCAATACTTCCCACAGGACAGCGGCAGTTAGGTCGATGGCCTTTGCCATAACATTCCGCACTGATGGCACATGGTGCTTCTATCACACATGGACTAACACAAGCGCCATTGTAACAAGTATCACTGTCAGAACATTCGGAGTCCGAAGTACATCCAACTAAAAAGAAAAAAACAAACAAATATGAGTAAAGTATCATTAAAAATTATAATAAACATTTTTAACACTTTTTTAATTTACATAGTTAATAGAAACCACATGTAGAAACTCACCTTTCGTACAACCTATGTATGGGTTGCCCGAGAAGCCGCTTTCGCAATAGCATACAGGATGGTGTCTCAGTACAGTGCACTCTGCATTTGTACCACAAGCGCATGGGTCGGCGCAAATGCCATTAACACACGCCTGTGATAGTGGGCACTCTGAGTTTGCTTTGCAGCCTACTGTTATCACAGATTGGTCAGAAGCTGAAACCAATTATATATAATTATTTTAGCATTGTGCTTTTACAAAAAACATATATAGATGAAACACTACAATATTCAGAAAACTTACGTGGTATACATTGTACTGTTGGGACGCCTGAATATCCCCGCGGACAAGAGCATTGCGGTTGGTGGTTAATAACACGGCATAGTGCTCCGGAACCACATGCGTTATTACATGGGTTGACACACAGCCGTTCTCTACATGCTCTCTCGCTATCACAGTCATCGTCAGTGTAGCATTCTGGGGTTGATTGTCTGGGCTCTACGTTACATAATATATTTGGGTTTCCATAATATCCTTGAGGACAAGTACAGTGCGCAGCATGATCAACTGATTCGCACAGCGCATTCTGTCCACATGGATTGACTCTGCACGCGTCCACACAGCTTCCTCGACGACACACCTGGCTCAGAGCACAGTCTGAATCTATAGAACATTCAGCCTCTGGTGGAGATCGGCATCCGCTATCTGGTGCAACTCGGCCACCATCGGGGCAGACACAAGCGACTGCTCGAAGAGGTAATATATCGACGGTTTTACAAATTAGTCCGACATCGCATGGATTGGTCAAGCATAGATCAGTGCATCGGGCGTTAACGCATGCTAATGGTGACGCACAGTCTGCATCAGTGACGCATTCGCTGGTTACTTGAGTTTTGCATCCTTTTTGGTATGGTTCACCGGTTAGGCCAGGAGCACAATTACAGATAGGTCGATGGTCCCGGGCTGTACATATGGCTCCGGGAGCGCAGGCATCGTCAGAGCAGGCGGGTTGACATACGCGATTGAGGCGGTTGCATGTCTGAGTGTTATCACAGTCTTCATTATAGTGGCAAACGGCTGAGATGCAAGCGCGTCGAGGATCGCCCTGAGTGCCTGGTGGACAGCGACAAGCCGCTACATGAGCAACAGCCTCGCAAATGGCGTCACGGCCACAAGGTGACCCGAGCGAGCACGGATCTTGGCAGTAGCCCTTAATGCAGGTCTTGTCAAATGGACAGTTTTCGTCGTTAGTACATTCAGCTGCAAAAAAAAGAACTTCTAAGATACATCTATTAACAATTGGAGATGTTTTTTTCGGTTCTGTCTGCCTACCGCGCTAGGGAAGTGGCGTGAAGTTTAGTTAGTTAGTTAGTTATGTTTTTTTCTTACTGATATTATACACTATAATATTTTAAGTTATGTAAATAAATAAATTCTAAAGACTGACACACCAATTCCCTAGTTCCAAACTAAGCTATAAGCTTGTCCTATGAATACTTTGTGAACGGATAGAAATACTTGAATACGTTTATAAACATCCATGACTCGAGTACAAATGTCCATGTTCATCACACGAAACATTTGCTCCTAGCGGGATTCGAACCCGCGACCCTCGGTTTCGTGGCCAAGATCTCCACTCCACCAACGGGCCTGTCAAGAATGTTTCTCAAATTGAAATTTATGCAAATTTTTTGAATTAGAAAGAATGCTATATCTATTAGTACTTACGCGTGTAGCATAGTCGTGCAGGGTCTCCGGCAGTACCGGGTGGGCAGCGGCACGTGGCACGATGGTCGACAGGCGAGCAAAGCGCTCCCACGCCACAAGCGCGCGCGCACGCCGACTCACAGCGCTGCGACACGCACGCTTCGGCTGCACCGCAATCTAAGTCTGATGTACACTCAGCCGACGGTCCCGCTGCAATAGATAGATATAAGCAATTCAAGGTCAAGTTGATTAGATAAAAGTGTGATGGTTTACTTAGACGACATTGTACGCTATATTTAGGTGACATAGATATGCTTGTATAAAGAAGGAAGATTACTGGTGGTAGATATTTAATTTGTGCGTAAAAAGGTGTGCATATTTTGTTTAGCAATTTTTTACAATTGATTTCTAAAAAAAATTTGTTTAAGACATGTTCAATATTTCTTCTGTATATCGAATTCATGTATTTAGTACTAAAACTTTCTGATAGAGATTCTAAACGTTCTAATAGAGATCTACGGTCAAATTGTGTCATATATTTATTATTCTTTTAAATATTTGGTCGTATTTCAAAATTAGTAATTAAGTACGTCACAAAAATCAAAAATATAATGTGTTCCACTAATTTACTTAAGAAAATAGGCCATAGCGTTTTATAGTAACAACCGTATTGTAATAATATATTGAACTATCTTTTATCTGAAATTGATTATTGAAAAAACAGACCTTAAAAGTAAATAAATAACAAACAATTTTACAATGATCACTTTGGTGTCTTTTCTATCGATATGTTAGGTCAGTAGGTTACCTGGCGTGCAGGCTACTTTGGGGTCGCCCTGCAGCGGCGACAGGCAGCGGCACTCCGCCGCGTGATTGGCGGCGCGGCACTCGGCGCCGGCGCCGCACACGGCCGCGTCGCACACGCCCACGCACCGCCCATTCGAGCAACGCTCCTCTTGCCCGCATTCATTGTCCGTGCTGCATTCTCCTCCTGATTAAATTAAGTCGGTTTATTTTAAAACAAACTACAATTTTATGAGCTGCGGCCGTCCTATTGAAATAAAGACACATTTGGATCAGTGGTGCAAAAACAGATATTTTATTAAATGTTTCATTTTACTTGAAATAATTAGATATTATTATATTCGATAAAAAACTACACTTATTACGTAAATACTTTTTCATTACCTACATAATATACACTTACAGAGTAACCCCCCGCCCAATAAGTGTTCTGTATCGTCGATGCCTTAATCAGTGCGATTACCTGCTTATTTTATAAGTATTATGTGCTCAATGTGACCAATATTATGTACAAACGTGCTCATTTAAACAATATCTGTTAACAGTGATTAATATACAGTGAATGTATCGAAAAGATTTGAATTAAGTATTCATGCACGAACGATTTCTAATTTACCATGGATACGCTGATTTTTGGTCTTCTATAAAGATCAAAGCCACAAGCCGTTTTGTGGTGGTGTCGTCCCTCATAATTTATAACTTGAAGCGAAACTGCTTATAACAGAACAAGTTTCAGTAAGCTTTATTTTACTTACTCAATATGACTGATAATTCAATAAGTAGTATGTACTTAATCAAATTGATCTATAATTACGTACTTCAATTGCTGCTTGTCCATTAAGACCTATAATTGCATAATTTATGATTATCTTTTTCATTGCGTCTTTCATTTTGTAAGTAAACTTACTTGGGTTGCATTGTACTGAAGCATCGCCTGTGAGAGGCTTAGGACACTCGCACACGAGGGTGCGGAATGGCAGAGTGTTCGCGACGCGGCATACAGCGTGCGTCCCGCAGGATGTTGTCTCACACGGGTTCTTACAGTTGCTTTGCAGGCAAGCAAGTCCTGGGCCGCAGTCCGCATCTTTATCACACTCAGCCGTTTCCAGTACTAGAAAAAAAACCCATTTGAACATTGTCATCATCATCAACTATAGATATTTAATTACCAGCCAGTATTATCATGTCCAAAGCATTCGATAAAATAAAATTTTAGGGTCTAACCTGGTTGACATTCAATCTTGGGATTTCCTTGTGTTCCTCGTGGACATTCACAAATCGGTAAGTGTCGTGACACCGTGCAAAGTGCGCCTTGTGCACATGCGCCCAGGCATGGGTTTTGACAGACTCCGTTTATGCAAACTAACCAAGGGGGACAGTCGTCGTCCAGTGTGCACTCGGCACGATGGCATCCGGTCCATGGGTTGCCTCGCGCGCCAGCATCGCATTCGCAAGAAGCGCTGTGTCCTCGAGCTTCACAATGAGCACTTGTGCCGCAATGTATGCGTGAGCACACTTTTACACATGAGCCACTTTCGCAGCTTTCATCGTCCGGACAATCGTTGTTGCTGTGGCATTGAACTGTAATAATTTGTTTTATTAAAATTAAAGCCCGATAACATGTATGTATATTTAAGGTAAACGTGTTCAAATATAATTATATTACCTGAGTAACATCCTCTGTAGGCGTCGCCTTCATATCCAGGTAAGCACGCGCATCGAGCTCTATGTTGTCTTGCTAAGCAGCGAGCGTTAATTCCGCAATTAGTCGGTGCGCAAACCGGAGTGCAGCGGGAATCCACACAAGCAGAGTTGTCTGCACACTGTTGGTCATTTACGCATTCAGGCACTGGGGCCGGAGGTGTAGGTATGATAATTCGTTCGCAACGCACGAATGCGGAGCCCGTGTATCCCGCTGGGCAGGAACACACAGCAGCATGTCTCACTACCGTGCACAATGCGTTCAGGCCGCAAGCATTGGTGCAAGGGTCGGCACATTTTCTGTTGATGCACGCCCGATCTCCTGGGCAATCGTCGTTGACAACACATTCAGGATAAGTACAGAAGCCATCGCGACATGTACCATGTGGGCCGCACGGATTAGGATTGCAAGGGTCCTCGGGTACTGATGGTTCTGTAAAATTTTTTTGTATGATAAGTACAGGAAGACGGAGATATATAAAGATTAAAAAGGTAGGCTTATCCAATATAGAGTGAATATATTTACCTCTGGCTCTGCATTGTATGAATGGGTCTCCTGTTGTTAGCGAAGGACACGAGCATATGGGAGCGTGGTCGATGACGCGACAAATAGCTGCGTTGCCGCATGCGCCTATGCAAGGGTCGACACATTTGTTGCGAACGCAGGCGCGGTCACGAGGGCACTCAGAGCTGACAACGCACTCGGGCCGGCATCCTCCAGACGCTGCATCGCCGCTAGTTCCACTTGGACAAGAGCATACAGCCGTGTTGCCTGACACTGTGCATAGTGCACCTGGTCCGCATGGTGATGGTGTACACGGTGGTGCTGTTAAAAGAACAAAATATTTTATATAAATAAGATTGCTTATTAAAATTCAATGAATACCTGAATTGAGACCATATTGTATTAAAATACTATAAATTAAAAACTTTGATTTAGATTACCTGACGGTATGATTTCACATATTTCGAAAGCGTTTCCTCTAGTGCCAGGTGGGCAGGAGCATAATGGTATGTGGTTGACGGTTTCGCAATCGGCACCAACACCGCATGTGCCTTGGCACGGATCGCGACAGCGTGATCGTATGCAGGCCTGTGTCGGCGAGCAGTCTGAATCCGCTAGACACTCCGGTCGGCATCCGGTGTACGGGTCGCCGTGCAAGCCAGGCTCGCACTCGCAAGAAGCTCCTACGCCTCTCACTCGACATATAGCACCGGGACCACATGGAGATGGAATACATGGGTCATTCGGTGGTTTTGCTGTAAATTCAATAAAAAAAATTTTAAAATAAAATTTACTCCGCATCGTCTACAATTATAGCAAGTACGTTAAGCTATTTTCCGCAAGATTACAATTATAGAGCGTCACGTCTCAACGAGCGGATCACTTAGTTTCACAAGTAAAACCCATGCCTAAGCTTTAAGTGCGAAAACATAAGTTAGCCGCAATCGAGATTACCTAACGTTTGTATATTTGTAAGATAACACATTTTTGTATTAACATAAATTTGTATAATATTTTGAATTGTGAAAGCATTTTCATCTAAATCTATCTTACGAGTTGTTCCGATGGGTCGACATTCCATAAGTGGGTTGCCTGTTGTAGAAGAGGGACATTCGCAACGTGGTTCGTGGGCCACTGGCGAGCAAACGGCGCCCATTCCGCATGCTCCGGGGCACGGGTCTACGCAACGTCTGTTGAGACACGTGTGCCGTCCGTCACAGTCGTTCGAGCTAACACACTCATATCGACAGAAAGGAGGTGATCCCAAGAAGTTGTCCCTGCAGCGACAGCTGCCGTCAACGCAGTCAGCGTTCGGCCCGCAGTCAGGGCACTGTGAATTTTTCGGCTCCGTATCTGGAGCTGAAGGGAATACCAATATTTTTATTAGTAATTAGTAATATGTTAATTTATTGCTGGTAAAGAACAATCGTAATTAACAAAATTACCGCTCAGGAAAAATAAAAACACTTTAAATTGTTAATTCTTAACTAACTAAGTAAACTTCACGTCACTTCCTTAGCGGGGTAGGCAGAGACAAACGAACGTTATTGTTAATTCTTCACCTAAAAAATCTGTTGACATTATTTTAAATGTCAACGACATTGGACAAATGACATCACAATATATGTGGTGAGATGCCGTTTTACCTGGTAAACAGCGAATGAACGGATCTCCGACGTAATTAGCCGGACAGGAGCAGATAGGTGAGTGGAATCTGGTGTGGCAGTTGGCGTGTGCGCCGCATGATCCAGGGCAGGGGTCGCGGCACCTGTTTTAAAGTACATATATTAATAATATATAGATTAGATAAACTTGAAATAGCATATCTCGTATAAGTATTTATAAATGCGATAACAGTAGCATTTGAATAAATATAATTTTTAATAACACGAATAACATAACATATCTATACAGCACAGTCAAAGGTTATTTCTGTATAGGTATTTTTATACGGTTTATTGATAGGTATACGAATATTTGAAAATTCAATTTTCGTGATAACTTGAAAAAAATATTAAAGATGTTATAATATACTTAAACTCATTCACAACACTAAACAACACAAACGATAAGCATGGAGGTGTAAAAATACTTTAAAATGACCTTGTCCGATGTTGGTCTGGGACTTATAAAAGAATGTGACTCTACCCACTCCTTCGGGGATTATGGGTGTGATGCTATGTAAGTAAAATGACCTTAAATATTTTCATATGAATATTTTAATATTAGGTCTACCAGATGATCAACCAGATAGATGATATGGGTAAGTCAGATGACAGTCGCTTTAATGCATTAACCAGACTAGCTATATCCAGCATCATGGTTTTAGCTGATCTCGATCAAGTACGGGACATAGGTTAATGATACAATAAGCGAATGTTTTACCAGTCGGTGCGACCTTAATTAAAAACGGGATATAAGTTAATGATACAAAAACCGAATATCTCACCGGTCGTTGCGACAAGCGCGGTCAGGCGGGCAGTCGGCGTCGCGGCGACACTCGGCGCGGCACCCGGCGCCGCGCTGCTCCACCGTGGCCGGCCGGCACGAGCAGTGCGCCACAGTGCCAGATGCGCGGCAGATGCTGTTAGCTCCACATGGGTTCGGCGTACACGGGTCAGATATCACAGGTTCTATCGGAGAGATTACACGAATTATGCAATCGACCAGCGTCGAAAATATTTAAATCGTCGAAAAAATTTAACTATTATTACAATATTAGAATAAAAAAAAACATATTGATTTAATTTAAAAGTTTTCTCCAATTAACCATGCCATTTAAACTTCAGTTGTCAACTACCAATAATTGAAAACTGAGGTATAGGTAAATGACGGTGGCTAAGTCTTAGCTAACGAACTTACCTATAGGTCGACGACAACTTATGAAAGGATCTCCCTGGAGTGGTGCTGGACAGTCGCAAATGGCTAAATGATTATAGACATTGCAAATGGCGTCCACACCGCATGCATTTATGCATGGATTTACGCATTTGTAGTTGACACAGGCCATTTGCTTTGTGCAGTCATTGTCGTTGGTACATTCCGGTCGGCATTCAATTAAGGGATTTCCATGGTATCCGGGCATACAAGAACATGTTCCGTTATCACATATTGCATTGATTCCACATGGAGCTCTTGCACAAGGATCTGTTGGTGTCGTAATTTCCGGTTCTAAAAATAATATTGATCTGTTATTTTCACGTTTTATTGTACTTGCCATTCGTGAGTAAGAGATTAACAATTAGCAAACTCATTTAGCCACGTTTAGGCAAAAAGTAGATTACAATTTAAATCTCTATGTTCCTTTAATTAGTTTAATATATGTCAATGACGTCTCACAAACACATAGGTATCGTGTTTGTAAGACGTCATTGGCCGTAAAATTTAACTAATTGTAATAATTTTTAATTAATTGTATTACGACGTAAGTTAACATATGTAAAGGCAAAACTATAACAAAATATTAGGAATAGATTTCTACTTACCATTTAGTACGTAGCAACCTTCGAAAGAACTGCCACGGTATCCCGATAGGCAAGTACATATAGCAAGATGATTCATTGCCCTACAGTTAGTGTTGGGTCCACAAGATCCAATGCAAGGGTCCACACATTTTTCACGAACACACGCTTTATCATTAGGACAATCTTCGTTAATGGTGCATTCTGGAGCGCAATTTGGCGGTGCACCTAAGTATCCAGGATTGCAACTACAAATTGCTGAACCAGAAACATCTCGACATGTTGCAAATAGACCACAAGGGTTAGGTTCACACGGAGAAGTTTTAGTGGGTGGTTCATGTTTTACCCTATTACACCTTATGAATGGGTCTCCTTCATATCCTGCTACGCATGTGCAGTATGGACTGTGACGGTGAACGCGGCATTCAGCGTTTTCTCCGCACGTTCCGACACATGGGTCAACACACTTTTGTCTAACACATGCTTTGTTAAGAGGACATTCTGGACTCGTCAAACATTCTGGACGACAATTTGGAGGTGCACCAATGTATTCTTGCAAACAGGTGCATATAGCTTGATTATTTATAACTTTGCAAGTGCTATATGGACCACAAGGCGAAGGACTGCATGGATTAGTAGGCTCATCTGTGTAAAAAAAAATAGAAATTTAAATATTTATTTGTAAAATACATAAATATTTATAAAATATTCTTATATAGGAAAATATATTACCATTTCTAATGAAGCAGTTATCATATGGATTTCCAATATAACCCTGTTGGCAGACACAATTAGGAAGGTGATTTACTATTTGGCAGCGAGCATTTGTTCCGCAAAGTCCTGGACACGGGTCTTGGCATCTATTGTTAACACACGCTAAGTTTTCTGCACAATCCGAGTTAATAATGCATTCTGGCCGGCATCCCTCGTAAGGATTGCCAAAGTATCCAACAGAACACGAGCAACTTCCAACGTTATTTCGCTCTTGGCATATTGCATTTACTCCACACGGATTTGGAGAGCATGGTGCAACTTGGTCTGCTGGGGTCGGAGATGGTACTAGAAATAAAAAAATAAAAATTAGAACTCACATTTATTTAAAGTCCTGTCGATTCATAATGAAAAAAGTCTGATGTTATACTACTTACTAGTAACAGGCACGCATTGATCAAATGCATCTCCTCTGTAGCCCGGTTGACATACGCATTGCGGTGAATGGCTTACTACGCGGCAATAAGCAAATCGCCCACAGGCGCCGACACAAGGATCTACGCATTTCTTGTTGACACATGCTTTATCAAAACTGCATTCACTGTTAGTAACACATTCTGGACGGCAGTATGGAGGATTACCGACAAAACCTGTCAAACATGAGCATGATGAAGTGCTACCAACAGCACGACATTCAGCATTTGCTCCACAAGGCGATGGTTCGCATGGAGTTACTTTTGATGGTGGGTCACCTGCGTAAATAAAAAAATATGTCATTTTCGTTTCATTTGTTAAACTCGTTTCTAAACATTTATCAAAATAATATATATCAATAGTGTAGGTACTTACTTAGAACCTTAAAAGTACATAAAGTGAACGGATCGCCATTAAATCCATTTGGACAATAACAAATCGGTTTGTGGTTGTGGACTCTACATTCAGCATTTAATCCACAAGATCCTATGCACGGGTCTACACACTTCTGATTAGAACATGACAATAGGCTTGTGCAGTCTGAATCCACCGAACATTCAGGTCTACATGAAGGTGGTGCCCCGATATAGCCGATCAGACAGGAACATATTGCCTGCTCATGCATTGTACGACATACACTATTTGGCCCACATGGGGAAGGCTCACAGGGGTTTCGTCTTTGTACTGAAAAAGAAAATGTATATTTTTAGTTAAACATACTACTCTATCAATTATTTGTATATATTTAGAACGAATGTAAAATAAGTTACCGGTAATTGTAGTGCAGCTGAAGAATGCATTGCCTGTTGTATTGGATGGGCAACTGCACATTGGTATGTGATTATAGACTTCACACAATGCTCCTTGACCGCATAAATTGACACATGGATTGATACATTTATTATTATAACAGGCCAGGTTGAGCGCACAATCCGAATTATGAGTACATTCAGGGCGACAACTAAAATACGGATTGCCGAAATAATTGGGTTTACATGTGCATTGGCCATCGTTACAATCTGAGTTTGATCCACATGGGCTAGGATTGCATTTATCATAAACGGTCGGAACTGGTTCTGAAAATAAAATATACAGTGAATGGTTTTTGTCATTAATGCCATATTTCTACCCATTGCACAAGGTTTTAAGGTTTAATATTATATTTTGTATACTAACCAATATTTGGCTGTGGATGACAACTTTGGAAAGGATTGCCAGTATAACCTTCTAAACAACTACATACAGCAGCATGTTGATAGACATGGCACTCTGTCTGTAGGCCGCATGACCCTGGACATGGATCGCGACACTTCCTGTTAATACATGCCATATTGCTGGGACAATCGGAGTTTACAGAACATTCCGGCCTGCAATTGGGTGGTGCTCCAACGTAGTTGTCCATGCAAGAACAACTTGGAATCTTGTTAATAACTTGACAGAAAGAGTTAGGACCGCATGGTGAAGGTACGCACGGATTTAAATCAGGTTCGGGTATTTCTGGAATAAAATAAATTGTATTAAAAATTATGACCATATTGGTACAGATTATTGATAAAGAATAATAATTGGAATAGTGTAAGTTAAGTATTTACTTTGTATGATTGCACATCTGCTAAATGGATCTCCTTGGTATCCTGACCGACAGCTACAAATCGGAGCGTGGTTTACTACTCTACATTCAGCATTCTCGCCACACACTCCAACACACGGATCGACGCACTTTTGATTCACGCAGCTCTTTGTGGGTTCACATTCTGAATTGACAGTGCATTCTGGTCGGCAACTAGGTGGTGAACCGAAGAAGTCGGGCATACATGAACATGTTGCTTGGCCATTATTGTTTTTGCAAATGGTATTACTTCCACAGGGATTTGGTATGCATGGATTTTGGGGCGTTGGGACTGAAAACGGATAAGGTTATACATTATTACAAGAATATAAACATAAATGTCTCGAATGATGAACACGTTAGTTAACAATATTTACCTGGCTCGTCTATTTTTATATGGCAGTATGTGTATGGATTTCCAGTGTACCCCAATGCACAACTGCATGTAGGCACATGATTGATAACTTGACATATTGCTGTTGTACCGCATACTCCAGGGCAAGGATCTTCACATTTATTTCGTAAACATGCCTTATTGTAAGGACAGTCTGTATTTACAGTACATTCTGGTCTGCACGATTCATATGGGTTTCCAAAGTAACCTGTATCACATATACATGCTCCAATACCATTTGGTGATACTTTACATCTAGCATTGGCACCACAAGGAGATGGATTACAAGGATCTTCAGGAGTCAAATTCTGTGGTTTTTCATGACAGGAGGTAAATGGATCACCAGTGTATCCTTCTTGACACGAGCACATTGGGCTATGTAGATGCACCGCACATAAGGCGTTGATTCCACAAGATCCAGGACATGGGTCTTTACATTTGTAATTTATACAGGCTTTATTTAATGAACATTCATCGCTTGTTGTACATTCTCGTTGACAACTTGGTGGAGAACCTTCAAATGTTGGTTGACAAGAGCAAACGGGAGAATTTCCACCTACAGATACTGTACACAAACTGTTCGGTCCACAAGGCGATGGTACACAGGGATTTATAGATGATGGTTCATCTCTAACAACTGAGCAATGTGTGAATGGTGACCCAGTATATCTTGGAGGGCAACTACAAATTGGATTATGATGAATGACATTGCAAATAGCGTTTTGACCGCATGAGCCCGGACAAGGATCTTGACATTTGCGATTAATACACGCTTGAGATGGTGGGCAATCAGTGCTCTGAATACATTCTGGTCGGCAATTTGGAGGGTTGCCTATAAAACCCAGTAAGCAAGCACAAATAGCTTGACTGTTGAATTCACGACAGGTACTGTCTGGACCGCATGGGGATGGTTGACACGGTCTCACTACTGGTTCTGAAAAAGAAAAAAAAGAATGAAATGGTAAATAGAGAGTGGTAGTTCAATGGTCACCAGCACACTCGCATAAGCGAGGGTAGCTGGTTCAAATTCGGGCACGTATTTCTGGAATATTCCAAAGTACGGATATATACGATTTGTTTGGCGGTGAGGGAAAACATCGAGAGCAAACCTATGCATTCAAATAACTTTGGATGTAACCATGATTCAAATTAGACTGGTTCCTCTATCTAAGCGTTGCGAAGGTCAGGTGGCCAATCGCTTCAATTACTTGTTAAATCCAGAATTATCGCCCAAGCGAACCCTGAATAAGAACAGGGCGAAAGGTTAGAAATATGATTAGTGAAACTTTTATAGGTACTCACTTTCAATTGTAGTACATTGTGTAAAAGCATTTCCTGTCATTCCACTAGGGCAGCTACAAACCGCCACGTGATTATACACGTTGCATTCAGCATTTAACCCACACATATTGCGGCAGGGGTCGACACATTTATTTCGTAAACATGATTTGTCCAATGGACAATCTGTGCTTAACACACACTCCGGTCTACAACCGAAGTAAGGATCTCCGTGATATTCTGGCAGACATGTGCATACACCGTTATTGCATTCAGCGTTTGAGCCGCACGGCGATGGATAGCATGGGTCTGGAATTCGTTGTGGCTCTGAAAAAAAAATACAGTAGAGGATAATTCAATCGTTTCATTAATATAATATATAACAAAATGTTTCTATCCCGTGTGGGAAATATGATGCAATAGGAGTTTAGTAAGAAATTAGGCAAATAATAAAAAGATGGGACCAAGTTCATGTAATTACCTTGGGGCTTGATGTTGCAAACTGAGAATGGATCACCCTCGTAACCAGACGGACACGAACAAACTGGTACATGATTAATTACATTGCATAATGCATTGGATCCGCATGAACCGGCGCACGGATCTACACACTTCATATTGATACAGGATTTGTCATTGCTGCAATCCGTGTTAATAACACATTCCGGCTTACAATTTGGAGGGCTGCCGAAGAATCCTGGGATACAAGAACATGATGGGATTCCGCCTATATCTCGACATTCCGCATTCAATCCGCATGGCGAAGGCACGCAAGGATTTATTGGATCCATTGGTGGTTTGGGTTCAGGAAGAACGTAACATATTGAGAAGGGGTCACCAGTATAGCCCTGTTTACATGTGCATATTGGATTATGTTTTATGACTCTACAGGCTGTATTCACTCCACAAGATTTAGGACATGGGTTAGTGCACTTGAGGTTTTCACAAACTTTATCTAGAGGGCATTCAGAGCTTGTTACACATTCAGGTCGACATACTGGTGGTGATCCTTGATATCCACTTAAACAGGTACATACGGCTACACCATTTTGAGATTTGCATTGGCTATTAGGTCCACATGGTGATGGATTACATGGGTCAGTGGAGTCAACTGTGAAAGATACAAAATATTTATAATAACGATTGAGGAATCTTATTAATTGGACTAAATTAAAGATATACATCTTAATTTGTGTTTTGTATGTAAAAATTAAATTTTGTTTAGTACAATAAATACAGCTAAGAAAAACACCAGTTACAGTTTACTTACACAGAATTTGATATGTGCATATCTTATACGGATCGCCAATGTGTTGTTCAGGACATGAACAGCTTGGTACATGGTTAATAACATTACAGTGTGCATTTATTCCGCATGTGCCAGGGCATGGATCGTGACACTTATTTTGAAGGCAAGCCAGATTAGTAGGGCAGTCTGTATTTAATAAACATTCTGGTTTACAAAGCTCGTATGGATTTCCAAAGTATCCTGGTAAACATGTGCACGATCCTGCATTGTTGCGCTCTTTACACTCAGCATTAGCGCCGCAAGGTGAGGGTACGCAAGGTGTAGGTCTGTCTTGCACTGTATGCTGTACTACAATATCACATCTGAGGAAAGGATCGCCAGTAAAACCACTTTGACACAAGCATACGGGAGTGTGACTCACAACCCGGCATTCAGCGTTTGTGCCACAGGAGCCAGGACAGGGATCTCTGCATTTCCTATTAATACACGCCATATTAGGTGAGCATTCAGTGTTGCTCGTGCATTCAGGCCGACAGTTAGGAGGTGATCCTATAAATTCAGTTATGCATTTACACAATGCGTTATCACCGTTTTCAGTGCATTCTGAATTTGGTCCACATGGCGATGGCAGGCATGGGTTTACTTCAACTGGTGGTGTTTGAGCTAAAAAGAAAATGCATGCATTATTTATAGTTTTAAAACAACATATACATCATCCACTCATCACATCAAAATCAAAATATACATACGAATTATTTGACAATATGAAAATGGATCTCCAGAATATCCTGACAGGCAAGTGCACACTGGATTATGATTGACTACTATGCAGTGTGTGTTACGACCGCAGGCCCCGGGACACGGATCTATACATTTTTGATTTGAACACGCTCTATTTAATGAACAGTCAGAACTGACGACACATTCCGGTCGGCAGTTTGGTGGACTTCCAGTATAACCTTTGATGCAAACACAAACGGCATGACCGTTTATTTCTCGGCATTGGCTGTAAGGTCCACAAGGAGACGGTTCGCACAGATTTATCACCTCTGGTACTTCTGTAAAAAAAATGTTGATACTTAGTATTGTTCTAATAAATGTGCAGCGAGGATAATTTATTTATTATCACACCGTGCAAGTACCTTGTTTTGTACAATAATGGAACGGCGATCCGGTGTATCCAACAGGGCAGGAACACATCGGTATATGATTGAAAACTTCGCAAATCGCATCTGATCCACAGGTCCCTATGCACGGGTCGCTACATTTATTCTTGATGCAAGCTCTGTCTCTTGAACAGTCCGAGTTTAGCACACATTCGGGTTTGCATCCAAAGTAAGGATCGCCGAAATACTCTGGTAAGCATGAACAGATACCATTTTGGCAAATGGCATTAGCACCGCAGGGCGATGGTGAGCATGGATTTACAGGTTCCGCATCTAAAATAATAAATAATATTTAGCAACGAAACATATCGAAGTTCAAAAACTCCAGTTACAGTTTCTTTAGTAGAGGATTTTTCTATGACAATAATATGCTTACCTTGTACAACAATAGCACAGTGGCTGAATGGATCTCCGGTATAGCCAGGCAAGCAGGCACAGTTTGGTACGTGATTGTTAACATTACACTGCGCATTATTTCCGCACGCTCCAGGACATGGGTCAATGCATTTATTGTTAATACATGCCGTAATCGCGCTGCATTCTGAATTTATGGTACACTCTGGTCTACATCTTGGTGGTGACCCAAAGTAATTTGGAAGACACGTGCATCGTACATTTCCACCGTATTCTTGACATTGAGAATGGGGTCCGCAAGGCGACGGTAAGCACGGGTTTACATTGGGTGGCGGCAACGCGACTGGTAATTGAACTGAAATAAAACAAAATGTTTATGAAAATTTACTCATTCGTAAGTAAAAAATGGACTCGTACTATTTAATTGGTTTCATTGAACAACATTTTTTAAATTCAGAGTGTTTTACTTACTTGGCACACAATTAGTAAAGGGATCGCCTGTAAATAGATCCTTACAGGAACATATTGGATTATGAGCGAACACTTTGCAGTTAGCATTACTTGCACATTGGCCTTTGCAAGGATCGGTGCATCGTCGGTTTATACAGGCTTTGTCAGTTGGACATTCGCTATTAATTGTACACTCTGGACGGCAGTTAGGTGGAGTGCCGACAAACTCTGCTTGGCAAGTGCATACAGCCTGGGAGTTTACTTCGCGACATTGGCTATTTGGTCCGCATGGTGATGGTGTACAAGGAGCGGGCTTCGTAAAATCTGAGAATTAAATTGAGTTGCCTTAAATACTTTTAGCACTTTATTTTGTTATCTAAAACAAATAGATTATAGGATTTTTTTTTACCTTCTACTGCTACAACACAATACGTGTATGCATTGCCTGTGAAGCCAGGTGGACAGTAGCATGAAGGTAAATGATTTACAACTTGGCATACTGCGTTTGATGCGCATACGCCAGGGCAAGGATCTTTACACTTATTTTGAACGCAGGCTTGCATTGGCGAGCAATCCGAGTTGATGACACATTCGGGTCGACATCCCTCATAAGGATTACCCACATAAGTTTCCACACATCTACAAGATCCAGCGCCATTCCTTTCCGTACATTCAGCATTGAGACCACAGGGTGAAGGTTCACAAGGTGAACTATATTCTATTGGAACATCTGTAAAAATATTGATTTTTAGTGGTCGTACAATAAAGTTTATTTAATTTTATAGCATATTTGTGTACACTAAAAATAATTACCTCTTATTGGGTTGCATGAAACCAATGGATCTCCTGTTTGGCCATAGGGGCATGTGCATATTAAAGCATGACTGACAATTTTGCAATCAGCATTATACCCACAGCTTCCTGGACAAGGGTCTTTGCATTTCTGATTAACACAAGCCGCATTGCTGGGACATTCAGAATTACTGATGCACTCCGGACGACAATTTGGCGGAGAACCTATGAAATCAGCCTGGCAAGTGCATGACGGTGATTCTCCTATTACTTTGCAAATCGAGTATGGTCCGCATGGAGATGGTGTACATGGATCCACGGGTGGTAATTGTTCAATCACTGGAAGAAAGAAGATTAATGTAAAGATTATGAAAAATAGTGAAAAGAGAGAACTCTGCGAGAATATGTATTTTTAAATTTATTAAAATAAGTACATTAGGAATGCAACTTTTACCTTTATGAATGCATCGTGTAAATGGATCCCCAACGTAGTTGCTTGGACATGAACATATAGGATTATGATTAACAACTTCACATCTGGCTCCATGACCGCAAGTACCCAGGCATGGATTAATGCATTTATGATTATTACAAGCTTCGTTCGACGGACACTCAGCGCTAATGGTGCACTCTGGCCTACAAGACGGGGCACTGCCGATGTATCCCGGCAGACACGAACACACTGCTTGACCATTTATAGCTCGGCATTGACTGTTAGGGCCGCATGGATTGGGATTGCAAGGCTCCGTTTTAATAACTGCAATGAAATAATTGCATATTAATTTATTTGTATCTTATACTCATAAAGAAATAAAAGAAATATATTTTTTTATATTACTTACTTTCTACAGTGTGGCATTCAATAAAAGCGTTTCCAGACATTCCTTGAGGACAAGTGCAGATAGGAATATGGTTATACACATTACATTGCGCACTAAGAGCGCAAATACCCGGACATGGATTGACGCACTTGTTCCGAGTGCACACTTTGTCTGAAGGGCAATCCATATTTGTTACACACTCTGGCTTACATCCAATGTAGGGGTCTCCTTGATATTCATTAACGCACGTACAAATTCCATCTCTACAATTGGTGTTAAATCCGCATGGCGACGGATTACACAGATCAGTTGGCGTTTCATCTAAAACAACAAATTTTAAATTAGTTAAGTAATTAGGTATTTCTTTAGGATATTTATTAATATATTATAGATTTAAAACATTAAGTACCTTCAACTGGTTGATTAATCGTACAATATGTGAATGGATCGCCAGTATATCCTTGGGGACACGTACAAGCCGGGTTATGGTTGAAAACGGTACACATAGCATTCTGCCCACAACTACCGGGACATGGGTCCCGGCATTTCATATTGATACACGCTTTGTCTGACGGACAATCCTGATTAATTGCACATTCTGGTCGGCAATTTGGTGGAATCCCTTGATAATTAGGCAAACATGTGCAGGATGGGTTTCCATTAACATCTTGACAAATTGCATTTTCGCCGCATGGACTAGGTAGACATGGATTCTTCGGTACAGGGAGGTGCTGAATTGGAGCTAAAATAAGCAAATAGTTATGTGAGATTACATACTTTGTAAATAGTTTAAATTTGCTTTAAATGTAATTATATACTTACGACGTGAATAACAGCGCGTAAATGGGTCACCGATAAAGTCCACGTTACAAGAACAAATCGGACTATGATTGATGACTCTGCAATTGGTGTTTAATCCACAGTGACCAGGACAAGGATCTGCACATCTTTTATTTATACAAGCTTTATCTGATGGACATTCCGAACTGACAGTACACTCAGGTCTACAACCAGGCGGCGACCCAACGTAATCAGGCATACAAGAGCAAGCGCTTTGACCGTTTGCCGGACGGCATATGCTATTAGGTCCACATGGATTCGGCACGCAAGGTGTAACTGGTGTCGGAACTGGTTCTAAAATGAAGAAAATATAATTTAGATCTATCATATACTTACAATAAATAATATAGTTTAGATATTATGTACGACATACCACTGTCGATTCGACATTGTTGATAAGGATCTCCGCTATATCCAGTTTGGCAACTGCAGACAGGTAAATGGTTGACGACAGCACAGGTGGCCACGGGGCCGCAGGTACCAGGACAAGGATCTTGACACTTGTTGCGAATGCAAGCTTTGTTTGGTGTACAATCTGTGTTGACCGTACATTCTGGACGGCAACCTTCGTAGGGGTTTCCTATATAGTCTGGTAAACAAATGCAAGATCCTGCGATGTTTTGCTCCTTGCAAATAGCATTAGCTCCGCACGGCGATGGCTGACAAGGTGTAGGTTTCTCTTGAATTATATCTTGTTGAACATAACAATTAGAGAAAGGATCGCCAGTGAAGCCAGTTTCACAGAAACATGTTGGGGAGTGACTAATTGTTCTGCAATGGGCATTGGTACCGCATGCATTAATGCATGGATCTTTACAGCGTTGATTTATGCATGCTGAAATAGGTGAACATTCACTGTTGCTAGAACATTCTGGACGACAGTATGGAGGTGATCCAAAGAAGTTTGGCATACAAGTGCACGATGGTGAATTTCCTACTTCTTTGCAGATGGAGTTAGGACCACAAGGTGAAGGTGTGCAAGGTGTAATATCAGCTGATACTGGTTCTACAAAACAAATAAATATTTGAAAATTTTGTACGAGTTCATAATAGTTAATTGTTAATATATATATATTTCTGCAATATTATACTTACGGAAAGGAATGCATCTAATAAATGGATCTCCCGTGTACTTAGGTGGGCATATACATATTGGATTATGTTTCACTACATTACACTGTGCTCTCACGCCACATGTGCCAGTGCAAGGATCGATACATTTTTGATTACTGCAGGCTTTGCTGAGTGGACAATCGGAACTAACAATGCACTCGGGGCGACATAGCGGAGGACTGCCAATATAACCTGGCACACATGTGCACACTGCTTGGCCGCTTACTTCTCTACATTGGCTGTTAGGTCCACACGGCGACGGTAAACAAGGATTTGTTTGCGCTGGAACTAAATGAGATATATTATTATAAAATATTCATCTGGAAATATGCTTGAACATAAATCATAAAAAATATGTATAAATATTAATATATAATATAATATAATATGGCAAAGTAAATTTTATGGTTAATATTTTCTAATTATACTATACCTTTGATCACTTCGCAAGAATAGAAAGCATTGCCCGTCATTCCCTGAGGGCAACTACACATAGGTACGTGGTTTATAACATCGCAATTAGCATTTGCAGCACACGTTCCTCTGCAGGGATCGACACATTTGTTTTTTACACATGCTTTGTCCCTAGCGCAGTCTGAGCTTAGCACGCACTCGGGCCGGCATCCAATATAAGGATCGCCTTGATGTTCTTCAATGCAAGAGCATACCCCATCGCTGCAGATAGCATTTGATCCACAAGGCGACGGTGCGCACCTATCCACAATCTCGTCCTCTGCAAAAATTATAGATATTTAAAATTAAGAACACAAGTTTCTGAGGCAAAATATCTTAATAGTTACCAATATTTAAAAAATTAAAACATTTGCATATGTACATACCAATAGGCTTGGGTGTACACATCGAGAACGCATCACCAGTAAATCCTTGAGGGCAAGTACAGATGGGTGTGTGACGTGATACCGAGCACAATGCACCTATCCCACAGGAGCCTGGGCAAGGGTCGCGACATTTCTGCTGAATACAGGCTTCAGAAGTTGGACATTCGGAATTTATGGTACACTCTGGTCTACAATTTGGTGGATTGCCTATATAAGTAGGCATACAAGAGCATGAAGGTACGTTTCCTACTTCTCTACATAGCGAGTTTGGACCACAAGGTGATGGTACGCATGGATTCCGGTATGGCTCGAGATCAACATTGGGGGCAGGAGCTGAAAAAAAATATGTCCATTACGAAATATGACAATTATATATAAACATGTAAGTTATAATAAGTTTATGTATAATAATTGCAACAAAATTTTATCGTATGAATCTTTTTAACTTACGAGTATAATTGAAGTACTTACGTCGTATAGGGTCACATCTCGTAAATGGATCACCGGTATATCTAGATTTACATTCACAGATTGGGCTGTGATTTATTACTCGGCATTCAGTATTTAATCCACAGACGTTTGCACAAGGGTCCTGGCATTTTTGGTTAATACAAGCTTTATCTCTCGGGCATTCATTGCTTATAGTACACTCAGGGCGACAGCCGGGGGGACTTCCTATATTGTTGGGTAAGCATGAACATACAGCTTGCTTGTTAACTACTTTACATCTACTATTAGGTCCACAGGGTGATGGTTGACAGACATCGTTAGGTGTTTCTGGTATTTCTAAAATATAAAGAATAATAATACGTTATTTATTGAATATTATACAAAATGAAATCAAACTAGAATATTAACAAGTGACACTTACGTTGTGGGAAGCAGTAACGGAATGGATCACCAGTAAATCCGCGATCGCACGAACAAGACGGTGCGTGATTGACTACCTGACAATATGCATTTGGTGCGCAGGCGCCAGGACAAGGATCTTGGCATTTGCTTTGTATACAAGCCTTGTCTGAAGGGCAATCAGTATTGATAACGCATTCAGGTCTGCAACCTTCGTATGGATTTCCAAAGTAAGTTGGTAAGCAAGTACAAGAACCAGCCCCGTTGAATTCTTTGCAAACTGCATTTGCACCACATGGAGATGGTTGACATGGCGTTGCAATTTCTTGTACTATTTTTATTCTATGACATTCTATGAACGGATTGCCAGTATAATCAGTAAGGCATGAGCATGAAGGAGAATGACTTATTATGTGGCATTCAGTATTGCTACCACAAGCTCCCACACAGGGGTCTGTGCATTTTTCATTGATACACGCACGATTAGATGGACACTCTGAATTACTTATACACTCAGGTTTACAGTAGGGTGGTGACCCTACGTAACCGGTCATACAAGAACATGACGGAGAGCCAGAAATTTCTCGGCAAACTGAATTAGGTCCACATGGTGAAGGCGTGCAGGGGTTTATAGGTTCAGGTGGAGATTCTTGAACCATACATCTGACGAAGGGATTTCCCGTAAATAATGTTGGACAGGAACAAATTGGGTTATGGTTGATAACTTGACACTTAGCTCCTACACCGCATGTTCCTAGGCAGGGGTTTATACATTTCCTATTACTGCAAGCTTCAGAAGGTGCGCAATCCGTGCTCACTATACATGCTGGTCTACATGAAGGAGGACTTCCAATATAATCGACTAAACAGGAACATACTGCCTGTCCATTAATGTCACGGCATTGACTGTTCGGACCGCATGGACTTGGCAGACAGGGCTGAGGTCTAGCAACTGAAATTAAGAAAATAAGTTACTAAATATTTTAATTTGCTATATTATTGTGTACACGTAATACTTCTCAATATTGAGCTAATAAATTACCTTCAATTGGAGAACACTGAATAAATGCGTTTCCTGTCATGCGCTCCGGACATCTGCACATTGGTATGTGATTGATTACCTCACATAATGCATTAGAAGCACAAACTCCACTATTGCAAGGGTTGACACATTTATTTTTATAACATGCTTTGTTTTGAGGACAATCAGTGCTGAGTACACATTCAGGTCGACACTCAAAGTATGGGTCTCCTTGATATTCAGGGAGGCATGTACATACACCATTATCACAAACTGCGTTAGGGCCACATGGCGATGGGTTGCAGGGGTCAATCTCATCAGAAATTATTTCTGAAATATACAATAACATAATTAAGTAGGTATAATTTTTTAATTCATACAATTGTCAACTTAGCTTGATTTGCATGTATTTAAATCTCAGTCAGATGTATTAAAGACGGATCGAGCTTAATTTTTTGTGCGTTTTGAAGTAAAGCAGCTTTGGCCTTGAGTTATAAAACTCAATAGGCATGCAAGAGACGTTGATTAAAACTGGAGCTACATGCATATTCTATTTTATTTTATTAAAATCTTATCTTTATAAAACGAAATAAGTGATGTTTATACACAAATGTCAAATAATAATAATTACCTTGTGGTTTACATTCGGTGAAAGCGTCTCCAACAAAATTGGCAAGACAAGAACAAATGGGTGTATTTTTGTTGACTGTACATTGTGCGTTCAGACCGCATGAGCCAGGGCACGGGTCTTTACATTTTTGATTAATGCATGCCAAGTTACTAGGACAATCTGAATTAACTACGCACTCAGGCCGACATGCCGGTGGTGCACCTATATAGTTAGTTAAACAAGAGCAGGAAGGAATATTTCCAATCTCTCTGCATTCGCTGAAAGGTCCGCAAGGCGACGGTAGACACGGATTCTTAGGTGGTTCCGCATAAACATCTTCAATAGGTGGAATTTGGTAGCATCGACTGAAAGGATCACCAGTAAAACGATCCATGCAAGAGCATATAGGACTATGATTAATAACGTGGCATTTAGCATTTAGACCACATTGGCCTATACAAGGATCTATACATTTCTGATTTTGACATGCTCTATTTGTAGGACACTCCGCACTGACGACACATTCCGGCCTACAATTAGGTGGAGCACCCCGATAATCTGGGATACAACTACATATCGCTTGATCGTTCAATACTTTACAATTACTGTTCGGCCCACAAGGTGATGGAGTACACGGATCTTTCGATAATTCCGGTTCTAAAATAAAGATATACACATAAGTAACTTTGTAGAATAATAAAATATAACAATAAGAATTTAAAAAATCATTATATTTATGGCACTGTAAATAATTTGCACTTACGTTGAATAAAACATCTTTGGAATGGATTGCCAGTATAGCCTGGAATGCACGTACACAAAGGCACGTGATTAACTGTTTGACACTGAGCATTGCTACCGCACGTGCCTGGGCAAGGATCTTGGCATTTGTTTTGCTGGCAAATTCTATTGGAAGGACAATCTGTATTAACGGAACACTCTGGCCGACATCCTTCGTATGGATTTCCGAAATATCCAGGTGAACAAATGCATGATCCAACATTATTTCTTTCTTTGCAAATTGCGTTACTTCCACATGGCGGTGGAGAGCATGGTGACAGGTTTTCAGATAAGCTCGGTTGGAGCGGGAAACAAGCTACAAATGGATCCCCGGTGTGGCTCGGTGGGCATACGCAACTGGGTGTATGGCTCGTAACTCGGCATGTTGCCTGTATACCACAAGCCCCGACACAAGGATCACCACATTTGCTGTTTATGCAAGCCAAGTGGTTGCTACATTCACTGTTACTGGTGCACTCTGGGCGACAGTTTGGTGGACTTCCAATAAATTCAGGTAAGCATGAACATCTTGGTGAATTGTTGACTTCTTGGCATACTGAATTAGGCCCGCATGGTGATGGGACGCAGGGATTGGATTGCATTGGGACTTCGAGAGCTAAAAATAATATAAATGTAAAACATTAGTTTTTTTCTGTATATTACCTTTAATTACTCTAAAATAATCGAAAGCAACAAAATATTTGATCTGATTTGAAAAAAGCTATTGTAGGTAATCATTTAATTATTTTATTTTAATGCATTTGTTTATGGTATAACCAGGAAAGTGTATCAACTTACGTTTTGGAATGCATCTTGTAAACGGATCCCCTGTCATATCCCGTGGGCATGAACAAATAGGATTATGGTTTACAACCTCACAAAGGGCACTGACTCCACAAGAACCTTTGCATGGATCAACACATTTGTAGTTGCTGCAGGCTTTGTTTAAAGGACATTCCGAGCTCGTGGTACATTCCGGCCTGCAAGTTGGTGGATTACCAGAATATCCTGGTATGCAAGAGCATACAGCGACATTATTAATTTCACGACATTGACTATTAGGTCCACATGGAGTCGGATTACATAGGTTCGACGGTAAAGGAGCTGGAAAAAAATAACGGTTTATTAAAACGTTTGATTATTTACATATAAATAATAATATTTTTTAGGTAATAAGTAAATAAATATTTAATATTACCTGGTATGACGTTGCAAGAGACAAATGAGTTCCCTGTATAGCCAGTAGGACAGCTACACATAGGAATGTGGTTGACCACTTCACAAAGAGCATTGGCACCGCAAGTGTCCGGACAGGGGTTCACGCACTTCATCCTCACACAAATTTGATGATTTTGGCAATCTGAGCTTACGGTACATTCTGGGCGACAAGCTACGTATGGGTCACCATGATATTCTAGCAAACATGTACATTCTCCGTTATTGCATTCAGCATTTGGTCCACAAGGTGATGGGTTGCACTGATCGATAGGGATATCTGTAAAAAAAGTACATGTTTTAATCATACTACTATTTTAGAACATGTTATACATGTATAATATTTGTATGATAATTTCTTTGAACATTATAACGTACCTTGGACGGGTGCTGGTGTACAACTAACAAATGGATCTCCCTGATAACCTTCATAACAGTTACAAATTGAAATATGTTTAAGGACCGTACATTGGGCATTTTGGCCACATGATCCTGGACAGGGATCAACACATTTCTCGTTTATGCATGCGAGAGAACTGATGCAATCTTGATTTGTAACACATTCAGGGCGGCAATTAGGAGGGCTTCCAATGTACCCAATGTGACAGGAACATGAAGGTTGCCCGTTTATAACTCTGCATTCAGAATTCGCTCCACATGGCGATGGCACACAGGGATCTCTTGTCTCATCTTGTTGCGGTTGGATTACTAAAATAAAGTATTTTTTTTTGTTATTTATTTATTATATTTATCATGAGAATTGATATTATTAATTCGTGATAAATACTTGTGATAAGTTTAAGTAGGTATAAAAACATTTTTTTTGTTATCACCTGGTTTAATATAACATCGTGTGAATGGGTCTCCTGTGTATCCTGATCTACAACTACAAATAGGATTGTGGTTGATAACTCTGCATTCTGCGTTTTGACCGCATGGACCGGGACATGGCTTAATACATTTTTGATTTCTACAGGCCTTGTTAGATGAACAATCCGAATTTGTAGAGCACTCGGGTTTGCATAATGGAGGATTTCCATTATAATTAGGCAAACAACTGCAAACAGCTTGTCCGTTTACTGCACGACATTGACTGTTAGGTCCACATGGACTAGGGTAACAGACATTGATCGGAGTTATGTCTTTAGCTGAAAAAAGTTATATTATATATAAGGGAAAACAGTTAAAATGCATGATTTGAAGAAAAGTATGGAAATTTGTGATTTATATACTTACGGGGTATAATATTACAACGTCTAAATGCATCACCAATGTAACCGGTTAGACAGGTACATTTAGGAGCGTGATTTATAGTTATGCATTCGGCGTTAATTCCGCAAGTTCCTGGACATGGATCCTGGCATTTATTACTGATACATGCTCTATTTTCTGGACAGTCTGAATCAATCGCACATTCAGGTCGGCATCCTTCGTATGGATTTCCAAAATAACCTTCATTACAAATACAAGAACCGACTTTGTTTTGTTCTCTACAGACAGCATTAGGTCCGCATGGGGACGGTGAGCACGGTGTTAGAATCTCCACTGGAGTTTGAAGTAAACATTGACTGAATGGGTCACCTCTATACCCTTCTGGACATACGCACATAGCAGAATGGCTAACCACTCGGCACTCCGCATTTACTCCGCAAGCTCCCACGCATGGATCTTTGCATTTCTGGTTAACACATGCTAAATGTGTTGCGCATTCACTGTTACTAACACATTCTGGTTTGCAATAAGGAGGTTGTCCAGTAAATCCTTCCAAACATATACAAGAAGGAGATCCATTACTTTCGTGACATATAGAATTGGGTCCACACGGCGAGGGTTGACATGGGTTTAATATTACAGGCGGTGACACTGAAATAAGAATAGTAAAATAATTGAAAACTCAGTATTCATGAAGAAATATGACATTAATATTTATCTAATAAAAATAAGTTACTTACTCGGCCTGAAGGTGCACTCTACAAATGGATCACCAGAATGGGTTACTGGGCATGAGCAAACAGGATTATGATTGATGACTTCACATATGGCTCTAAAACCACATGCTCCAATACAAGGGTTAACACATTTCTGATTGACACACGCTTGATTTTGTGGACACTCAGCATTCACAACACATTCTGGTCGGCATGCTGGTGGAATACCCAAATAGCCCGGTAAACAAGAACACACTGCTTGGTTGTTGATTTCTCTGCATTGACTATTTGGTCCGCAAACAGCAGAACTGCATGGCTTTTCTGATGGTGGCTCTGTAATACAAGGTATTATATTTAATTTAATATAATAAATTGGACACACACAGATAGCTCCAAAGTTATTTACTTAGATACCTACCTCTAAGTGGATTGCATATTACAAACGCATTTCCAGTAAATCCATTTTGGCAACTGCACATTGGGATGTGATTAACAACTTGGCAAATTGCATTTTGGCCACACGCTCCAATACACGGATCAACACATTTCCTTTGAACACAAGCTTTGTTTGTTGAACAGTCTGTACTAAACACACATTCTGGACGACAATCAAAGTATGGATCGCCTTGATACTCGGGCAAACACTGACATTGACCGTTTATGCATTTAGCATTAGGACCGCATCTAATGTTTGTGCAGGCGTCTACGATTGTTGATTCCACTAAAATGAGACAAGAAACAATGTATTACTTTGGATTAGATAAAATGGTAACATTATTATAATTATGATTAGCAAAAAGTATACCTTGTAATGGTTGTGGTCTACAAATAGTGAATGGGTCACCAACGTATCCTTCAATGCAGCTGCATATTGGAATATGATCAAGGACGCTGCATGTTGCAGAAACTCCACAAGAACCTGGGCATGGATCTCGACACTTCATGTTGATGCAGGCACGATCACTTGAGCAGTCAGAATGGATAGAGCATTCAGGTCTACAATTTGGTGGACTGCCTATGAATGTCGGCAGGCATGAACAAGACGGAGAATTACCAATATCTCTACATTCAGCATTTGGCCCACATGGCGACGGAATACATGGATTGGTAAACACTGGAGTAGCTTCAACTGAAAATATAAAAAATAAACAATTACTTACGAAACCTGTAAAAATAGGTACTTCCATTATGTTACAATGAATAGTTTAATACTTACTTCTGACAGGATTACAAATCGTGAAAGGATCTCCGGTATACGAAGTTCTACAGGAACATATGGGACTATGATTTATTACTTTGCAGTTAGCATTCAGACCGCAAGGTTTAGGGCACGGGTTTACACATTTACGATTAATACATGCTTTGTCACGAGGACATTCAGAGCTGCTTATACATTCTGGACGACAGTTCGGTGGAGATCCGACATATCCCACTAGACAGGAACATACAGCTTGATTATTGGTAGTCTTACATTGACTATTAGGGCCACAAGGTGAAGGATAACAGGCATCAGTAGGCGTATTCAGTGGAGGATTTTCTAAAACAAATATAATGTAACATTTAAAATAAATGATTGAAAGTGGTAAAATATTTTCCCCAAATACATATACTATAGTTATATACTAACCTTGATATACGCAGTATTTAAATGGATCTCCTGTATGGCCTAATATACACGAACATAAAGGTGCGTGGTTTACTACATTACAGATAGCGTTAGATCCGCAACTTCCAGGACATGGATCAACACACTTGTTATTGAGACACGCCCTGTTAGATGAGCAATCAGTATTTACCACGCACTCGGGCCTGCAGCCTTCATATGGATTGCCAACATATCCTTCAAAGCATTTGCACGATCCTGCGTTGTTTCTTTCTTGACATTCAGAATTTACTCCACAGGGTGAAGGTGAACATGGACTTGCTACAACATCTACTTGTAAAGGTTCGTAAATGCATTCAAAGAATGGATCTCCAGTGAAACCTTGTGGGCATAGACAAATTGGTGAGTGACTAACTACTCTGCACTCTGCATTTGCAGCGCAGGCTCCCACGCATGGGTTTGTGCATTTGTTATTTACACACGAGAGATGCAGTGAGCATTCTTCATTACTGGAACATTCTGGTCGACAATAAGGTGGCTGACCGTGGAAACCGTCAAGACACGTACACGCAGGAGCGCCGTTTACTTCTTTACATTGTGAATTCGGGCCACACGGTGAAGGTGTACACGGATTTTGGGGCTCAGGTAAACTTAATGCTATAAGCAAAAAAGAAAAAAATACTTAATCACACCACTCTGTAAAAGCATATTAATAAATGTTATATACGACATGTATACGTACGTAGCTTATAGCAACGCGAGAATGGATCTCCTGAATAAGATGTTGGACAGGAACATATTGGGTTATGATTTACAACTCTGCATTCTGCGTTGACACCACACGCACCAATACACGGATTAACACAGCGTTGATTACTGCATGCTTCATTCGACAAACATTCTGCACTAATTGTACATTCCGGACGGCAATTGGGTGGAGCACCAATGTTATTAGGGGCACAGGAACAAACTGCTTGACCGTTTACTTCTCTACATTGACTGTTAGGACCACAAGGTGAAGGCTGGCAAGGGTTTGCTGGAACTATATCTGTGAAAATAAGAAGTGTGTTATAAATATAATTAAAACAAAAAAATATATAAAAAAAGGTGGGTAGATGCTTACGTACCCGATATAGGTCTACATTCAACGAATGCATTTCCGGTCATACGTTCAGGACAGCTGCACATCGGTATATGGTTGACCACATTACATAATGCATTTAACGCGCAGGTGCCTGGGCACGGATTCTTGCATTTGTTATTTATACAAGCTTTCTCACGATCACACTCAGAGCTCTGAACGCATTCAGGACGACATCCAGAGTAAGGATCTCCTAGGAACTCAGGAAGACAAGTACATTTCCCTTTAAAGCACTCTGCATTTGCACCACATGGTGATGGATTACATGGATCATCTTGAACTGCAAACACAAATAGGTAAATAATTATCTTTAATTAAAGAAGATGTAATATGTGTAAAATGAATTGAAAATAAATCCTCATAAGTCAAATACATACCCATTGCTGGCATGAGATTACACTGTGAAAATGCATTTCCAGTAAAACCTTCCATACACGTACAGATCGACAAATGTTTAATAACTTGACAGTTTGCGTTAATTCCGCAAGAACCAGGGCATGGATCTTTGCACTTTTGATTAATACAAGCTACATTGCTAGCACAGTCTTCATTTATGGTACATTCCGGTCGACAGTTAGGTGGACTGCCCTCATATCTTAGTTGACAAGAGCAAGACGGGATTCCATTAAGATTGCGGCATACAGAATTAGGACCACAAGGCGAAGGCACGCAAGGGTCTCTTTCGATTTGAGTTACAACGACGGGCGCTAAAAAGTTAAAATTCACTTAATTGCATTGTTTTACAAAAAGTAACCTATAAATTGCATATAAACATGTAAATAGACATACCTGTTATGATGTAACATCTTGAGAATGGGTCTCCAGTATATCGATTCTGGCACGTGCATATTGGACTGTGATTAATTACTCTACAATCAGTGTTGAGTCCACATGGACCAGGGCACGGTGAAATGCACTTCTGGTTTCGGCACGCTAGTTCTGAAGGACACTCAGCACTCACGACACACTCAGGTCTGCAGTTGGGAGGTGTACCACGATACTCCGGTAAACAAGAGCATACGCTTTGTTCATTTGACACCCGACATTGACTATTAGGTCCACATGGTGAAGGCTGACAAGGATCTGTTTTTTCTATTTCTTGCGCTGAAAAATCAAAGTCGCCGTTTAAAAATATTATTATTATTTATCTCTTTAATTTCATTATTGTTATTTATAATTATTGAAAAAATTACACTCACGTTTTCTGAAGCATTGTCTGAATGGATCTCCAGTAAACCCTACTGGACATGTGCACATAGGCGAATGATTTACTACGACACAATCAGCATTGGCAGCGCAAGTGCCAGGACATGGGTCAATACATTTGTTTCTGGTACATGCCCGGTTACTTGAACAATCGGAATTGACTAAGCACTCTGGATGGCAACCCTCATATGGATTGCCAAAGTAACCATTTACACATAGGCATGCTCCTGCCCCGGCTCTCTCTTCACAGTTAGCGTTTGGTCCACATGGGGATGGTGTGCAGGGAGATAGTGGTTCGTTGGGAGTAATGTTATTTATATTACATTGTATTGCGGCATCACCATTAAACCCTTCGGGGCATATACAAATTGGTGTGTGGCTAACCACACGACATTCTGCGTTTCTACCACAGGCCCCCGTGCAGGGATTTTGGCATTTTTTATTAATACATGCCATTTGTGGAGCACATTCACTGTTCGATACACATTCTGGTCGGCAATTTGGAGGGGCGCCTATGAAGTCAGGCATACATTGACATGATGGAATATCGCTGTTACCGCTTAATTGACATATCGCATTGGGCCCACATGGTGACGGCAAGCAAGGATTCTGTGGTACAGTAGGTACGTTGACAGCTGAAACAAATTAAACATCTAATAGAAAATTCCTTTTTTGCTTTACTGACGATATAAACGACTGCAAAATCTTAACTTACGTATTGATACACATCGTGTAAACGGATCTCCTGACAATCCTGAAGGACATGTACATATAGGATTATGTTTAATCACTTGGCAAACTGCTGCTACGCCACAAGCTCCTTTACAAGGATTGATACATTTTTGGTTGCTGCAAGCTTTATCCAGGGAGCAATCGGAACTTGCGACACAATCTGGGCGGCAGGCCGGTGGCGCACCACGGTACCCACTCAAGCAGGAACAGACAGCCTGGTTGTTAAATTCTCTACATTGGCTGTGAGGTCCGCATGGACTCGGTTGACAAGGATTTGTTTGTACAATGTCTAAAAGCAAAAAAAAATCTGTAATTATTGTATTTTGTATTAATATAACATACAAAGAAATACACGAAGCGCAGTTGTATGTTATATGTTCGCAATTAAAATATGATATGTACCATTGACTGGATCACACTGGATAAATGCATTTCCTTTTGTTCTCAAAGGACAAGTACAAACAGCCATATGATTCACAACTTGACATACAGCGTTAGTGCCGCATGTTTGAATACATGGGTCAATACATCGGTTTCGAACACATGCCTTATCCATCGGGCACTCAGAACTAATTGTGCATTCGGGACGACATCCAAAGTATGGGTCCCCGTTATATTCTGGTAAACATGTACACACGCCATCCCTGCATTCTGCGTTAGATCCGCACGGGGAAGGATTGCAAGGATCCGCTGATATTGGCTCTGTAAGAGGTAAAATGTTTTATGAATGAATAGCAGCGCCGCGTGGTTCCCGTTCCCGTGGGAATACGAGGTTAAAATATAGCCTATGTTACTCGCTGATAAAGTAGCTTTCCATTGGTGAAATAATTATTCAAATCAGTCCAGTAGTTTCGGAGCCTATTCGATACAAACAAACAAACAATCAAAACTCTCCTCTTTATAATATTAGTATAGTATAAGTCAATTTTAAAAATAAAAATTGTTTCGAAAATATGATGATACCGTACCTGTGGGAAGTTTTAACGTGCATCTGTCAAAGGGATCACCAGCGTAACCTTCGAAACAAGTGCATATAGATATATGGCTTTGTACTCTACAATTTGCATTCGCTCCACATAATCCTGGGCAGGGATCGACACATTTTTCATTAATACAAGCTTTGTTGCTAGGACAGTCTGTATTGATGGTGCACTCAGGCCGACAGTTAGGCGGGCTTCCACTATACTGGGGTAAACACGAGCAAGATGGTGTCCCACCAATATTTCTGCATTGTGAAAACGGGCCGCAAGGAGATGGCAAACAAGGATCTTGAGGTGTTACCACTACATTAGAAACTGTAATAAAAAAAAAAAAATATTGTTTGTTTAACTGAAATTCTAATAAAATTGGATATATATAAGAAACCCAATATTTTACCTGGTACTATGTAACAATTGCTGAAGGGATCTCCGGTATATTGTGGCCGACAGGAACATATGGGACTGTGATTTATAACTTTACATTCTGTATTTTGTCCACAAACTCCGTCACAAGGATTTTTGCATTTTTTACGAATACAAGCTTGTTGTTGATTGCATTCTGAACTTACAATACATTCAGGCTTGCAAGTTGGTGGTATGCCTATAAAATCTGGCAGGCAAGTGCACACCGCTTGACCGTTGGATTCTTTACATACACTATTTGGACCACAAGGTGAAGGTGAACATGGATTTCGAGTAACAGGCTCATCTAAAATGAATATAATGTATTATTTCTATTGAAATTAATTCGATTATATAGGTATATAAAGGAATAAACAAAAATAAGTTTTACCTGGCAACTTCTCCTGGCAGCTTTGGTAGGGATTTCCAATAAATCCTGGTATGCAATCACATTTTGGATCATGGTTGACCACGTTACACACAGCATTTAATCCGCATATGTTACTACAAGGGTTTTGGCATTTATTTTGAATGCATGCTAAATTGGTAGCGCAATCTGAGTTAACTACGCATTCAGGGCGACAGCCTTCATAGGGATTGCCTGTATGATCAGGTAAGCATATGCATGCTCCAGCTCCTCGTAATTCTTTACATACAGCATTTGGTCCACAGGGCGAAGGAGAGCAAGGCGTAAGGTTTGTATCCATAACTCTGCAGCCAATAAACGCATCACCAGTGTAACCAGGTGGGCATAAACATTGCGGTGCATGACTTATCACTCTACATTCGGCACCTGTGCCGCAGGACCCAGGACAGGGATTTTTGCATTTGTTGTTTATACAAGCCAAATTACCAGGGCATTCCGAGTTAGCTATACATTCAGGTCGACAGTTAGGCGGAGTTCCTTTGAACTGAGGGAGACATGCACATGATGGTGAGCCACCTACTTCTTTACATTCAGAATTAGGACCACACGGAGATGGTACACACGGGTTTTCATAAACAGGCGGTAACTCTGCAATAACGAAATTAATATTTATTACACTTATAAATTAATAGTACTTATGCATATTTTAAGATTGAATAAGCGAAGTAATGTATGTGTAACTATATATTACCTTCAATTACGCATCTGCTGAACGGATCACCAGTAAATCCTCGAGGACATGAACAGATAGGGTTGTGATTGATCACTTGGCAATGAGCATTGATGCCGCAGTTTCCTTGGCATGGATTAATGCAACGTTGATTTGAGCATGCTTTATCTAATGCGCATTCTGCGCTCGAAACGCACTCTGGTCTACAAGTTGGAGGCGCTCCTGAGTATCCCGATAAGCAAGTACAAATAGCTTGGCCATTTACTTGACGACATTGACTGTTTGGTCCACAAGGTGAAGGACTACATGGGGTCAAAGACTCAGAAACAGCATTCGGTCTACATTCTAAGAATGCATTTCCTGAATAACCGGTTGGACAAGTACACATTGGAACGTGATTATACACATTGCAGATAGCGGATGCACCACATGTATTTATACATGGATCTACACATTTGTTTCTCAAACACGCTTTATTTTGAGGGCAATCTGTGCTCATCAAACATTCTGGCCTACAGCCAAAGTACGGATCACCGGAAAATTCTGGTAAACATGTACATATTCCATTATTACATGCGGCGTTAGCCCCACAGGGCGAAGGATTACAAGGATCAAGTTCAGTATAAGTTTCTGCAAAATAAATCATTCAAAGTTAACATCTTCCTAAAAAAATATTTCATAATAGTTAATATATGAAGTCTATCAAAGAAATACGTACCATCTTGAATTGGAACCAAAGAACATTGTGAAAACGGATCTCCTGAGTACTGTTCAAGGCAGGAACACTGTGCAATGTGGTTGAATACAGTACATTGTGCATTTAAACCACATGCTCCTGGACACGGATCCCGACATCGTTCATTTATACATGCCTGGTTGCTGGGACATTCGGAATTGATTGTGCATTCTGGTCGGCAATTAGGTGGGTTACCGATGTAATTAGTTTTACAGGCACATGATGGAGCTTGTCCGATATTTCTGCACTCCGCGTATAAACCGCATGGGGAAGGCACACATGGGTCTGCAGGTGTGTGTTGTGGTTGAGATGCTTAAAAAAAATGATAGTTAATTATTAAATTGGTCGTCAAATAATACGTAGGTAATTTTAATAAAATAAAATACAGTATTTATAAGTACAGAAATAGTACTTCGCATTACTTACTTAACATAGGGTAACATCTGGTGAATGGATTTCCTGTTAACCCTTGCTTACAAACACATATAGGACTGTGATTGATAACATTACAATTTGCGTTTTCCCCACACATTCCTATACATGGATTTGCACATTTCTGATTGACGCAAGCTAAGTGCGATGGACATTCTGAACTAACTACACATTCTGGCCGACAATTAGGCGGTGCACCAACGAAATTTGGAAGACATGAACATACAGCTTGTCTATTAATTTCCTTGCATTGGCTATTGGCTCCACACGGCGAAGGATTACAAGGATTCGCTTCTACTATTTGAGCTGAAATAAAAAAAGGCATCGTGAATTTAAAACAAATATTAAATTGATAATAATTAAAATTATTTTAAATTGTATGGCATATTTTACTTACGTTCTTGCATGATGCTGCAATAACTAAAAGGATTTCCAGAGTATCCAGTTTGACAAATACAATAAGGCATGTGATTGTTTACTTGGCATATTGCATTTGGGCCACATGTGCCTGGACATGGATCAATACATTTCATTCTAGAACAAGCCTTGTTAAGTGGACAGTCAGAATTAACAACACATTCTGGCCGACATCCTTCATATGGATTTCCTAAATAATCAGTGAGACATTGACAAGCTCCAACTCCGTTTTGCTCCTTACAAACAGCATTAGCGCCGCACGGACTTGGGCTGCACGGAGTCAACACTTCCGTTTGTTCTACGTTCGGATGACAGTAAGAAAAGGGATCACCGGTATAACCTATCTGGCAAATACACAGCGGTGCATGACTCACAACTTTGCATTCTGCGTTTGGTCCACAAGCACTAAGACAAGGATCGGAGCATTTATTATTTAAACATGCCAAATTATAGTCGCATTCACTGTTACTTATACATTCAGGACGACAATTAGGTGGAGCTCCTTTGTAGGTTAATAAACAAGCACATACTGGATCTTCGCCATTTATTTTACATAGGGAATGAGGTCCACATGGTGATGGATCGCAAGGGTTTTGTTTTGGTTTCTCCATATCTAAAAATAAATAATAAGTTAGTATATATTTATGTCATAGTTAGACGTTACAAATGAGAAATTTAATAGAAATAATAATAAAAAAATATTTATCACTCTTCACAAAAATTTATGAGGTACATTATTATGATGTTATATAGACAGGAAGTCTATAACTATAATAATATATTTAATAGAAATACAACTTACCTTGTATAATACATCTTATAAAAGGATCACCCGTGAATGACGGTGGGCATGTACATATTGGGTTATGATTGATAACATCGCATATAGCCCCAGAGCCACATGCACCAATGCAAGGGTTCACGCATTTCTGATTATTACAGGCTTCTTTCAAAGGACATTCAAGACTAACAACACATTCAGGTCTGCATGTCGGCGGATTGCCTCTATATCCAGGCACGCATGAACAAACTGCTTGTCCGTTCGATTGTCGACATTGACTGTTTGGGCCACATGGTGAAGGATTGCATGGGTTTTCAACAGCAACTAAAAGTAAAGCGTCATTATAATTTTTTTACAGGTATTTAGAGTATTATTAAAGTTAAACATGCGCGAGCACTGTTTCATAATAAATAGGTCATCTGAATTTTGAAATGTTTATATTACATGATCAAATATTTAATGGTCGAGGCAATTGACAAAGTACCTATATTTTTAAATTAATTTATATATATAAAAAAATGTGCTTCATACCTGCATTAGGCCGACATTCAATGAAAGCATTACCGATCATTCCTTTTGAACATGTACACATCGGAATATGGTTTGTTACAACGCAAATAGCGTTATTTCCGCAAGTTCCAATACATGGATCTACACATTTATTCCTTTGACAGCCTTTATTCGAAGGACAGTCTGAATTATATACACATTCAGGCCGGCAGCCTAGATTAGGGTCTCCATGATATCCTTCTAAGCATGAACAAAGTCCATTGTTGCAAATGGTATTAGGGCCACATGGTCCAGCTTGGCAGGGGTCTACGGAAAGAACTGGAGTGTCTGAAAGGTTATTAACTTATTAGTTACCTTCTTTAAAAAAAAAAATATAATTACATGTAGTCAATTTGTTTCATCATACGTACCTCTAATTGGTTTTAGTACACATTCGCTAAATGGATCTCCAGTAAACCCGTCGGAACATAAACATACGGGGACATGATTATTTACGAAGCATTTTGCGTACAAGCCACAAGATCCTTCGCAAGGGTTTCTGCATTTTTCAGCCACACATGCTTGGTCACTTGGGCAATCAGAATGTACTACACATTCTGGTTTACAAAACGGTGGAGAGCCAATATATGACAGTAAACACGAACAAGATGCAAGTCCATTAATATTACGACATTGGGCATATAATCCACATGGTGATGGCGAACAAGGATCTGTAGGTGCTGCCTCAACTGGAGAAGTCACTGGGGAGTAAGAAAATACGACAATGTAGTTTAATAAAAAAAAAAACTTATAATTGATGACCTAGTTTTAGATACTTACTTAATATCAGTGCGCACATTGTAAATGGATTGCCAGAGTACCCTGGCCGACAAGAACATACAGGACTGTGACGAATAACTTTACATTCTGTATTCTGACCACATGGTTTGGGACAAGGATTCACGCAACGTTGATTGACGCAAGCTCTATTTTGATTGCACTCTGAATTAACAATGCATTCAGGTTTGCAATTTGGAGGGGATCCAATGTAATTAGGAAGGCATGAGCAAACAGGTTGATTATTTACTTCTTTACAAATCGAATTGGGACCACAAGGAGATGGATTGCATATGTTGACTACTGCTGAATCTCTCTCTGAAATGTGAAAAAATATGTTTATATGTTTATAAATGTACAATAGTTGGAATAAAATTTCAGTAAAAGGTACGGCGAAACTCACCAGGAATAATAGAACAAATTGAGAATGCATTTCCTGAATATCCGGTTTTGCAATTACACGTAGGCTTATGGTTATTTACATAACAATCCGCATTGTATCCACATACGCCAGGACATGGATCAGTACATTTGTTTCGGACACAGGCTAGTAATAAAGAACAGTCCGAATCAGCTAAACACTCTGGTCTACAGCCTTGATATGGATCTCCAAAGTAATCTGGTAGGCATGTACATGAACCGGCGTTTCCTTGTACCTTGCATTCTGCATTTACACCACATGGTGAAGGTTCACATGGGTTTAGATATTCAACCAGTGATGGAGCTGAAATATTGATTCAAAAGCATAAATTCACTTACCGATAAATATCTCTGTCACCGTTGAAGCACTTTCTTGGCTTCGAAGCGTTAGTCGAAGCTTGCTGGGCTCGGCGACGTTTAGTGACCTCCGTTATCCGCCGACAGCGTCACTATCTCTAGCGCCACCGTCCTAAAGCGGCCGTCTCGACGAACGACCCAAGCTTACTGTAAGTGCTAGGTTATCTCCGCGTGCTCCGTTTCAAGCAAAGGCATTAATATCACATAAAAGTTATTTCAACATGTTACGTCCCTTCTGGAAGCACTTCAAAAATCTAAATTATTAAATGATTCATTTTTACCGTCCTGATCCGAAGGCTTAATTTTAAAGCATCAAATAGAAAAGTATGAGTGACATCACCTTATAACCAAGCGGTGGGCATGGTCACCACTCAGCATCAAAGTAAAGCCACGAATACAGTCCTATTTTCAAAAATTAGTAAAACCGTGTGAGGCGTGACTTTTATGGGTCTTTTTTATACTATACAAGCACATTTTTAAACCACGAAATGATATCACGCTTTTGCCAAGCAGAGTGTTACATGCGCTGTCTGTATCTATACTTATAAGTTACCTTTCTAATATGGATTACCTTTAATTTGATTGTATTCACAAAATCTTGAGACTCAAAATTATGAGAGTCTAAAATAAAATGATTACAATAGTTACGATTACGTATTACTGTCTTACCTTTAGGTAGAGAACAACCCTGGAATGGATCACCCTCTAGACCCGGCTCACATGCGCAAGTTGCGCGATGATCGACGACTGAGCAGATAGCACTTGGGCCACAGGCCTGCTTGCACGGATCTTTACAACGTTGTGCGACACAGGCCAAGGCTGCTGGGCATTCCGCGCTGATTGAGCATTCTGGCCGGCAATTAGGAGGAGCTCCAATATAACCCGGCTGACAACTACAGGCTGGTGTTTCTCCTGATTTCACGCAGATCGAGTTTGGACCACATGGCGATGGTTCACATGGATCAATAGGGTCCATTGGAGGTGCTGAAATAAAATATCTCATTAAGTTAACTTCCGTACAATAAAGCATACATCAAAAATAAGTTATTATGTTGTTTATTTTGACATCCCTTAGGTACTCAAAATTATAAATTAGTTATTCTTACCCGGTGCAGGATAACAATAGGTGAACGGATCGCCCGTGTAACCGTCATTACATGTACAAATTGGCGAATGTGCGACAACTTGACATTTGGCTCCGCGGCCGCACGCGCCTTCGCAGGGATCGCGACAACGGCGGTCAATACAGGCTAGTTGCAGTCTGCATTCTGAGCTAACAAGGCACTCGGGTCTGCATGACGGCGGCGAGCCTATGTGTCCTGCACGGCAAGAACAAGCCGCGGCACCATTGGGGTTCACTGTGCATTCGCTATAAGGACCGCAAGGGGACGGTGAACATGCCGAACGTTGTATGTCTGTAAATAAAAATTAAAACTTTCATTACGAATCGATTAACTAATGTATTTAGGTCATAAAATATATAAATATATTTATCTTATGTTGGCCAAAACGTCGACTCAATTATCCTTAATAATATTATATTTATTTATAAAATGCGAAAACATTTGATTCTTACCGGGTTTGAAAATTTCTGTGCAATATGAGAACGGATCACCAGATGTACTAGGTGGACAAGTGCACGATGGTATATGGTTATTTACAGTACATCTCGCGCCTGTTCCACAGGCACCAGGACATGGGTCTACACATTTTCCTCCATGACACGCTTTAGTCGGTGAACATTCACCGTTTGTAGCACATTCGTGGCGACAACCCACATACGGGTCTCCAAAGAATCCAGATACACATGTGCACACACCCGCATCGCAATTAGCATTGCTGCCACATGGTGATGGATTGCAAGGATCTGAAGGTGGGTTCACGGGAGCTAAAATTTTAAAAATATAAAGGCATTATAAATCCACATTACAGATAAATAATGTATAATAAAAGTTTATTTCTCGAAAAGTTTTTATATAATTAACTCTACTTACTGATAATTTCCATGCATTGAATAAATGGATCCCCGGAATATCCAGAAGGACAACTACATATTGGTATATGGTCGTGTACACGGCATTCTGCTCTAAATCCACAGGATCCTTCGCAAGGATTGGTACATTTTTCTGCTATACATGCTTGGTGTGATGGACAATCTGTATTTACTAGACATTCAGGATGGCAATTTGGTGGTATGCCTGTGTAACCCGCACTACATGAACACGAAGGGTTACCATTTACTGGTCGACATTCACTGTATGGTCCACATGGATTTGGTTGGCAAGGTTGTGTCATTACAGGTTGTACGTCTTTAGGCCTCTCATCGCACCTAGAGAAAGGATCACCGCTTGTACCAGGTGGGCAGCTACACAGTGGACTGTGATTAATAACTTGACAATTAGCTCCAATACCGCATGTTCCTCGACAGGGATCGGCACATTTCAGTTTGTGACAGGCACGATCTGATGGGCATTCACTACTGACTGTACATTCTGGTCTACAATCTGGAGGGGCACCTCTGTAGTCCGGTAAACATTCGCAAGATGCTAAACCACCATTTTCTCTGCAAATACTATTAGGTCCACAGGGCGATGGCTGGCAAGGTCTAATTATGTCTAAAACTTCATTCGGTTTGCATTGTTCAAATGGATTTCCTGAATAATCTTTTATACATGCACACGTTGGAACATGATTAATGACTGAACATTCGGCATTGGTACCACAAATACCTGGGCAAGGATCCGCACATTTATTTCGAATGCAAGATTTGTCAGCAGAACAATCTGAACTTAAAACACATTCTGGACGACAGCCCTCATAAGGATTGCCTTGATATCCTTCTAAACATGTGCAAGATCCCGCACCGTCTCTTTGATTACAAATAGCATTAGCGCCACAGGGTGATGGGTTACATGGTTGTGAAACTTTTTCTGAAAATACAGATTTATGTTATTAAAATATTTTTACTTATTATACAATAAAACCAGAAATAAAAATATTTAGTGAATATTTCTTACCTTCAGCAGGAATACATTGCAGGAACGGATTGCCCGTATATTTTTCTCGACAAATACATGAAACCATGTGACTCACTACGATACAATCCGCATTGATACCACATGATCCTGGGCACGGGTCCATACATTTATTCATTACACAGGCTTGATTTGAAGGGCAATCAGAGTTGATGACACATTCTGGTCTACAGTTAGGTGGTTGTCCGACGTAATTGTCAACACACCTACAGTTTGGCTTCCCATTTCTTTCAATGCACACTGAGTTAGGACCACAAGGCGAAGGACTGCAGACATTCTCTGGCTCGGGTACTTTTAAAATTTCGTGACAGTTTTTAAATGGATCTCCAGTTTGACCTGGGTTGCAACTACAAATCGGGCTATGATTGATTACTTCACATCGTGCTGACACCCCACAAGCATTTATACAAGGATTTGTACATTTTTGATTAACACATGCTTTGGTCGATGGGCATTCAGAACTGACGACGCATTCTGGTCTACACATTGGGGGGGATCCTTGGAAACCCTCAATACATGCGCATACTGCGTTGTCATTATTAGATAATCTGCATATACTATTCGGTCCACAAGTCGACGGGCTGCAAGGGTTACGAGGAACAGACGTCTCCACAGGTGTGCAGTGGGTAAAAGGATTGCCCGTATAGCCTGTGATGCAAGAACAAGTCGGAATGTGATTAATAACATCACACTTGGAATTCTGACCACAAACTCCAGGGCATGGATCACGGCATTTATTCCTGAAGCAGGCTTTGTCTCTGGGGCATTCTTGGCTGCCTGTACATTCAGGCCTACATGATTCGTATGGATTTCCACTGTAATCTTGTAAACAGGTACATATGCCGTTGTCACATTGTGCATTCGGCCCACAGGGCGAGGGGTTACATGGGTCAAGTGGAGTTGCAGTCGTTGGAACTAAAAAAAATAAGATTACATTTAAATACAGAAGCATAGACCATCGTATATGCACAACATTTTAAAAATAAACTTAGTAATTATTGAGCTGAATTTTATATTGATGCACCAACAAGATTATCTTGATGGAAGGGTTTATTTAATGTTAATTTAACTACACATAATATGTAAACATACCTTTACTTATGGGTACACATCTTGTGAAGGGATCTCCAATATATCCTTCGTTACAAACACAAACCGCCACATGATTTAACACGTGACAATTGGCATCGACACCACATGATCCTGGACATGGGTCTTCACATTTTTGCCGTAGACAAGCCAAAGATGCCGGGCATTCAGAATTAATGGTACACTCAGGTCGACATGCTGGGGGTGATCCTATGTATCCTGGTAAACAAGAACATGCTGGCCCAGTAGCCAGTAGTTGGCAACGCGAGTGAGGCCCACATGGTGAAGGTGTACATGACGGTATATTATCTGCTTTATCTTCTGGAATAGCTAAAATAAACATTTTATTTTAAAAAAGATTGCTATTTCGATCACTCTTGTTAAATCACTTAACCAAAAAACCACTTACGATAACAATGTGTGAAGGGATCTCCTGTCATACCCGCTGGACAGGTACAGATTGGGTTATGGTTCTTAACCAAACAGTGAGCTTTCAGGCCACATGTGTTTGGACAGGGATCGTCACATTTTTGATTTATACATGCCTTTGCCGTATCACATTCACTATTGACCACGCACTCTGGTCTACAAGATGGTGGTGATCCTACATAATTAGGTAGACAAGAGCATACTGCCTGCATATTGATTTGGTGACATAAACTGTTGGGTCCACATGGTGTAGGATCACATGGAGAATGCGGCAAAGGAGCTGAAATAACATCGTTTTATTAACTAATGACCCCATTGGTATAACATAAACTAATACACCGTTCATAGGAAGTAACTTACGAGGTAGTAAAATTCGTTTGCATTCAAAGAATGGGTCTCCTGAATATCCTTTTGGACAAGTACAAATCGGAACGTGATTCTCTACAATGCATTGTGCCATTTGACCACAGGTTCTTGGACAAGGATCGATACATTTAAATCGTATACACGAGAGGTTTGGTGAACAGTCATCGTTACTTTCACATTCTCTGCGACAACCTTGAGAGCTGTAAGGGTCTCCTTCATATCCTTCAGAACATACGCACGCACCCGCTCCGTTATGTTCCCGACATTCACCATTAGGTCCACACGGAGACGGTGAACATGGACTTGATGTTGGCGTTACATCTGTGACATCTAGAACGGTTAAAAATAGGGAGTAATTAACCCTTTAATTTTAAAATTATTTTTAAAATTCGGAAATTTATGCCATTTTTAATTGTAACGAAAAAAATATTTTAATGGACTATTATATGAAGCTGTAGAATTTATGATATGGAAGTAAATATAAAATATTTGCAGCTGCAACATATAGGTACAGATGATTGGGGCAAACATAACTTTACAACTGTGTTTATCCCAACATACCACTTAAAAAAATGTGGTCTACAAATGCAAAAGGTTTAAAAATTAATAAGGTAATACATATTGGTTATATTTACCAGGTACAACAATTGATACACAGTTGCTCGATGCGTCTCCTGTGTACCCATTTTGACAGCTACAGACAGGTTTGTGATAAACTGTTAAGCATAGCGCGTTGAGTCCACAAGCTCCTTGACATGGATCTTTGCATCGCTCGTTTTTACATGCTGTATTGCTAGGACATTCAGCGTCTATAGTACATTCGGGTCTGCAATTCGGAACTCTACCAATGTAATTTGGTAAACATGAACAAGCCGCTTGATCTCCGATAACTCGACATTCAGAATTTGGTCCACAGGGAGATGGAGAACAGGGTTCGACACGTTCATCTTTAGCTGGAATGAAATACAGGTGTTTATGTATTTATAACTGTTAAAGAAGAAAAGAGATTCTTTCACTGTATTCTGCTGCATTTAAATATATTTACCTCGTTCTGGGTCGCATCTTGTGAAAGGATCGCCAGTGAAGCCTGGAGTGCAACTGCATATCGGGTTATGAGTAATAACCTGACAGCGAGCATTTAATCCGCATGTGTTGGGACAGGGATCAATGCATTTTTTATTAACGCACGCCTTGTCCTGTGGACATTCCGAGCTGACGATACATTCCGGACGACAAGATGGTGGCGTTCCCATATAGCCGCTTTCACATGTACATACACTGTGACCATTTATTACACGACAAAGGCTGTTCGGTCCACAAGGTGATGGTTGGCAAGGATTTATTGGTACGTCCGGTATAACTAAAAATAAAGTTTAATTTTACAATTTGCACGAGTGATTAATAAAACTTAATACGGTCCAATTATTAAGTACTTACGTTCTAAATCACACCTCCTAAGCGGATTGCCGTTGTACCCGTTAAGACAAGTACATGTAGGCGAATGATTAACAGTTCTACACTCAGCATTTATTCCGCACGCTCCTGGGCATGGATCTTTGCATCTGTTATTTGAACAAGCCTTATTGCGATCGCAGTCAGAATTTGAAACACATTCTGGTCGACAACCTGTATATGGGTCGCCGAAATACTCCGGTAAACAAGTACAAGAACCGATCCCGTTTCTCTCTTTACATAAAGCATTTGCCCCGCAAGGTGATGGATTGCATGGATTTGGCGGTGGTTCTGAAACACCTGGAATTAATTTGCAATTATATTATTCTTCTTGTTGTCTTGTCGTTTATTAAAGCACGATGAGAATGCTGTTGAAACTTACGTTCAATTACTCTACATCCACTGAATGGATCACCTGAATATCCTGGTATACAATTGCATAACGGTACATGATTTGCAACTGAACATTCCGCATTCAAACCGCAAGAGCCCGGACAAGGATCTACACACTTTTCATTTTGGCATGCAAGATTACCAGGACATTCCGCATTGATGGAACATTCTGGCCTACAATTTGGTGCAACCCCTATGTAATTTGGTAAGCATGAACATGCAGGCGCTTCTCCAACTACTTTACATTGTGAATAAGGACCACATGGCGAAGGCACACAGGGGTTTCCTTTAGGCCCCGGAGTGATAGGTTCTAAGAAAGAAAATAAGATAGATTAAGAACAAGAGTATAAACACAATTGATAGAAAAGAAACAAGAAAAATACAAAAGAAATGTAGTAATAGAATATACAAGACGTTGAAAGTTTGATTTAATTTACATCAAAATAAAACGTTCAAATTATTTTTAAGACTTTATGTTTTATTATAGTTTCTTTATTCTTATAGTTACACTTGTGATATTTTATTTTCGTTTTAGTTATTGAATTAATATGCTTGCTTATTATATTCTTACTTTGATCTAGCTGGCATATACCAAATGGATCGCCAGTATATCCAGCTTTACACGTGCAAATTGGATTGTGATTAATAGTTTGACACCGAGCATTAACTCCGCATGTCCCAGGACACGGGTCTTTACATTTTTGTCTAATACAAGCTTGATGTTGGGGACAATCGGTGCTCACTACACACTCCGGTCTACAAGTTGGCGGTGAACCAACATATCCTTCTTGACATGAACAAACTCCGTGCCCATCAACTACTTTACATGTACTATATGGTCCGCAAGGTGAAGGCACACATGGATTAGTGTCTGCCAAGGATGCTAAAAATAACAATATTATAAATATTTGTTAATTCTTATTGGTTGTATTAAATGATGTATGTGAATTTTTTTATCAGTGCATACCTTCTTAAACTACAAATAGAATTATTTTCGACATAATAAACTTTGCATAGAACAGGTTTATTGTAAATAATACTAAACATTGTATAAAATTTTTATAAAAATTTTGTTTATAGGTAGTAAACTACATCCTTGTTATTTCGAATGTTAAAAATATGTACTTCACTTATGATATATAATAAAATGTATGTATTTATTACGATCCATCCCGCAAAACCGAAGATTTTTTGTATAGTGAAAAGTAGAATTAAATTTAAAAATCAAACAATAAGGTTTATATTTTTGCACTGATAAAAAGAAGCTTTTATATTTAAAAGTTATACTAACGTAATCTCTGCGGATGGCATGATACAACGGGATTTCCTTCGTAACCTTCTATACACAAGCAGGCAGGTGCATGGTGTGCCACCGTGCACTGTGCATTGATTCCGCACGCTCCTTGACAGGGATCAATGCACTTGTTATTAGAACATGATTTGGACAGAGGACAGTCATTATTTGTAACACATTCTGGACGACATCCGAGGTAAGGATCTCCAAAGTAACCCGGCTGGCATGTACATGCACCAGCATTATTTCTTTCTGTGCAAAGTGAGTTTGGTCCACAAGGGGATGGATTACATGGGTTCGTATCTTCATCAGGAATGTTGACTAAAAACAAATAAATAATTATAAAATCCGTCAGGTATGTATATGTATATGTGTATATGTATCCAAAAAGTACGTTAAAAATCTCACCAATGAAATGACAACCACTGAAAGGATCGCCAGTGTAACTTTCACGACAGTGACAAACAGCCTTGTGACTAATTACAACACATTCGGCATTTGTCCCACAAGACCCTTCACATGGACTGACACATTTTTCTCGAACGCATGCCAGATTACTCGGACATTCCTCATCAAATATACACTCTGGACGACAGTTTGGTGCTCTACCAATATAACCTGACTGACACGAACATGCTGGTGTTTCTCCTACTATGCGACATTGTGAATTTGGTCCACACGGTGAAGGAATACAAGGGTTAGCGGACGGTTTTGGTTCGGGTCCTAAAAAAAGATTTATATTTTAATATACCTATCTATGTTGCCGTTAATTATACAAACATGATTCAAACTTGCAGAACAAGACTTACTTTTTTCATATGTACATCCTATAAATGGATCACCGTAATAATTTGGAGGACAACTACATAACGCATTATGATTGACCACAGTACATTTTGCATTGTTTCCGCAGGCTCCTATACACGGATCAACACATTTTTGGTTGATGCATGCTCTGTTTGGCATGCATTCGCTACTGACCATACACTCAGGTCGACAGAATGGAGGTGATCCATAATATTGTTCTTGACAAGAACATATTGCATGAGCATCAGCTACTCGACATATACTATATGGGCCACAGGGCGAAGGTGAACATGGATCAGTAGGTACATCGTTATTTCCTTAAACAAATTAATATATAAGTATTAAAATATATTGCTGTACCATATATTAATTGCATTAACATGTATAATAAGATGTTTGGCATACTTATGTAACAGGAAGTGAATGGGTTTCCTTCATATCCAGGCAAACAAGCGCACGAAGGAGCGTGGTTGTGAACGCGACATTCCGCGTTCATTCCACAAACTCCAGGACAAGGGTCTTTACATTTATTGTTAACGCACGCTTTATCCTTAGGACAATCCGAATTCAATACACACTCAGGTCTGCATTCGACATAGGGATCGCCATAATAGTCAGGCAGACATGAACATGACCCAATACCGCGTCTTTCTTTACATATCGCGTTTGCCCCACAAGGAGATTGAGAACATGGACTTACAACTTGAGGTTCAATTGCTAAAAAAGATAAGGATAATTAGGAGTTATTCCGACAAATGTTAAGGCTATAGGGCAGTAAATCATTGAATCCAACTTACTCGGTAAAATTGAGCAACCTGAGAAAGGATCTCCAGTGTAACTTTGATCACATGAGCATATTGGTACATGTTTGACAACGGTACAAGTGGCATGGAAGCCACAAGACCCTGGACATGGATCACTACACTTTTCTGAAATACACGCTAAATTTCCAGGGCACTCGACATCTATGACGCATTCTGGTCTACAGTTAGGTGGACGTCCCACATAGTTTCGTAAACATGAACAAACAGCAACTCCATTAACTTCGTTACATTGAGAATGTGGCCCACATGGGCTCGGAAGGCATTTATTTATTGGTATCATAGGCCCTGTTAAATAAGAAAATAATGTATGTAATACACGTCGCGACATTGAATTTTAATCGACTTTATTTGTAAAAAATTAAAATTGAACTTACTGTCGACGAAACACTTCACAAATGGATCACCGGTGTAGCCACTCAAACAGCTACATATAGGGTTATGATTCACAACTTGACATTTTGCATCGATACCACACATTCCAGTACATGGATCCTGACATTTCTGATTAATACACGCTTTGTCAGGTCGACAATCAGAACTAACAATACATTCTGGTCGACAGTTCGGCGGAGAACCAACACACAAATCCAAACATGTGCAAACGGCATGTCCGTTAAAAATACGACATTTACTATAAGGTCCACAAGGCGAAGGTTGACATGGGTCTACAGGTTCTCGTAGAACTAGAGATAATTGGAAAGAAATAAGAGAAATAAGTATACAGGTAAAGAATAAGAACACAAACAAGAAAAGATAAGAAAGAAAGTCTTACTCGAAACAGGAGTACATGCATGAAGAGGATTTCCACTATATCCAGGCAAGCATGAACATGATGGTGCATGGTTTGTAACTCTACACTCTGCGTTTTGTCCACAAGCTCCGGAACATGGATTGACGCATTTGTTATTAAAACATGATCTGTCCATAGCGCAATCTGTATTCATTACGCATTCTGGGCGGCAGCCCAAGTAGGGATCACCATAGAAATCATCAACACAAGTACATGAACCAGCACCATTTCTTTCACGACAATTGGCGTTAGGTCCACAAGGTGATGGATTACAAGGGTGACGTGGTACTTCTTTTGGAACTGAAAATCGTTTATACATGTCATGCTATAACTAAAGTATACACAGAATCATGCGGCATGTGCACTATGTATAAGACGTGCATAAATGTGCAAATTACTAAATAATACTATGTTATTACTTACTTTCTGCAGGGCTGCAACCAGCAAACGGATCACCAGAATAGCCTTCGTCGCAAGAACATATAGGCTGATGATTTTGCACTACACAGCGTGCGTTGAAGCCACATGAACCAACACATGGGTTGACACAGGAACCCGCCATGCAAGCGAGTGCAAGCGGACAATCTTGGTTGATAACACATTGCCGACGACATGTAGGAGGGGCACCCAGCATTCCAGGTTCGCAGGAGCACGTGGCTTGGCCGTTAACGTTACGGCATGTTGAATAGGGGCCGCATGGGGATGGAAGACACGGGTCAGGTGCAGGGTATGTAATATCTGTTGATAATATTTCACATACTAAAACCTATTTATTTTTAACAAAATATACCTACTAATTACAGTTTTAGTGAAATAAATTGTTTTTATTTACATATATAGGTTTCAAAAAGCACTGATAAATCGTAAATATAAGAGAAAAAACTTTTGCCGACAAAAAAAACCGGCAGTAAGTCTTTTAAACGCCAACACTTATAGATAAAAGCTAATACTTCTAATACTACAACGCTATCGTGTGCAGCCGAACGGCTTATTCCAGAGTTTACAAATAGTATATAGTTATTTCAAAATTCTTTTTATACTTCTTAATATTATTTTGCTACGCACTCGTTACCTACATACATTATTATAGAAGCACAATCTTACTTTTCCTGTAGCATCTGATGAATGGATCTCCTTCTGGAAGATTTTCTGGACATGTGCAAATGGGGTTATGGCCAACCACGTGACATCGTGCGTCTAAGCCGCAACTATGCACGCAGGGATCTTTGCATTTCAAACTGATACAAGCTTTGTTTGATGGACAGTCGGAGTTGACAGCGCATTCCGGGCGGCAAGCTGGAGGTGCTCCTAAAAATCCTGGTCGGCAAACGCAAGCAGCACGCCCACTTACGATATTACATTCGCTGTTTGGTCCACAAGGCGATGGCTCACAAGGATTAAATGGCGTATCTGAAAAATATCACATAAATCAAATATGCATTCATAAATTTAGGTATTTAGGTATTTATGAGAACTGCAAGGACTTATTCCTTGTACAATTAGACCAGTTATTGTTTAAATGTTGAGTGACGTGTAAAATACGCAATGATTGTAACTTTACTTTACTGTATCTGTAATATACACACATACACACATACATGTTAACTTACTTGGTTTGTATGACTCGCGGCACGATGAAAATGGATTTCCTTCATAGCCTTTGAAACATGTGCAAACTGGAACATGGTTTGTGACAGTACATTCTGCGTTTACTCCACATAAGTCTTTACAGGGGTCGCGACAATGGTTTGATAAGCATGATAGATGATTCGGACAGTCCGAATTTATAGTGCATTCCGGTCTACAACCACCTGCATATGGGTTACCGATGTTCGGTGGTATACAAGAACATCGAGCCACATCATTCACTACCGTACATATTGTATTGTCTCCACAAGGTGATGGATCACATGGAGTAGGAGTATCAACTATTGGCTTTGCTACACAACCGATGAAAGCGTCCCCTTTGTACCCTTCTAAACAGCTGCACAACGGTGTATGATTGACCACGTTGCATTTGGCGTTATTTCCACAAGCATTCAGACATGGGTCTACACATTTTTCGTTTATACAGGCTAGATGTGAGGGACATTCTTGACTTATAACACATTCTGGTCTGCAGTACGGTGGTGTTCCTGAATAATTTGGCCGACATGAACACACCGGTCGGTCTGATACAACTTGACAGATTGAATTCGGGCCACACGTTGAAGGTTCGCAAGGGTTTTTGTCAATAGGCTCAATGCCTTTAACTTCGTCTGCGCATGCTGTAAACGGATCTCCAACTTTGCCGAGGCCACAACTACATATGGGATTATGGTTTATTACAACACATTCTGCTCCTAGACCACAGCTGCCTTGGCATGGGTCAGAACATCTTTGATTTACACATATTTCCGTCTGCGGGCAGTCAGAATTACTAACACATTCTGGTTGACACATGGGCGCAACCCCTCTATGCCCTGGTAAGCATGAACATACCGCAAAACCAGATGGTGATACTAAACATCTACTGTACGGACCACATGGTGATGGATCACAGGATGTGAGTACGGGTGGTGTAATTGGCGTCGACTGACATCTTACATAGGGATCACCTGTGAATCCTGGTTGACAATAACAAACAGCATGGTGATTTACTGTATTACAAAGTGCCCCAATTCCACATACATTTTGGCAGGGATTTTCACATTTGTTATTTAGACATGCCAAATCTGGGGAACAATCACTATTTACAACACATTGAGGTCGACACGAAAGGTATGGATTGCCATAGAAATTAGGCAAACATTCGCAAGCCAGTGCACCATTTGAGTCTTTACATATGGCGTTATCCCCACAACGAACGTTATCACAATTTTCTGTTTCAATAGCTGCAAAAGACATATTTTTATTAGAAAAGTAAAATTAATATGATACACATCTACAAAATATTGAAATACTAATACATAGAATTGATTATGTTCATATCACAAGACTTACGTTTTGTTGTTGGTTTACAGAGTTCGTATGGATTTCCTATAAAACCATTTCTGCACCGGCAAATAGGATCATGATGGTATACAATACATTCAGCACCAACACCACATGATCCAGGACAAGGGTCTACACATTTATTCCTTAAGCAAGCTTTATCAAATGCACAATCTGAACTCAATATGCATTCCGGTCTACATGCTGGATTGTTGACTGCGTCAGGCCCGATGCAAGCGTCGCAAATTGCAAATTGATTTCCATAAGTATCACATGGTGCATTCGGATCGCATGGATTTGGTGAACATGGTTGAATAGTTGTGTTGTCGGGCGTTATTATTATTGCTGAAAAATACATTATTATAGTACCAATAAAATTCAAACTAAATATTTTCAAACATAATATCAACTTATAACATTATACTTACGGCGATAAATACATTGCGTCATAGGATCTCCTATATATCCATCGGGGCAAATGCAAGATACAGTGTGCTCTGAGCACAAGCAGACAGCGCTGATTCCACAGATATTTTCAAATGAACATGGGTCCTTGCATTTACTATTAATACAGGCTTCGTTAGATTGGCAGTCTGAATTCATTACACATTCCGGTTTACACTCAATTGTCGGATCGCCATAGGAATTAGGAGGACATGAACATAAAGCCTTATCTCCTACATCTTGACACATTGCATTAATACCACATTGCACTTTGTTACATGGTTGAATTGATTTCTGATCTTCCGGCGGCAAACAACAGATTAAAGGATTTCCTATGAAACCATCTTCACAGATGCACGTTGGTCGATGTGATTCAACGTGACATTTAGCATTTAGCCCACAAACTCCTGGACACGGGTCGCGACATGTGTAACCAATACACGCTTTGTTTTGACTACAATCACTATCAACTTCGCATTCTCGTGATTGACAACCACCACCATAGGGGTCTCCTGAGCTACCTTCTACACACGAACACACTGCCTGTCCTTGAATATTTACATCGCATACTGCTTGAGGACCACACGGATTTGGAGTACATGGACTAATGTTCGGTTGACATCCACTGTAAGGGTTCCCAATAAATCCTGTTTTACAGAAGCACATTTCTGTATTACTGCTGACATAACAATCTGCGTTGGGTCCACAGGGCCCTGGTTCACAAAGAACAGCAGGAGGCAGATATCCTTTATTACAAGACTTGTATGGGTTTCCAACAGTACTATCTGGGCAATAACAAGCCGGAATACGATTAGGATCACAACGAGCACCTAGGCCACATGTATTTGGTTCACATGGATTACGTGCCTCTACACAACCTCTAACTGTGTTCGGACTCTCGATATATCCATCTAAGCATGTACATTTCGCAAATCCATTTGATAACACTGTGCACTGCGTATTTGGACCACACGGCGATGGGTTACATGGATTACTTGGAAGTCTGCAAGGTTCTGTTGGTGGATTTCCTTCATAATTTGGTAGGCAGAAACAAGCTGGTCTATTGTCTATTAATCGACATCCCGAAAATGGTCCACATGGATTTGGTTCGCATTCATTGCCTTCAGGAACTGAAAATAATGTTCAGCAGATGTTAGATATAAGAATAATATTATTCAAATTTATTATGTATCCGAACTAATTTATAAATGCGAATGTGGCTTTATTTGATTGTTGTTGAAATTTTATAGAGCCTTTTGGCTAAAACCACTAAACTGATTTTAAAAATTTATCAAAGGGATGTTACATTATCAACGAGTAACATAGGCTATATTTTAATCACCAACCACGAAAACGGGAACTTCTCTGGTAAAACCGCGGGGCGCCGTTAATTGTATATAAATATTACACCTTATATTTTTGGTATTAATATAAAAAACTGCAAAATAGCCTATGCATAGAAAAACTTACTGCAATTTTTGAAGGGATTTCCCGTTAACCCTTTCGGGCAGTAACAGATCGGGTTGCCATTATCGTTTTCGCATAAAGCATTGATGCCACATGGATTCGGAATGCATGGATTTTTAGGAGGTTCACATCCAAGTGTTGGATTGCCGTTGTAACCTGGTAGACATTTGCACGTCGCCCGATGGTTCAGCACGTCACAAACTGCATTTGCTCCACAGCGACAAGGAGATCCACATTCACCGTTTATGCAAGCTTCAGAGTTGGCACATTCATTATCAGTTCTGCAGCCTTGTACTGAAAAAGAATGATATTTCAGAGTTAAATACATACTATTATTTATCTAATTTGAATATGTAAATCTACAGATATATGTACATATATTATTAATCAAATGTAATTTTTACCTTGATAACACTCTAAGAAGGGGTTTCCTGTATATCCAGCTTGACATTTGCATTGAATACCATGATTAGATGGGGTGCATTCTGCGTTATCCCCACATTTATTCATCGTGCATGGGTTTATGCATACTCTGTTTAATCTGTCACATAAAAGTTCAGGCGGGCAATCTTCATTGTATTGGCACACTGATTTTGAATGGTCAAGTACTATAAGAAATGTTGTTGTATTAGATAACTGTTTAGAAGTTCGAATTATAATACTAAGAGCATACAAGAAAAGTAGTATTACCTGGTACACAGCCAACGTATCCGTTTCCTTGGTATCCTTCTGCGCAGCTACAGTCCGAACCGTGGTTTGTGTTTATACAGACGGCATTTTGTGCGCAAGGATTGTGTATGGCACATGGGTATTGGCATGCATTATTTATACAAGCTTCGGTCAATTGACAATCTTCATTCCGAGTGCAACCAACTGAGTAGTAAAATATACATTAAATACTTAAATATTACTAAAACTACCTCCTCATCACGGAAAGTAAATTTAAACTGGTGTATTAAGGATGAACTTTACAAACGTATTATTTTAAGTAAGTACTGATTACTGCCTTTATATTTCTTACACCAGTGAAAAAATTACAATATTTACAGATTGAGGTTAAACAACGTTTACCCAGCAACACCACGATTAATATATCTTTTTATAAAATTTACTGAAATAATTCTAACAACTTTTGCTAAAACAATGTATAGGTATTTAAAAATACCTAAGTACCTGTATAAAATAAAATAGTTAGAGGCACTAGATAAACGTTGTTACTCTTGTTCGTCGAAAAACCGTTACCAACTGTATTATCTATAAATTTTTATATTTATTAATACAACACATTTATATTAGTGGATAAATCGAAGCTTACTTTTTTTAGGTGAACATTTAATAGCCGGGTTTCCATCATATCCGGCAGGACAAGAACACATTGGCCTCCTTGATATTGGCTGACAATTTGCTCCAGTACCACATACGTTAAAGCCGCAAGGGTCTTGACATATTCCCATGAAACAGGCCTCAGTATCTATACAGTCCCGGTCAGATTGACAAGGTTCTGGTTGCCTTGATGTTCCAGGTTTTTCTAGTTTGTTAATATTACAACGACATTAGTATGTTATTATTAAAAAATGGTTAAAAATAATGTGCTCATATTTACATTAATTATTTAGTAAGTAAATATAAATTAAAATGAAATGTCCTTATTTTGTACATACATTTGTCCGATAAAACAACCATTATATCACAATTAATATTTCATATAATAGGAAACGAACTTAGAGATATGTTCTTATTCGATTATAATATAAAACCCTATTGGTATGCGGAAAATTCTATGAAGTGCATACCTCTTCTACAGAAGTCTCCGGCTTCATGATCACATACACAAACGGCGACACGGTCGACAACCTTACAGGGCGTGTTCAGTGCACAGGGACTCGGCGCCACCTCGCACGGATTCTGGCATACTCCGTTTAAGCAGGATTTGTCCATCGGACAGTGTGAATTTAGATCACACTTTTCTTTTTTACGTAAGTCAGTATTAACATTTGCCTCAGTAGAAGTCAAGTCAGTAACAGCTGTCGATTCAGTCCATGCAAAAATGTCAACATCTTTACTACGGGACGACAAATTATCGGTAGATGTACTAACAATGACAATAGAATTATTTACAACCTGCACGTCATTCTCATTTTGTGTAGAAATTTCAGAGGTCATGTCTACTGTACTAGAGATAGTGTTAATCTCCTTAGATGGATATGTAATTTTAGAAGTCTGTGTAGAAGTTTCTGATATTACGTCTACCGTAACAAATGAAGTACTTGTTTCATTTGCATTATAGAATTCTTTAAATAAAGGTGTTATCTCGGCAGATTCTGTAGACATATCAGATATTACGTCTATTTTAACAGGTGTAGTACTTGTATCATTCGCTTTATCAAATTGTTTAAATGTAGGTATTTCCGTAGATTGAGTAGCCTTATCGAAGTTTACGTCTATTGTAACAGGGGTGGCAGTGGGGTCATTAAAATTGTTAAAGTCTTTCAAAGAAATTGTCATTTCCGCAGATTGTGTAGAAATTTCCGATATTACGTCTACTGTAACAGGTGTACTAGTAGTACTAGTATCATATCTATCAAAATCTTTGAATGGTGTTGTAATTTCAGCAGATTGCGTAGACATATCAGATATTGCGTCTACTGTAACAGATGTAGTACTTGTATCATTTACATTGTCAAATTGGTCAAATGAAGGTATTTCCGTGGATTGCGTGGTTTTATTGAAGTTTACATCTATTGTAACAGGAACGGTATTGGTGCCATTTGGGTTATTGAACTCTTTTAAAGAAGTTGTAATTTCCATAGACTGTGTAGAAATGTCAGATATTACATCTGCTGTAACAGGCGAAGTAGTAGTATCATCTATATTATCAAATTCTTTGAATGGAGTCGTAATTTCAGTAATTATGTTTTCTGTAACGGGCGTAGTAAATAAAACGTCAGGCATTGTCTCTACTGTAATTGGCGTAGCACTAGTATCGTCTATATTGTCTAATTCTTTAAATAATGACGTATTTTCCGTAGATTGTGTAGAAAATGTCGGTATCATATCTTCTGTAACAAACTTAGTACTAGTTTTATCTATACGGTCATAGTCTTTGAACGGAGTTATAATTTCAGGAGATTGTGTAAAAAATTCAGATATTACGTTTACTGTGACAGGTGCGATAGGCATAGTAAAAACATCAGTTACATTATCAATATCTTTTAATGAAGATGTTATCTCCGAAGATTTTGTAGAAATTTCAGGCATTAAGTCTACTGTGATTAGCGTAGCACTGGTGTCGTTTATATGGTCTAATTCTTTAGGTAATGACGTATTTTCCGTGGATTGTGTAGAAATGTCTGGTATTACATCTACTGGAATAGGCGTAGTACTAGTATCGTCTACATTTTCGAAATCTTTAGATGGGGGCGTAATTTCTATGGAATGTGTAGATATTTCAGAGATTTCATCTCTTGTGACAGGCATGCCAGACGTAGTACTGGTATCATTTATGTTATCGAATCCTTTAAACGAAGGTGTAATCACCGTATATTGTGTAGTAACTTCAGAGATTGTGTCTAACGTTACAGACGTTGCATTTGTATCATTTACTTTGTCTAATTCCTTAAATGGAGGCATTATTTCCGTAGAGTGTTGAGAAATCTCAGAGATTACGTCTACTAAAACAGGCGTAGTACTAGTATCATCTGTACTATCGAAATTTTTTAATGGAGTCATAATTTCTGCTGAGTGTGTAGAAGTTTCAGAAATTCCGTCTACTGTAATAGCCTTAGTACTGGGATTATTTATATTGTCTGGTTCTTCAGAAATTACGTCTGTTGAGACAGATTTGATAGGTGTAGTACTGGTATCATTTGAACTGTCAGATTCTTTAAATGAAGGTATATCTGTAGATTGCGTAGGATTGTGAGAATTTACGTTTATTGTTACACGGGTGGTAGCGGTGTCATTTATATTATCAATTTCTTTTAATGAATGTGTTATTTTCGTTATATTCTCTTTACTAGTCGCTGGTTGACTGTCTATTGTGAACTCTACTTTCTCTGTTTCAGTAACCATGCCAATGGTGGTTGATTCTACAGGTATACTATTTACATACTTTGTTACATAGTCTGATATTAACTCTTCGATTACGGTAGATCCTTCTTTAGTTGTAGGATGATAATCAGTAGTTGTTGTTTCAGGAGACATAGTTACTATATTTTCTACAGTAGATTCAAAATGATTGCCTATAAAGTCCAAATTTTCATTACTTTTCTCGTTAGGATTTTTTTCAGAAGTAGATAATACATTTTCCATTTCTGTCGGCAAGGTTTTGCCAAATATTTCATTACCTGTGGTACTCTCTCCGAAAGTAGCTGTATCTGTTACAGTGAAAAAATCTTCACTTTCGATACTTTCGGTAAATTTAGTAGGTTTAATAGATTCACGGGGACTATGAGTTACCTCATTGACTTGTGTTATTTCTGGCAATTGGAATTTAATATCGACATTTCCTTCAGTACTAATCATTTTTTTTGAATCCATCTGATAAGTAAATTTGTCAGATGAAGTTGTCATAGTATTAGTCACATCATCACCTTCAGATATATTTATTAATGTTGAATAGTCGTAAGAACTTGTGATTTCAGATTCGGTTGTATCGAGGATAATTTTACTAGTCATATGCAACTCATCTTTACTTGATGAATCTGTGGTACTACCTATAGCTATCGTTTTATCAGTAGTAGTGGGAATATTGCTAGATTTTGTTGTCAACCCTTCTACATTAGTGGCGCTAGTATCTATAGTAGCATCATGATTTGATGTTGCTATTGAACTTGTGGTTTTTGGTCTATATCGAACGGCTGGTTGTTCAGTAACATATGTATTATCAGAGGTTGAAGTTTGTCCTGATGGCATTGCATCATTTAAATCTGTTGTATGACTTAGGGTTGTACTTTTTTCTTCAATAATATTTTTTAGCGTTGTAACAGATGGTGGTTTAGAAGTAGTACTCAATGATTCTGTTACAGTTTTATTTTCTGTCACTTGAGAATGTAAAGGATTTTTTGTACTGATATTGTCATCGTTGGATTTAATTGAATTATTCTGTGTTGTAAGAGTACCTTCATAATCGGTTATATGTTGCATTTCATCAACATCAGTTCTAGCGCTGGTGTACTTAAAAACTGTAGTATCTGTGTCGTTTAAAATATCAGACTCATCAGTGGTAACATCCGTAGAGTAATTAACACTAGATCTTTCTTGACTTGTAATAGTTGTTGTTTCCATATTAATTGGTACTAATGTATCAAAAAAATTCACATCATCGTAACTTTTAATGGTGGCATAATCTGTGAAATATTTTTCCGGCGTCATAGTACTTGTTGTATGTTCTGTGTCACTCATAGATGGAGAATTATTATTTTCATCAAATTCTATTGTCGGTCTATTGTCATTGTCATCATTAATAATCGTACTAAATGTGGAGTGTACAACGGTGCTGTGAATTTTGTCAACATGCCACGATGGAGTGGTTGTTTGATTACTAATTGTATCTGTAATTACCGTAGTTTTATTATTATCAAAATATACTGTTGAAGATAGTGTAGCATTGTTTTCTATCATGCTTGGCACTGTCGAACTGTCGTATTTTATTGTTATATCACTTTCTTCAGTCGTATTTGTTGTCGTATCTGTTTTAGTATATGGTATCTTTTCGGATATATAACCTGTAGTTATTATATCAGTAGATTTTCCTGTCATTTCAGTGGTTTTATCAGAGTTGTCTGGCAAAGTAGAGATAACGTCATGTTTTAACATACTTGGCGAGGTTGAACTGTCGTATTTTGTCGATGTTTCAGAATCTCTATCATTCCCTATAGTATTGATTGTTGTTTTAGTATAAGAAGTCTCCGAGGACATGAAATCTGCATCTATCGTTGGTATCTGTACGGTCGTTATGGAAGATTCAATATTATCTGTAGATAAAGTATCTAAAGTGTAATTATGTTTATTTGTCGGATCAGTAGTAAAATCATATACAGTATTGTCACGAGCAGTGTCATTCGTTTCAAAAGAAACAGTTGTTGTTTTATCATCATGCTCCAAAATACTTTCAGTATGTGAGATTTCTGAACTTTCATTAAAAATATCCGTAACTTTAGTACTAATATTTTCCTTTTCTAAACCGATAGTATTCGAAGTTGTGGACAAAATTCTATTTTCATTTGTAAATAAAGATGAAGTATTAGAATCCATCTCCCCCGAGTTTGTAGTTTGTGTGTATAAATCTTCTAATTGTGATTCTGTGGTTGGGTTTGTTGTTGAGATAAACGGACGCGTCGATAGATCTATAATGTAGGTTTCTTTAGGAGATTCCGTTATTTCATTTAAATTATTTTTTGTTGAACTAACATCTTTCTCATTATTAATATTAAACGTAATTTCTCCTGACCTAACCGTTGTCGGAATCGAATTATCAGAAATGGGTTTTGTACTGAATTCAGCAGAATACGTTTGTTTAGCCGTTGTATATTCTGTAGGTAAGTTATGCAGTATATTGTTATTTACTGTGACTGTTGACATTGTATTTTTATCTAATTCGAATGTGGACTGTGTATTTTCATTATTATACCCGTGTTGTTGCAAACTGGTCGAATAAACACTAGAAATTGATGGAATTGTATTAGTTGACATTTCTGTATTTGAAAATGTCATGTAAGATTGACTATCAAAATAATTGGATGATGTGGATCCAATTTGAGAATCTGTTATTTCCGATTCAAGAGTGGTATCAGAATATATTTGTGTATTATCTTCGGATAAAAATACAGTATCAGTAGTATATTTTTCAAATATTAAATTATCAACATTAGTAGTTGATTCCAAGGATTTTGTTGTTTCAATAAATTGATTATTAGTATTGACTCTACGTGACGAAGCATAATTTTTTTCTGTATTTTCTTTTCGATCTATAGCTTCGTATTTATTAGTAGTCGTGTCATAGTTGTCACCTACGTCACTTTTCATTTCGCTTTCAGATGACGTACTATTTGTTTCATTTGAAGCATCTGGTTCTTTTGTCGAAGTTTTAAATGATAGTATTATTTGTGTGAAATTATTTAATTGTCGTTGATTTTCAGGAGTTTTAGTGTTTGTATTCTTATTTTCAATCGGGGATGATACTGAGTCGTTAGATTCGGGACTTTTTGTACTAATAGGTCTAGCAGTGCTTTCGAAATGAATGGTACTACTACTGTGAACAAGTTCATCAGACTCCAGGGTAGTTTGACCTCTATGATTATTTTTATCGACATAAAATTGGGTACTTTCTGTTAAATGGTTATTCTCAGTACTTATTTTAAGTACAGATGTGGTATCACTAGTATCCTTAACAGTTAAAACAGATATAGTTGTAGTTTCTTCTTGCTCTGTTGTGATCGTATTTGGGGTTCGAACAACATCCGCTAATAAAGCAGTGGTACGTGATTTATCGTCCATTTCAGACAAATCATTACTTGAACTTTTTTCTTCTGTTCCTATGGTGGTGGTTTCGAAGTTAGTATTTGTTAAAGTACTTAAAGACGATTTTTTTGATGTATCAATTCTGAAAGTAGTGTCTTCCGGAACTTTTGCAGTAGGTGAGGGTATGGTAGTACTAATAGATGATTCTGTAACATTTAAACCCTCCGTTAAAAAATCTGTGGTAATATACACAAAATTTGTTGTTTGAGTTTTATTTAAGTTGTCATTGTCATTAATTTGTGTTGTTGATACATAATTTGGTGTTTGTGAGCTCGATTCTTGATCTTGAATAGTATCAGTTAAAATTATTCCTAGAGTCGTTTTGGTATCAGTAGAAAATACTTTACTTTCAGTTGCACTAGTCGAGTATGAGTCGTATTCGTTTGTATATCTATAGTCTGTCACATTGTCTATGTCTTCTGCCATTGTTGTGGTGGTAATGTCGGAGTATATCTCTGTTAGTGGGACATTTTTGGGTTGATCATCTGTTAATGGGAACGCAACAAAGAAAAGTTAATTAACATAAAATTAGATATTCTTAAATAATGTGAAATTTACGTTTTATATTTCATATTAATATTATAAGTAATTTGAAAAGGTAAAAACACTAATATCTTGTTACTAATATGCAACAAAGAATAAAGGAAGTAAACTATTATAAATACAGAACTTCAACGTTCAAAGAACGTTTTTATAAAAATAAACCAAAACCATAAAGGAAAAAAATTGTGAATAAATTATGCGTTGTTTAAAAGTTCAAGAAAAAAAGAAGTGGATAGTGACGCTTACGGTAGTATACAAGTAGAACTACCCAAGTCTGAAAGTCATAGTTTACAAGTCTAAGAAGTTGAGAGATAACAGAATGAATAGGTACTATCTAATAGACAGAAAACTATACTACGGTTTTTCAAAAGATCTACGTCCCAAAGTATTTCAAGGAAAGATAACATTTTTGTAAACTTGCCTGCCGGGTCTGCCGTGTCATCGGTTTGCCAGTATTTTGTGGCGTTTTATCGGACAAATGGTATGCTAAAATTATAGCAATAACCAGTTCATCTGGAGTTAGTTTTGCTATTCACATAATAAAATTATTCGCAGACTATCTAGTATTATGATAGAAGTCCACGATAGGCCAATTATGTGAAAATGACAATGTATGAGTAATAAGGTAAATAACGATCTGTATATGTAAGTATATACTTAGAGTAAAGTAATATACAATTCATACAGTAAGGTAAATCACAAAAGGCAACATAATTAGCAGTGTTAATGTTTTTATAATGTATGTGCCTTTATAAGAAAATGAGACCTACCTTCCATGCAGGCGCCAGAAAATGGGTCACAAGGCACTCCAGGGCGACAGTGAGCACAATTTGTAGTTGGCTGGTCACCTGAAAAAATATTTGTTTATTGACCTAAAGGGCTATTTCAGTTTAGATATTTCGCTGTTGCACATCTAATATGCCGTTTTATTCACAGTGGAGTCACTACACCAAGGCAGCGGTTCGCCATAAACTTCATTAAATTTATGGTATAAATACACAGTACTACATGCGTTTCGGCACCAGAACATTAAACTTACAAGAAACGTCTAAATTCAAAGAAAAAGATATCACACATTACATAATAGTAGGTAACGATAATAAATTATACCAACTTCACCAGCATCTTAATTTTCGCTAATAGTTAAATGTTGGAATATGATAGCCTATCCACTATGGCTTACCAATTACACAAGCGCAGCCGTCGCAGTAGGTGTTAGGATATCTCGCGCAGTCCGATGAAGTTTGGCATTGGCATACTAAAGAGATAAAAACAACATTATTTTAGATTGGAAACAAACAAAACAATTTCCTAATTATTTGCATTCTTTAAACTGAATTTCAAGTACATAATTCATATTTTAAGAAACATTCTTAACTAAGTTTTATCTTTTGATATGTGTTCGAAGTACCGGTTTTACAACAGAAGTTGGGAAGTAAGCAGACGACTCAAATTAGTAGCGTTGTTCCATCGGCTAATCAAACGTCCACCTTTTAATGGCTACGTTATTTAGATTATTTAATATCCATGAAATGTTCACTTGGCACATGCCATTAATTTATACAAGGAAGTGTAATACCAAAATAAAAATTAAATAGGTATTGTACTTTAAATTATTGAAAATAATTTGAAGCAGATCATTTGCGATACGTTTTTGCCTACTTATCACATTTCATAAAAAAATATTTTGGTATCTGGTAAGCAGATAAGTAGTATAATAATAAGGGTGATAGATGTTTCCAGCTATTTTGGACGAACGGTATCGAATATAAGACGAGTCGCACCTTTAGAGCAGACAGGCTGGTGGTCCACAACGGCGCAGTGGTGTCCAGACGCGCAGGGTCCGCCGCGCGCGCATGGGTCAGCGCAGCGACTCTCGATGCACGCCAGACCCGGCGCGCAGTGATCGTGGCTATCGCACGACACCGCTGCGAATATTTCTTCATATTATAACCTTATTACACTGTTATTGAATGATAGATTTTACTGATGTACGAGGATGTATATATTTTCGATTCATTCATAAAAAAAAATTTTTCCTTAAATTACTTGAAATCTATAGCTTAACTGATTAGGGCCAACATTAGAATATATCACAATTTGCCGATTCTATAGAGTTGATTGTATATATAATTATGTTTTACTATAAAGGTTCTACGATAAAATAACATAAAATATACACACACAATAAAATATATTAAATATGTGAGTTGTAAACATTAAGCATTGAAATTTTTTCTGCAAACTCTGTCTCGTGGCAGTTTTGTTGCATCACATTAATGCTTAAGCACTGAAAGCGTTATAAATAGGTAAGTGTGAGAAGTGCGTCCACCACCAAAACTTCAAGTCAAAGTTAAAGTTTAAAAATGTATGTATGTATTTACAACATGCTTGAAAAAATATATGATATTACCATGCTTGAGAAACTACCTGATACAGAAGAAGTTCAAACTGTGGAGAGAGAGATATATGTATATGAACATGCTGGAAATAAAGAAAAAGAACAGCGACAGAATTGAATGAAGTAATAAAGTAGGAACTATCAACATTTCCTGTAATATGAAGAACAACATAAAGATTAATAAGATCATAATTTATAGTCGCTAAATATACTAAGTGGTACACTAATATTTGAATTTTCTATTCTCTGTAGAATTACCTTTAACGCAGCCTCGTTTTTCATCGTGTGTGAATCCATTAGGGCAAAACTTGCAAACTGGGTGGTGATCTTCTACAGTGCATGGAGCACCACCACAAGCATCTTTACAGGGATCTTTGCATTCAAAATCTATGCACGCTAGGTTATTAGGACAACCTTTATCTCTTAGACATATAGATAATGTCGGTTGACAATTTTTTAAACAAATACAGACTACGCGATGCTCTTGCACTTCACACTGGTTCCCTTCAGGGCATACAGGATCTCTTGAGGCTAGACAAGGATTCACACACATGGAATTACGACATGCCGCATTAGAGGGACATTGTTCGTCTCTCGTACACTCTGCGTGTTCTGGCGCGCACGTCAATTCTCCTCTTTCATTCAAAGCGAATCCGTTCTTACACACACATATTGGCTTGTGATTTCTAACTTCGCATTTCTGATTCCTCCGACAGTTTTGGTAACCCAGACACGGATTGCGACATTGACTTGTGGCAAGATCGCATGCTAGCTTGGATGGACACGGTTTAGTGTCTGAGCATGTAAATGTGGCGTTGAGGTCGGCCGTCGGTTTGCAGGTGGGATCCAGGCGGCAGGCGAGCCGCGGCTGCCCCACGTAGCACTGCGGGCACGAGCACTGCGCGCGGTGCATTAAAGGCACGCACAGCGCGTCCTCGCCGCACGCGCCGCGCACCGTGCACGGATCCACGCAATGCAAACTGAGACACGCTCTGTCTACGGGGCAATGCTTGTCGCTCGTGCATTCAACACCTAGGAAGATGTGAAAGAAGAAAGCAGAGTCGAAAGAGCGGTACCTTCAGCCGCGAAGAGGAAACTTTCTCACGAGACAGTGCATGCTTTTTGAAACTGATAGTTTATGACCAGAAATATGTATACAACGGAATACAATACAAGCGATATGTACATGAAGCTGGACAAATTGTTACTGACTGTTTGATAATCAAGCACGAACGGTGAGAATGCTTCCACTAACATCAATTAATACAATAGTACAGATATGTTACATCATTCCATTATAGAAAACATATTTGTACGCAATATACCTAATTAGGTCATTTATACACTATAAAGTTACTCCAAATTTACACATGTTTTTTTACATTTTCCTAAGGATGAGGCTTTTGAAGGATATGAAGGTTAACTACGGAGGTGTTAACTATATATAATACCAAATCAATTATTATTAATTCCTTAATCGCCCAATACGTTTAACGTCTTGGTTGATAATGTGAAACTTGTATATACATAACAAATTGCTATGGTTCTGAACCTTGCAAATGACGATGTGGTAAAAACTATTTCATTTTGAAATAAAATAGGTATCAAAGTGCATTTATACATGGTGTTGAGACAAATGATAAAGATCGTTGACGTATGTATATGAAAGCATACTCACTAGTGTGACATTCGATGTCGGCCTGTCCTTCTGTGCCAGGTATACACCGGCACACAAATTCTCCACCCTCTCTTAAACATTCTCCGTTTATACCACAACCGGTAGTACGACAGTCTACGATGCTGCGTTCTAGGGCACCTAAAAATATTGTTTTAAATTAACATAAAATAAACGATAATCTGAAAACCAAAAACTAGGCTAAAGTACGCAAGTTTGTATTCAGCCGAAAACTTATTAAGTTTTAGTTAAGCAAAGTTTGATAAGGGGTTTTTAAAAGTTTTAAATTTGGCCATCATAAAGTTAAGAAAAACAAACGATTCTTTATCACGCTTATCCAATCTATATATTTTGCTATCTTTCTCATATTATCACGCTTATCCAATCTATATATTTTGCTATCTTTCTCATATTTTACTTCTATAAAAGTGTAGATTATTTCATGGTTAAATTATAAAATATCTGATTAATCAAATCAATTAGATTTAGCAATTTGATTTCACTTTGATAAATGTCAAGTTAATCAGGACATATGTACATATGTATATATCTAATACATATTTACAGTTAACGGTTGATTTTGCGTCATCACTAAGTATAGTTTTGGTTTGAGGTGCAGATCGAGATGGTAAACATCAGAATAAACAATGAGTTCCGTTCACTAAGCACAGTTACTTACATTCTATATTAGGGTCGCCGTTAGGATAATTGCGTGGGCAATAGCACTGTGCTTCACTATTCTGTCCGATACGGCATTGTGCATTTGTTCCACATGTCTTATAAGCACAAGGCTCCATAGTGCCGCAGAAACATTGCCTCTGTGGATTACCAGCACAACCAGGGGGACAAGTGCACTCGTAACTACCGTCGTCTAAGTCACGACATCGGGAGTTTATTCCACATGGATTACGTAAGCAACTGCCTGCTGGAGGCTTAGTGCACTCAATTTTGGGATTTCCAATATAATTAGGTGGACAAGAACATTGTGGCATTCGATTTGTAGGTCGGCATATAGCGTTAATACCGCAAGCGCCAGCGCACACATTTTTGCATTTGCCATCAGGATGACATTCTTCGTCAGCACCACAATCCTCGCTTTTAAGACATTCATAAGACTTGCATTCCTTCAATGGATCACCAGAAAATCCACTAGGGCAACTGCATACGGCACGATGTCGTGTGGCTAAACAAATTGCGTTTTTACCGCAAGAATTTTCCCGACAAGCGTTTACGCAGAGTTTTGATGAACATAACATGTCATCTCCACAATCCCTATCACTGTTACATCCAGGTACGCAAACACCCCTCATGCATAGTTGTCGTTGTGGACATTTATTCCTTGGTGAACATAATAGCCTACAGCCACCGTTGTAGCACTTTTCACCACATGAGCAATCTCTATTATCTTCACAGAGTGAAACACAGTATCCACTATCATCGCAAGGACAAAAACCATCGCATGCCAGTGTCTTTCTCTTACATTCCACGAGTGGATTACCAGTGTAATTGCTTGAACAACTGCATTGAGCTCTGTGATTCAGCACTTGACACTCTGAGCATATACCACATGAGCCACCATCTTTACAAGGATCTAAAAAAATATAGATATATAGATAGAGATTTGTAACAAAATGGTTGTGATAAATTGGCATTATACATATTATGGTTTTATCATATTTTTTTAAATACATAATATAAATAACGAATACTCACCCTTGCATTGACCGTTAAAACAAGCTTGATTAACATCGCATGCGTTGTCATCGCGACATCCTTGTTTACATATTCTATTTTCGCAAATGTGTCCCTCACTACAAGCATCATCACTATTACATACTACTCTGCATATGCCTCGAATGCATTTCTCATTGGATAAGCAGACGACATCACTGTAAAAAAATATACAACTTGTTAACATTTTTGGCTGTACCACAGCAGAGCATAACTATAATGTACAGATTCATCTAATGCACATACGAATTAATAACTATAATTAAGATTAAATGCTATCTACTTTTTTTTCGTACATTTCACCTGGTATCTACTTTTTTTTCCTGATTTAAAAGTAATTACTTATATTCGGGTAAAAAAAAATGGTGTTTTTAACATAGGGATTTAAAACACGGACCGTCAAAGCACCAAATTAAGGTATTTTACTAGTAAGTTTTTTTCATATTTACACAGATTCATTACTATATTTTACCTTCTGCAAGATGGATGACAAGTATCGCCATAACAGCTGAAGCCATCTGGGCAATTTTTATGTGGATCGCACGGTGTTGGTTCACGTCGACATACTGCTTTCGGATCCCCAACTAGGGATGTTGGACATGAACACATTGGTTCATGATCTTTCGTCGCACATAATGCATTGGCACCGCATGTTGCAGGTTCCATGCAAGGGTCAACACACTGGCCAGATATGCAAGCTAGGTTGCTAGCACAATGAGAGTTTGACCTGCATCCTGTCACACATAGTCTCCCATTACAAACTTCGTCGTCGGAACAGTGTTCGTCGGAGGTGCAAGCGTATCTACATACTCCTGAGTCACATCTTTCGCCTTGCAAACACTCTGAACCATCCACGTTACATGCCGGCCTACATCGATCATCTTCACATCTCCATCCGTTAGCACAGTCGGTATGTTTATGACAAGACGGTGACGGTACTCTGACGCAACCAATATTTGGTGTAGGATTTGGAATTAAATCTTCTAGACATGAACATGACGCCTTTCTATCCAACACTGTACATACAGCATTCGGCCCGCATGGGTTTACATCGTTAGCGCATGGATTTTGGCAGAAATTACTGCTGCAGAATTCATCAGGGCCACAATCTTCATTGTGTCTACATCCATATTGACAACTATTTTCCAAACAAATATGACCAAGGAAGCAATCGTTATCAACTCGGCAAGTTACTAAAATAAAATATTAAAATATGTTAGGAACATAACTAAATTATCTTAGTCATTTAACTGTCAATTTATCTATTACTTACGTAAACAAACGCCACTAGAGCAACGTTCGTTCATAGCACACTCTTCATCAATGTTGCAATTTGGTAAACACATAGAGTCCTGGCATGCATAACCACTTTCACATTCGCCTGCACCACCGCAAAGTCTTGGCACTATAAATGAAACAAATATTACATAATGTTTAAAATAAACAACGATTTTCCAAAATACCGGAAAAGCAGAGGTACTCATTTTATAGATACAATTTTTTTACTTGTAACAGTCCTACCTATATTGATAAAAAGCCTTTAGCTTTTTTAATGTGAGGAAGATTGGATTATCTTAGACTCTTAATGCGCTAATTCTAATTTTATACTTACTCCTAACACATTCGACGTCCTGATTTCCTGTGAATCCATATGGACAACTGCATTGCAAAACATGATTTTCAGCACGACATATGGCGTTTAGTCCACAAGCTTTTTCATTTTGGCATGGGTCTACACAGTGGCCATTGAAACACTTTTCAGTTGAACCGCATTCTTCATCAAGGATACATAAACCTGTAGTAAATATCATATGTTAATTTGTCTTCAACTTTTTCAGAGTCGGTATATAATTAATTCATTTACCAACGATAATAATAATCTTTTCAACAAAATAATACTTTACCTTTGCATATTCCTTTGTGACAATAGTGATCGTCGGGGCAATCAGTTTTACCAGAGCATGAAATTTCACGTAAGCGACATCCTTTTTCTCCCAGTGCATTCCCTATGAAACCTGATTTACATTTACATTGTCCTGTATGTCTTGATGTAACACATTCTGCGTTTAATCCGCACTTAACATTTTCACACGCATCTATAGAAGAAAATTAATAATTACTATTTAAATCCTTTCCAAATAAACTTTAGTCATCATCTTCCTAGCGTTATGTCCCGTGCTTAGACGGGGTCCGCTTAGACCATGATCCAGGATTTAGCGAGTCTGGTAATTACATTGAAGCGACTGCCGATCTGACCTTCGTAACCCTAAGATAGGGGAACCAGACAATTTTTGGATCATGGTTACAAATCCAAAGCTGTTTGAATTTGCAGGTTTCATCACGATGTTTTCCCTCACCGTCGAGCTAGTGGTATAAATACGTACATAGATTTGAAAAATCTAGAGGTACGTGCCCGGGTTTGAAGCCGCATTCCTCGGTTAAGAGGCGCGTGTCCTTACCATTGAGCTACCACCGCTACTAAACTTTTATAATAGATGGAAAATTTAAATTACCTGTACACTTTCTTATGCCATCTACAAGCGTACATCGAGCGACAGCAGGGCAATCCCTGTTTAGCCGGCATTCTTGGGCTTTATGACATCCCTCACCGTAAGGGTCCCCGACTGCTCCCTCGGGACAGGCGCACTGTGCACGATCTCGTATATTCTTACATTCGGCTCCATTACCACAGGGGTTTGACGTACACCAATTTATTGGCGTACATCCTTTTAATGGGTCACCTGTATACCCAGGCTGACAATAACAGACCTGTCGATGTCTTTCTGAAGAGCAGATCGAGTTTTCGCCACAGTTGTTCTTGTTTAAACAAGCAATCTTACACATATTTTTCTCACATGTTTTATCGTCTGAGCAATCAGAATCGGTATCACATTGTTTCCTTTTACAACCTTGAAGAGGATCTCCGAAGAAACCTTGTTTGCATGAACATACGGCCTGATGATTTTTACCGACACACGTTGCTTGCCTTCCACATGGATGCTTTTCGCACACATTGATGCATTTGGGTATTGCATTTCTACCCAATGCACATTTTTCATCATCCGAGCAATCATTTTCCGACGTGCAATGACTTTCCTTACTACATACATTGTTTAAGCAGAATTGGAAATCAGGGCAAGTGCTATTTGAATCACATGTTATACGGCATGTCCCTTGTATGCATACTTGATCATTTAGACAATCTCTTGAATTTTTACATAAACCTATAACAAATTGAGTTTTTAAACAATGTAATGTAAAGCAAGATTTTTATTGTATGTTCATTTCATTGTATTATTTTTTATTTTCATATTTAAAGCAATATGGAACTTACCAACACACAAATTATCCACACAACGGGTTCCGGATGAACATCTACTATCATCAGTACAGACTTGAACTGGAACACATCCTAAGACTGGATCTCCAGTATAACCGGCGGAACATGAACAATGTCCTATATGATTTCTAGAAAGGCAATTGGCATTTTTGCCACAAGCTCGAGGAATACTGCAGGAATTTTTACATTTATAGCTAACACACGCTTCTTCAGATGAACAATCAGTATCCTTAGTACATTCAAATTTATTACATATTTTGTATGGATCGCCTTGACTATCTGGTGGACATTCACAAGTCGGCTTGTGTTTTGCTACGACACATTCTGCGTTTTCACCACACGGTGACAGTTTCTCACAAGGATTGACGCAATGATTATTTGAACATTTTGTCTTCTCAGAACAATCGTCATCTGAAAAGCAATCCCCAGGCATTCTACAATTGCCCGTAGTAGTATCTAGTATAGTTCCATTAACACAATTGCAGGCATATGATCCTGGTATGTTTATGCAATCTGCATTCAATTGACAGGGATTATTGAGGCATTCATTTATATCTTCACATATATTATTTAGTAAATCATATCCGGGTGAGCAAGTACATAAAACTTTGTGGTTTTCAATTTTACACAAACCACCTTGACAAAGAAACTCCTCACATTTGTCTGAAATAACAATATAATATTTATTTTAAAAAATTTAATAAATCATATATTCACAATAAATTTATTAGAAATTACTTCATACCTGAACATTTATTAGTCTTAACGTTGCAATATTTATCATTAGAACAGTCTGAGTCGTCGACACATTCTACTTTGAAACAGCCAATATTTTTATCGAATGGATTGCCTAAGTATCCTCTCTCACAAGCACAAGTGACTTGGTGCTTACTAACTGAACACAGTGCATTGTGCCCACAGCCTTTATTTTGGCACGGATTCGTACATTTTCCTTTTATACAAGCCAATGAATCGTCACATTGATTATCATTTCTACATTGATTTGGTAATAAACAACCGGTTTTATATGGATCTCCAACTGAGCCTGTTGGACATATGCATTTAAATGAACCGGGAAGATCATCACATAGGGCAGTAGGATGGCATGGGTTATTACCGCATTCATTTACATTAATACATTCGTCTGCAACCATTTCAAATCCAGAAGAACATTGACATCTTGAAGATTCACACACTTGGTTGTTAAGGCAATCAGTATCCGACTTGCATCCTGCTATGCATATACCCGAGTTGCAATGTTCGCCGTGCAAGCAATTACTACTGGAATGGCAGATTTTGTGACATTTGTTATCACTGCATTTCTCGCCTATAGCACATCCTGAGTTATCTTGACAAGGAACTTGACACAGCAGTCCAATGCACATGTGATCAGGTGGACATTCTGACGTTCTAGAACATGAGCTTGGTTTTCGAACACAACCTTGTTGTGGTGTGGGTGCTCCCTCAAACCCAAGAGGACACTCGCATTTCGTACTATGGTTTATTCTTGAACATATAGCATTAGGACCACATACCCTTGTTACGAGACAGGGATTTACACATTTACTATTTATACAAGATTCTTCGCTAGGACAATCATCGTTACTTCTGCATCCAATTAAACATTGCCCATTTACACAGGCCTGCCCAATACCACATTGAGAATTTTTGTTACATTTTGATACGCATAAATTTCTTGCGCACACGTCGCCGGGGTCGCACTGACTTGCATTTTTACAAGCTGTGAAACATTGACCATTTGAACAGATGTCACCGTCACAATCGGATTCAGTGTTACAAATAAGTAGCTTTTTCTTGCATGCGTTTCCGCCGGGTATGCTTTCATATCCATCAGGACATAAGCAAATTGCTTTACGATTAACTATTTTACATAACGAGTTTATGCCACATGCCCCGTCGCACGGATTTGAGCAGCGACCATTGACACATGCTGCTTCTGCTGGACAGTCCTGATCACCATTTACACATTCGTCTTGTTTACGACAGCCTTTTTCTTTAGGATCGCCAATAAATCCAACTGGGCATTTACAAACGTATGATGAAAGTAGTGGTTCACAAATAGCAGAAGAATGGCATGGATTAGGGTTGCATACCTCGACTTTTTTACAATTTACTTCAGGCAAGGGATCTGCTTTATATCCACTTGGACATTGACATGTGGTTTTGTGATTTTCAGCTATGCATACAGCATTGTCTCCGCAAGAGTCTTCTGTGCAAACATTCATGCATGTATGAGACATTCTATTGCAAAGCTCGTGGGACAAGCAGTCAGCATTGTAAATACATGGTACCGATTGACAACCTTTTTGTAAATCATTTGGGTTTCCTGTGAATGGCCCAGATGGGCATTGGCATTTAGCGACATGATTATTGGTGACACAGAGAGCATTAGGACCACAAGTAATTTGTTGACATGCCGGTATACATTTTTTTATATTTCCCACATTTTTGCATATTTCGCTTTCTCTACATTGTGCATCGTCTGTACATTGGTTTTTATTAATTAGGACACACCCATCTCGATCATTTGGATTTCCAACGTATCCAGTCAAACATTCACATTGGCTTTTGTGATTTTTAGTTACACATTTTGAATTTTGTGGGCATGTAAATAATAAACAATTATCTTCGCATTTATTCACGCCAAGCACATCCTTCTGACATGATTTGTAGTCTTCACAATCATCATCTTTTTCACAGTCAGGAGTAGACGGTTGTTCACAATTAGAGCTTACAGGATTCCAAAGAAAACCCTCTTTGCAGTCGCAATGGACATTACTGTCCGTAATTCGACATACTTCATTAGCACTACATGATATAGTGGCGCATACGTCTAAGCATCTATTTATAGCTCCATCCATTGGGACACAAACCTGTGGCTCTGTGCAATCACCGTTTCCAATGCATTCTACCTCATTGGGCTCTCGCTGCTTTAGATGACATCCTGTTTTTATATCGGTAGGTTTCCCGACATAGCCTTCTCCACAAATACAATGTGCCTGATGGTTCGCACCTATACATAGAGAATTTGGGCCACATTGTAATTTGCTACATGAGTCTACGCATTTACGGACATTTTTGGCTATTTGGAAGCAGATTTCTGAATCTTTACAATCGCCGTCAACCATACATTTTTCCTCAGAAACACAGCCTCTTTGTAAATCATTCGGATTACCACTGTGGCCGGGTAGACATTGACAACTGCCTTCTTCACATATTGCTCTGGGTCCACACATTACAGTCCGACACACGTCAACACATTTGGATTTTTCGCAAATATAACCATCCGGGCACGTAGCATTGTGGGAACATGTGCAAATACTTCCTTCTACACATTTTGAAATCGATACTTGTGAACAAAGCTCATAAGGATTACCTACATATCTGCTTTTGCAAATACAACTGAAACTTCCAGGTGTATTGATACATATAGCATTCTCAGCACAGGGTTTCGAACCACATTCATCAATATCTATACATTGTATGTTTGGGTTTCCAACGTATCCAGGTGGACATAAACATTCGACATGTGCCCGCGTCTGTTGGCACACAGCATTAACTCCGCAAACGGTTTTAGCACAAGTTATTTGGCGTCGGGGCAGGCATTTTTTATACGGGTTTCCAGTAAAACCTTTGCCACATTTGCAAACGTTCGTTTGTCCGTAAACACAATGAGCATTATCACCACAACTAGGATCGCAATCTGGTGGGGATATAGCTGTAAAGAAAAAAAAATAGATGAAACTAGCTCATCGATAGTTTAATTACTTGAAAAAATTATCCGAATTACGAATATCGCTATTTTTACTTACGTGGCATACACAAAAGGTCAGGATTTCCAACGAAGAATGCATTGCAAACGCAAACACCAGTGTCTTCGTTACACGAGGCGCCAACGCCGCACACAACTCCATCACAACGTTGCCGGCAGCGGCCTGCCACACAGGTCAGAGGTTCCTCACATGGCACCCCAGGCCCACACACATCTCTTCTACATGCTCCTCCAGGGAACGGATTACCAACAGTACCCTCTGGGCAAACACACGTCGGACCAGATTTTGAAATTATGCACTGAGCTCCAGAAGCGCATGAGTATGTATCGCAACCTAAAATAATTGTACGATATAAACAACAGCAAACAACATTTAAAAAATCAGTGTGTATTTGACTAGTAGTTACAAAAGTATAAATAACTAAAATAACTTACCAGATATGCACTTGCCTCCTTCTGGTTTAGTGTATCCAGGATTACATCGACACCAAGCGGCATGGTTATCGACCTCGCAAAAAGCATTAGGGCCGCATAAAACAGTACTGCAAGGCGATACACATGTGTGATTTAAACATGTTAAAGTATTAGGGCACTGACTGTCTGAACTACACCACTGCTTTTGTTGTGGACCATCATTGAAATTGCCTGAAAAAAAAATACAGATTCAATTAACTAGCTCCCGTTTGCTCGTGATGTTTTGTAAATAAACATTTCAACAAGAATCTTTGAATATTTAATTTCTATGTTTTTATAAAAAATACTTACATCCTCCTTTATATGGATCACCAACCATGTTAGGTGGACAAACGCATTGATATCCCCCTTTCCTATCATGGCAAATGGCACCGTAGGCACAAGGGGCACTATGACATTCATTCCTATTAGTGCAGCCCGTGTAGGGATCTCCTTCATATCCCGTCATACACATGCAACGCGGTGGATCGCTAGGAGTACATTTTGCATTGATGCCGCAAGTAAATCTTTCGCAAGGACTTTTGCACTTTTGACCATCGGTAACATCCAGATAAAATGGTGGAGGGCAAACACATTTTCCAGGTTGAATACATTTTTCATTTGGAAAGCAATCAGAATCGCTTATACACCGTTTTTGATTTAATGCACAATGTCCGGATATTTGATCTTTACTATAACCAGACGGACATTTACAAGTAAATGACCCAACTGTGTTAACACACTCAGCACCAAAACCACACACAGGTTGACCTGATGTGCATTCGTCTATATCTTCGCAAGCTCCATCAACCGTTTGCGAAAATCCGGCTGGACAAGCGCAATAGCTTACTCCATCAGAAATTACAATACACTCTGCTCCTTTTCCGCACTTGTTATCCTTAGTGCAACCAGAGAGGACACAATTACCATTGACAACTTTGTATGGAGGCTGACACTGGCAGTTTATATCAGTACAAACTTCACAAAGATGGTAAGGATTTCCACTATATTCTGATGGGCATTTACATTCATAGCTACCTGGTAAATTCTTACAAATGGCATTTAATCCGCAAGGGGAGCGTCCATGGTGTGTACATTCATTAACATCTTCACACAGGCCAGTTTCTTTACTACGTAAGAATCCTTGAGAACAAATACAGACATGTTCGCCATCATGTAAAATGCATTGTTCACCTTGGGGGCAGGGATTGTTACTACTACATTCACTAGGTACTGTTCCTGGCACACAACCATCTACGTAAGGATCTCCATTGAAGTTGCCTGGGCACTCACACAGGAATCGTCCTGGTAAGTTTTTACATACAGCTCCACTAGCACATGGATTATCGTCACATTCGTTAATATCTTGACAGCCACTAGGTGATAATGGATCTCCGGTGAAACCACTTCGACAAGTACATTGTGCCACTTGGTCGAGTAAAAGGCATTCTGAGTTGCTTCCACATTGTAAATTTTCACAAGGATCTAAAATGGAAAATGCAATGTTTAATTTATTTTATTAAATTGTGAATTTTATAACACCTTTAGGTATTATAATCGATAACAAAGTAACGCAAAAGTAGCTTATACTTCAGAAATTTATTAATGGTTTAATTACATACGGGAGAACCCGAAACTATACTTGTACTTGTAATCTAAACATAAAAATATTAACACTTACGTCTACACTCATTGCCTACGTTTGGCTCTGGACATAAACATCTCGAATTTGAATCACATAAAGAATTCCCTGGACATTCATTATCATTTTTACACGCAAGAATTTCAGCGCAACGTATTTTAGGATCTGGATCAGGTATATAGCCTTCTGGACAATCACATGTGTATGAACCATCCTTATTAAAACAATCAGCTTTTTCTCCGCAAAATCCTTCTATTTGACATTCATCAATATCTACACATTGCTTGTATGCGTCTCCAGAGTATCCATCAGGACAGTGGCAAATGAAACTTCCAAGAGTATTAGTGCAACGTGCATTTACACTACAACGTCCTACCGGGCCGAGTGATGTGTCACATTCGTCTATATCGATACAACCTGCTGCAATATCAGATGGATTGAATGTCCAACCATCTTCACAAACGCAATAAGCTTCGGCCCCATCTGGCTTGCAGAAGGCGTGCTCGCCACATTTAACGTCTTCGCAAGGAGCTCTACAAGTTACACGAGGTGGGGAGCCAACAAATCCAGAAGCGCATTCACATGTGTAGCTGCCAAGTGTATTGATACACATAGCATTTTCGCCGCAAACATTTTCTTTTCTATCACATTCGTCAATATCTACGCAAACAGATCCTCTGGCATCAAATCCTTCTTTGCAGAAACATTGGCTCTCAATACATTCGGCGTTATTAGTACAGTCGAAGTTAGATTTACATAGAGTATTGACATCCACCTGCAAATAAATGTAAGTAAAATAATTCGTCACGGCTGGTAAAGTCATTAGGAATATAATATGTTTATATAAATACCTGTTCACAAGCAATCTGTGGATCCGGTTTAGCTCTGTACCCCTGAGGACACACACAATTGTATCCTGGCTCGGCATTCTCACAGATGGCATGCGTACCGCAAGGTCGTTCAAATATCTCGCACTCGTTGACATCGCGACAGCCGTCGGGCGTGCGCGCGTCTCCCGTGTACTCCGGCGCGCACGCGCACACGAAGCTGCCGATCGTGTTGGTACACACAGCGTGTGCGCTGCACACTGCTTCGCTACTCTTACATTCATCCACGTCTGGTGTAACAAACAACGCACGTCTAATTACATCTGCCGCTTGCGCGGTCACTGACACGATACGCTCACAGTAGGTACGCCGACAGCCATACGAAGAGGAAACGAAGAGAGACACAGACACGTTCAAACGTAATGTTACGAACGTTGACAGAAGAAAAGACAGAAAAGAAACCAAATATATTATTACGAAAAAGAGATTTTCCATAAAGGGAAAATCCTTTTGTAATAATATACAAACGAGAAGAAAATCTATATAATTTAGATGGAGTCGTCGTGATGTCCATTTGCGGCCGACGATAAAATGCAGGTGTTGCCCTTTGCTGAAATCATCTCAATGAGTTGATATGATTTAACCGCATCAATTATTAGATAAGGTGACCATTAGTAAAAGCGTGAACTACCTGCGCGTCACTTTCGCAGTAGTATTCAGTGAGCACGACTCGTTAAAGGTGTGTATTATAGTATTATAAAGCGTTAGACCACAGAAGACGAGAGGGTTAGCGTACGTCACACCTACTGGCGTACCGGTTGATATGCTTACCAATGCACTGTACGTCAGGGTCTCCTTCAAAACCTGGTGGGCATACGCAACGGAAAGCGCCGGGTAGATTTTCGCAGAGAGCGTCGCGGCCGCAGGATGCACGCGAGCACTCGTCGTGGTCGCGGCAGCCGACGCGCGGGTCGCCCTCGTACCCAGCTGGGCAGCTGCACTCGTACCCGCCCTCCAGGTTGCGGCATAGCGCGCCCGTACCGCACGCGTCCGCGTTCAGGCATTCGTCCACGTCAACACACTAACAAAATTACGTATGGCTTAAGCATCATCGTGTTGACTAATGGACAAGTTATACGTACTTAGATTATAAATATCGATATCGTTAAATTGGTTGTTCACTTTTCGTTTCCGGTAAAGGAGGCGGGCTTTAATGATTACAACCATAATGTAAATAGTAAGCAGATGACATTTTAGAAGATATTTTATATACTTAAAAGAAATTATTATATTCCCATGATCACTTACGCCATCAAATGGATTTCCGGTATAACCAGCTTGGCAGGCACATGTGTAATTTCCTGGATAGTTCCGACAGACTGCGTTAGCACCACAAGCACCAGGTCGTCGACATTCGTCAATATCTACAAGATAAAACATACCTTTGCATAAAACGTACTTAACAAAAATTATGCTGAATCTCTCCTAATCGATATCTTATGTCGTACATATTTGATATCTATTAAAAGAATGTCTAATATTGAAAATTGCAATTAGTAATTTTTTTATGCATACTAACCTCGGCATTCCTCTTCACCGTCGCCTTCGAAGCCCCGGTTACATTTGCAAATAAAATGAGCTGGCAAATTGCAGCACTCGGCGTTTGCAACACAACGAGCGGCAACATTTGGATCTTCACACTCATTTATATCTAGTGTATAAAAATATTAAAATAAAAAATTGCAAATTTATTTATATTTTTGCGAATTATATAGTTTGCGAACTAATTGCGAAATAAATTAAAATATTAAAATAAAAAATCCCGAGATGTTATTATTATATAATGTTTATGTAAATACTTTAAAAAAACGTCAACTTAGTACCTACTTAAAGATAGATTTTTCTGATTAAAAATTTACCAAAAATATTTTTTAAGAGTATTATACTATTACGTTATATATGTATATTTTGATATGTTATCACTTATATATTTACCTTTGCAAGTGAATCCGTCGCCTTCGTATCCAGGAAAACACGAACATTGAAAGCTACCGACTGTATTTGTACAATGAGCAAAAACATCGCATGGTCTGTCTTTACATTCATTTATATCTGAAAATCGTCAATTCCATAAGTATTTAAACTTCGCACTTATTAGATCATATTATTAATTTTACAGGAATTGAAATAAGTTTAGGATTTCTACGTACCAGGTTCCTGGCAGTTACATCCACCAAAACCGTCATTACAATGGCACACACCATTTAGACAAGCACCATTTATACAACGTGCGCCATCTTCTTTGGTACAATCATCTAAAAATATCAAAATTAGGTACATAGTTTGAATCCAACTGAAGCTAATAATATGAGTCTAAGACCGTACTTTTAAACTTTATTAAAAAGGAGAGTTAAAAAAGCGTTTCATTTTAGCATAAAAAGTCTAATTTTGGTCAACAATCTTTTTAGTCTAATATTCAAACTCGAAATTTCGAGATCACTGCTCCACCACTCCGACTGAATTATATTATCAGAATTAAAGTCGTAACTAGATAAATGAACAGTTGGACGCATGATTATAAGGACAAGAATTGAAATAAATTTGAAATATAGTTTACAATTTTATTATGATTACTATCTCATCATGTGATTTGACTTTGCCACGACTGCACATCTCTGCTACTGACCTCAAAAGTTTTGAATGAACATAATGTACTTGTAGTGACGTACTACTTGTACCCGCCCATCACCATTCATTGATAAACTTATGATGCTATTTGCTTTGCTAACGCGTTACATAATATAATGGCATAATAGTATAATAATGGCTATAATTAAAATTACAAATTTTTAGGTTTTGATTCTCTGACAAGAACTTCGGTGTGGTATTACATATACTCGTACATGGTGTAATATTTTTAATAATTATTACCATACATTATAGCTATTTGTAAAAACAGGTAAATAAATAAAAAGTTAAAAACTCAATATTTCCTTATCAGTTTACAAATTCATGTTACTTAATTTTAGAAATGCATACAGCCCTTATAAAAATGTGTGTTTAGGAAATAATCAGCTTACCTGTGCATTTCAACTCTGACTTGAGTTCATCGGACGCCTTATAACAGTCCGGCACACCGTCACATAATTTAGATAATTCATATAATTGTAATATTTGTGTCGATTCGTTTACTTGACAGCCAAAATAGCCGTCTTCTAAATTTAAGAAAAACACTTCTCGTTTTATTCCTAAACCTATTCCATATTGGCTTTGAGTCGCTACCTGTGGAACAAAAATATAAAATTGCAAAGAATACTAATAATCAATGATGTGTACTTAATTAATTATCCTTATCTTAAGTCATTATTACTTACATGTGTCGTTGTGACTAAGAGCGTCCAAACCACGAGCGGTAAGGTTTCTATGTACATTGTTTCTGAAACAATAGAGAAAATACATTGAGTACGGTATAAAATGCTACAAACTCAAGATGCATATTAGATCTATATATATAGTAAGGCTGCGTCAGGATTTCATTATTGGGTGATCTAGAGTTAGGTACTTATTTGGTATGGCTAATATCAACGTTTTATGTAGGTAGGTATGTGCAAACGTAACTTATCAAAACTAAGTATTTAATATTAACTTGCTAGGTATTTCTTGGTTTCAATTAGGAAACTAAATACACGCATATTGTTCTATTTTTTATGTTAGAAGGAGCCTACGATGGTAAACGATAATAAATTAATACAGCAAATTGTACGTAGAATTGGGACCAAGCTGGAGAATAAAAGACCTTACCTTTGTAAGGTAAAAAATCTTTATGGATTTCTTTAGAAGGGAATGCAAAGCCACAGGTGGCAACTAGTTAGATTTGTGTGTAAACAGCAAGGTCGACTAAATAAAGTGGGTGTCGTCTAACTCGTTATGCCCTCAGTAAGAACGAGTATTAGCAGCATAATGATAGTAGCAGGCACTGACCGGCCGCCGCGCCGGACCCGCGGTTACCGATCCGTAGCGGATCTCAGTCATAAACTTACGTGAGCAATTTAAAAAACATTACTGATGTGTACCTCATTACAACTTATAACGTAAGACCGTAAGGCGTAGATATAACAATAAGTAATAATAATCTAATCTATATTATTTCTGTCAATCTTATTTTGTATATCATTTGTAATTTATTGCAAGTTCCAGGATTGCGTGCAAGTTGTGTGGTCTATGAAAAAGCTATAGCACGATTTAAAAGCTATTGTATTTGTTCATTGTACCTATATTACAAAAAAGGCTCATTAACTTTGTAACCATATCCAGGCAATTGTTAAAAGGATGAGTCAGTCAATGTCGATCAGGTTTGTTAAACGATAAATCGAAAGTACTGTACACGTAGTTACGAGTAAGCCATTAGTTCAACATCGTCGGACCGTCAATGCATCATTAATTGACCGCTGATCGATAACTGATCAATAGTTTTATCCACTGATATTCATCCGCCAATCGGGTCATAATATATAATGGTAACTACTAAGGTTTCGTGGTAGGCGCGGTACCAAGTGAGTTTTATTTAAAACTAGCTGTGCCAGCGGTGTCACCCGCGTTTATGGTTAATATTATAAAGACTATTTCCGTCATACATGATTTCTATGTAACTTTAACCATTAAGGCTGCACACGCGACGGAAGCTTAAAAAATGGAGTAACTTCTCTCGTTTTCCCAACATTTCCCTTCACTACTCTGCTCCTATTGATTGTAGCGTGATGAAAAGTATACTATAACCTGCCCAGGAGTATGAAGAATAATTGTACCAAGTTTTGTTAAAATCCGTCGAGTAGTTTTTGTTTCTATAAGGAACATACAGACAGACAGACAGAAAGACAGACAAACAGACAGACAGACAGTCAAAAATTTTACTGATTGCATTTTTGGCATCAGTATCGATCACTAATCACCCCCTGATAGTTATTTTGAAAATATATTTCATGTACAGAATTGACCTCTCTACAGATTTATTATAAGTATAGATAATCATTGTCTATTTAAAGATAGCTCACAAGTACAGGTTTGGTTTTTCGAATAGTGATTAATGTCGTGAATGTCTTGTCTGCGCGCGACCAGCGTTTCCGTTTATAATAACTGACGCGACAAAGGCGAAGGCTAAGGCCCGAGGTCAGATAACTGTGAGAGGTTTATTTTTGTCGTTAGTCTAACTTATATTTTTGAACTACCGTAATTATTCCCAGGAAAGATTTAAGTACTAATAAAATTATAGGTTAAAAGACCTGCCTCCTATGAGTTGGGCATAACTGTAATAAATCCTCCACAGGACACAAATTTAGAATAGCTCTATAGGGCAGTCAATAACCTAGATAAATTGAAATCAAAATATCTTCATAGTAATTATTTGTAAGTTGTATTGAGGAATTAAAACATTTTACCACCCGCAAACAGTGTCATCGTTCCAGTTACGCTGAGTGCAGAGGTAGGGAGATAGTTGTGTATTTGCTCAGCCGTGTCCTAGAACTGCATTCACATATTTGCTCAATTTTCGAAGCACCAGTTTGAGAATCAGGAAGCGGTAGAGACGTGCGACCCATACATGTTAAGCCTACGTTAATCTCGATTCATTGGTATTGAAACAAGCCCAATAATTTACATAACCCTTACAAAACGGTTCATTGAATATTGATAGATGCTAATTGATCTAGCCACATGCCGGCAAGTGATGATGATTTGAAACACAGTTTGTTTATTAAGAATGCACAGATCTTGACACGTCAAATGTCATTCACATGATTTAACACTCTACATCTACTTAATTGTATTATTTATCTATATTTATTTGGATAAATTAGATTTCAAATCCAAAATAAATTATAGGGCCAACAGGACATATACATTTACACCCTATGGTATCTGTAATAGGCCGAATTTCACGAGAATACATCGTTGTATAAATAACACTTTTTTATATATTCCACAAATGTTAAAGCTATATATATAAAGTTACAGTTACAATAAAATTATGATGATAATGATTGATTACACAAACTATTGAGGTCGAAGAGACTTATAATATATTCAATATTAAACCTTGACATTATGAAAATTACTTATAATAAGAAACAATAGACATTTAAATGCTCATTCATATTTAAATTCAGTGAAGTGTAACTTAAAGAATATGTAGGTAATTTTAGTGTGTGCAGTCACAGATAAAAAACAAATATTTTTCAAGAGTCCCCACCTTATGTAATAACAGGTTCTAAATCTGGTCATCGTCCATATAGGTATAGTAAATAACTTAAATATTATTAAATCCGTAATTGTTTTCTATATTCCAAAACACTTTCCATTATTAAAATTATTAATCTGATGGAATTGTTCTTTTTATCTAGAAGTTTAAAAGGTACACAAACAAGTTATATCTCTAAAACACGAATATGACCTAGAAATCACTGAATTAGTACCTACGTAAAGTACAAACATTTGCCCTTGATGCAAATCTCACTTAGGTGCAAATTGACTATGAAGGTTTTTGAACGATATGCTAAATTGTGATGCCCAGGCATCGTTAATTACTTAAACACAACACATCAGTATAAAAAAATAATTAAAGTTACTATAAATATCGGCGAGACGCTGTGGAGTTCAAGGAAGCGCATTATATTTTTCTTTTTTCTAACTTCGAGTACGAAGGTCGTTACTAGATTGTCATTGTTATCGAAATAAAACGGATAACTAAAACTACTAAGCCTAGTTAGTTAACTTAAACTATATAATTTGGAAGAATCCAAACATAATACATTTCAAAGTCAAATAAATTAATAATTAATTGCATTAGCCGGATTTATTTAGATTTAACTGTAGGGAGTTTTAACCACAGAAAGTGTAGGTGTCGTTCTCTCCCTAACTACTGTAAAGCGTTTTAAAAGTCATTGCTGTAAAGTCCATAGATTATATGTTTAAGATAATGCTAAAATAGCTAAAAAGAGGTAAAATCGATACACTAACAGAGTCTGTTTTGTTGTTGCTAAATATTTCTGCGAAGGAAGAAATAACCAGATAGTTAATTGTGTAATAAAATTTAAAAGTCAACGGTCATATTGCCCGTCGGAAACTTGCATAAAAGTCCATTAAGTTTCTTGTATGAGGCTATCAGCATTTGTAGTAAAGAAAGTGAATTTTCCTGATCACGGATCTTTCAGAATCGCAATTGTGCACACTCATCACAATACACCAACTAGCAATCGATATTACGTCACAGTTATAAATTGGCATGTGAGTTCGCGTGTACGAATGTGGTATCACGTCGAGCATTAAATGTGTCCGCGCGTCCGTGCGCCTGCTTGCGCCATTCACTTTCACGCGAGTTGCGCCCGCGCCCGCGCCCGCGCCGCGCCGCGCTCGTCGCGTCGCCGCGGCCACCACACTCCTACGGAAAGTAGGCTGCGAACAATGCCTCCATGCCAGTTTTCTCTCTGAGAAAAGATTCCCTATTAATGATTGTGTGTAGTGTCTTATCAGCTGCCCGTAACCTTACTTGTCACTACTTTTTCACAATATTCCATCTAACCCAGCCCAGTTTTGTTTTTGGCTGAATGTGGTTAAAGGGACCTGCTGCCTACCCCTTCGCGGATTATGGGCGTGATGTTATATATGTGTGTGTAACCTTACACTTTTTAACGAAACATTGTCAACCGTCACTTTAACTCAAACTTTGCTTTAAATCCTATACTTACGGCTGAACCGCTGACTTTAATACAGGGTATACATACCTACTTTTCTAAAGGATTTCATGCATACAATTTTATCTAAATTGATTAATAACTAAACGACGATCTGGATGAAATTGTAAAACATATAAACCATATGTTTGTTAAAATGTACTATGTCTTTGCTACAAAATACGGGTCTGTTACTCTATACCTAATCACTAACCCACTTTTCAGGCAATTAACGCTTTGTCTATTTACCAATTTGCCACACTTTCCTCCATAATGCCTATATCTGTGGGTAGACAGTAACTTGTATGCTTACAGCATATCGAATTTGTTTATACATACTATTTGATACTAGTACAATAAATTTTAAAATCTTTCATTGCGTCTAAATTATATCGTGCATCATATAATGCCAATTAAGTGACAACTAGCTATAAATATGAAGAAAGTTTAAATTGATGTACGCTGTAAATTAAAAAAAATCTATTCCAAGTGTAAATTACCTTAATCAAACTTGTGAAAGTGTATAAATACCTGAATGTCATATTTTAAAGACTTAAACAATAATATTAGAGTCAGATACTTAACAAATCGTTGATCAAAAAATAAATAATCTAATCTTAGCAATAAAAATACCGATATGTAACCGTGTAAGCAATTAACACGAATATTTAGTTTAATAACATTGACATTTATCGAATAATAATATAAAAACAAAAGATTTCACTACAGAAAAGCAGAAAAAAAATTATGCAGTGAAATCCCTTTATCTATATGCGACCGTAATCGTAACACAAACATTTCCAAATATGCTCGCTCGTTTTCTAATAGCATTAGGTACTATTGCCTCCGCGTGGCAGTAATGGGCGTGATCTAGAAAACAGCGTGTAACCTATACAATTGAACCATTAAGAACCAGGTCTTCACACTAAATTCTTCAAATACAATAGATAAATACATTAGGTAGATATATTTAAGGCCTTATTAGATATTTCATAGACCATTTTTATTACCGTAAATCCCAATAGATATACGATGAATTGCGTTTCCACGTTTTATTTTAGTTACACACTTTAATGATATCAAATAGGTAATTAAAATTTAATACCAATTAATAAGTGTATGTTTTAGTAAGTAGGTAATATACCTACTAAAAATAAACTGACGGAGAAACGTCAAAAATATATAAAAGCTACTTTTTTACGATTATTACCTACACCAATGTTTAACGAAGTAAAGTATAGTACTCGTACATGAAAAGAGTAATGTTCGTCCTTGAGTGCGCTAAGTGCGATGAGCTGTCGGACCGGTTCAGCTGTGATCAGAAAAACCCGCGTTTCAAACAAAGTCAAAATGTAATACACTAGTATCTATTGATAATAGTCGAGTACTATTGTGCTCACTCTCTCAATGCGGAGTGGATCAAAATGATAAAGATAAAGTCAGAAAAAAAAGTCTATAGCCATCGTTATATCTACACAAACATTTTTAAAGAGGATAGATTATTATGTTTATAACAAATTAATTCAAAAACTATGGGATCGACTTTCAACTTTTTTTCATTATTAGAATGCTACATAATCCCTGAGTAACATAGGCTATATTTATTACTAAAGAAAAGTAGGGATAAAAATGTCAACTCGTGCGCTGGCGGAACGGGCTGCTAATTATAAATACGAAAGTAACTCTGTTTATTTATCTTTCTGCCACGTTTTCATCCTTTAACCCCTTTGCCTAAAGAATGAAATAAGGTACGCCAGAAATGTTAAACCCATTAAAGGATATAGATAATTTTTATCCGGGTAAAATTAATAAATCCCGCGGGACGATCTATGACGTGACTGTAGCAAACCGAATACCACGCAGGGGCTACACAGAATTGTTCCGTAATATCGATAATAATCGTTAAAGTGAGAGGCTGGCGTATCATTGAAAACGGTAACAGTAGTAAACTCTAGCGGTAGAGTACGACTGCAGTTTTAGAAATATATGTGGTAATAGCGGGATTTCAAGTAAGCAATTGTGGTTTATATAATTATCTTAATGTATGCCTTATAACATCTACAACTATTTATCAACTGTTTATTTAATATTAAGGTGTTTATCTTTAATTTTACAAATTTTGATACTTTTGAGTAATAGCAGTTATCGTGCCTACTGTCTTAAAACACGTATTAAATGGTTATAGTTGTCGGAAATTAAATTGCGTTTTGACAGTATATTTAAAAAAATCGATTGTTGACTAGTAATGTCAGAGACTTTTAGATATAAAACGGTAATTATAATAACACGAGAAACTCAAAAACTACTGCACGGATTTTTATGCGGTTTTCACTAATAGATATAGTGGTTCCTGTGGAAGTTTAGGTACCTATATACTTTTAACAAAACAACGCATGGTGGAATAGTCTTCTTTTATAGATCTCCAAAAATGCAAAAAAGTTAGCAATGGCATATATCCATCTTGGAAGGACAACTAGCTATACCCATTATATGTTTTATAAAATTGGTCACGTTATAATGCGGTAATGGCAAAGCTAATTAGACGGATACAGTATTATATAATCCTTATCATTTTCTATTCGTCAGAATCCTTAAGCATTCATACATGCACACTATTATACTCTGTTAAACCATATCATTTAAATGGATATTTTAGGAGCTAACGCAAAAAAATTAAGGACGCGAGAATAAAATTATTTAAAAAAAAAAACGAAATCGGTCATTACGGTGCTTTTATAAAGCTCGTAGTCTCGTGTGATAGGAAACCAAAATACGTGATAGTGTGATAGGAAATCAATACAGTCCAATTAAACTAGGATTATTTTTATAGGCATAATCATTTGAAAAGAGCTGAACATTTTATAGATTATTAAGATATTCGAAATTATTTATTGGATTTCAAATTGTACGGCTATTCATAGATTGCGTTATTAGCAAATATATATTTTTTCTATAATAAACAGTGGAAAATGTATCTTGGGGAAAACGTGCAAAAACTGTACTTCCCATAGTTGGTACATTGTAATGGCGAATGTGACAACAGCTACTTTTATACGTAAGGGCTGGATTAGTTTTTACTTTTTGTGAAATACTTTGCTTTTCGTCTGTTTTACAGTTTTAGGGTTATATGTACCTAGATGATGACATCTCACGGCGGAAGAGCTGGACTATTAAATTAACGGTAATGTATATCAGAGGTTTGCGAACACTCTTGTAGTAGCTTATATACCTATTTCAACATAATATTTGTTACGAATATTGAAGGTGACCTATTTATTGTCAATTCAAATTCAATACATACATACATACATAACATCACGCCCATAATCCCCGAAGGGGTAGGCAGAGTCAAAGAGGCAGCATGCCCTCTCAACCACATTCAGCCAAAAATAAAGCCTGGTTGGGTTAGATTGAAATTTGTGAAAAAATAGTGACAAGCGGCTAACCTGTCGCCTACACAATCACACACCCAAAACCCGATATACCATTAGTCGCCTTTTACGACATGCTAGGCAAGAACCACAGTTGGCACATTATTTTCAAATTCAAAATATCTTTATTTATATAGGCTTCAAGAAAGCACTTATAAATAGTCAATATACAAAAAAAGAAAAGAAAAGATACTATAATAGAATACACTGCCTACTTATAACGTGGCAGCGACACCTCTTATGATGCAAGCGCCTATAGGATACGGAAATAGTTATTTACAACAAACCGGTTATCAAACACATGTTTGGCACCGTCACGACGTAATATGAAAAACACTTTGTTTATAATAAAAATATAGGTTTCTGGGAGATGTGCAAACTAAATGCACCTCGGACAAAGTCGCCGAAACATAGCTAGCTATAGGTACTTATGAACAATGTCTAACTGGATTCTACGAAAATGTGATTTATTTGCCGCTTCTGTGTTCGTGTCTCATTTTATGGTAATTCGAAAAGCGTTCAGTTGAAAGCGTGTTATTGTCCAGCATGACGGGACATCGTGCGTATACCGATAGAATCTATTAAAGGAGAGGACTGTCCGTGCGCAACAAAGTTCCGGTGTCGCCGGCGACCGGCGCTCGCGCAAGGAATATACAAACAGTCTTGTCGACCATTGTTAGATTGCCGCACTCCCGCAATTCGCTCTCTGAATACCCATTTATGTACAGACTTCCTATTACACCCAACTTCATTTAATGAGTCATACACATTGACATAAACGGTCCTTAAATGGAACTATTTAAATTGATATCTTAATTGCGCCGATCGTGCACTGGCAGGCTGCATACTTGTATACTGTGATAATGTATAACTGAGAAGTTAGTGGCCCGGTGTCATTGCACAAAACAACTTTTTAAATTGTAACAAGTTGTTGAAGCTAGAGGAGCACAGATATTGTCCAGTATTCTTATTGCAAGGAAATATCCAAAGATCAAATTTACTCAGCAGCATTAAACATAATTCTTTTTTGTTTACTCGGAAAACACTAATAATCACTATTTTAAAAGAAATAATATAAATATTTGGAGGGTTTGTGATTAGGAGACGGCTAAGCCTTTACTTTTTTTTAAATTTTTCATCTTACCGAACTCAATTTTATTTGCCCCTTGGACTCTGCCTACACCTTCGGGGATTACGGGCGTAACGGTATGTAATGCGTAAAAAATACAAATACGTTTGAGTATGAGTCATTCTACTAAATCTGCGAACAGTTACGGAGACATCAATAGATGCGTAGTTCATTGGATTGAGTAGCAAATCGTGGGCGAGTAACGTGAATTTAGACTTCAACGAGGATATTGATCCCTGTGGCTCTCTTATTCGCATCTACTGAATGTTTGCCTATGTGGGCGGAGTCGAAGAAAATGTTTCTTGTCGATTTTTGTCAAGATGTCCCGGAAGTTCTTTCGAAATAAAGAATTTTATGACCAACCGGTTTTGCCCAAGGCTCTGCCCGTGGAATAAAAACATCTTAAGTCGTAATCCAGGTAATAATCTATTTACATAAGAAAATTTTATTCCAATTTGTTCCTCTCAACCTATATTTGTATCAAATACGATTTAATCTTTATCAAGTGTTTTTTGAAGTGTTCTATTTTCCATTAATTGGTTGCTTAAAAATGACGATTTATGAAAAAAACACACACACAAATACCTAAATGTTACGTAGCTAACAAAATTTCATGTATAGCCGGAGCGAATCGACAATAAAATAATAAACGTAAATGGAATGTGCGCCATCGCGTATAAGTGCGCAAAATTTCTCCCAGGGTTTGTAAGATTGATGGGTGATGCGTGAGAGCATGGGACTACGGTGGTATTATATTGATATTACGGAGTGACATAACGGGCCGCGCGGTCGGTCCTGCGCCCGCGCCGCCCGACAGGTGGGCTAGCGCCATCTGCGCGATTATTGTTAATGGGCCCTACCTGTTTCTAACTCTCGGACGTTACGACTACGAGATCCCGTTTCATTACGTCACATATATTTAGTGTGATCAATAAACATTGCTTTTGTCTCATATTAGACTGAGACTTAAAATTTATCTACAGGGTTATTTGCTTAGCATATCGTAAAAAGCGAATGGTTTATTAAGTGCTAGGATTATGATTATATATAAAAAACAATGAAGTAATTTCATGAATTGCTGTGATTTACGATAAATTGTATCGTAATTACATTTCAACTGTGCTCATAAGGGCATTAGAATTATACCCAAGTATAGCTATAATTAATTTGAACCTAATTAAAACAGTACAGCCACAGCATTAAGATGCCGTGCGAATTGAGTATAAATTCTCAAGATGGAAAAGAATAGCATCTATTTCGAAATGCAAGAAAAACCTTCTTGATCCGTTGTTGATTACAACCGACCGCTTTGTGGGAACAGATAGCGTAGAACAAAGGAGCCTTGGAGAAGGCGCCTGTGAGCGCCACGCGCGGGTGGAGCCCACTACTCGTGCTGGGGCTTTGTTTAGCGCGCTGCATGTGTTTATTGACAAAAACTGGCAAGTCATAAACCCCACATACTGGATGTAGAAAGCGATTGTTGATACATTTGTACAAAAGTGACATGTCACGGAGACGTGGGTGGTTGTTCTACGTATGTAACCTAAGAATTTGAATTGTCTTTAAGGAAGTTACTTACTTATTTTGGGAAATCCTTAAGATTTATTTTGGGAAATCCTTTAGATTGGTATCTTAAGCGATTCACACATTTTCTATCGTTAAAGCATAGAGCGTTTCATAGAATTTTTTGACATCGTCCAGTCCGTATATACCTACTCCACATAAGCGAAGCCATAAAATTCTATTAGTAACAATGTTTAATGGTCACTTTATCCTCGCACAAAGTGTTATGGCATCTAGAAATATGACACAAATACCATATATTTGGGTTATATTCTACCTTGAGACAGTGAACAGTAATCAACTACTAACAAACTCGATTAAACACATATGCAGCTACCAGCTAAGTTACTTTTTTTGGCGGACGAAACCATGTGCGGAAGCTGATGGTTACATAAATAAGTACGCAATAGACATTTTGCTAACAATTTTTCCGTTTTATAATTGCATAAAACTTAATAGAGGTCATTTATAATTGTTAAAATTCCGCGTTCGTTCTCAAGCCGGCCAGTACCTACCTAACTAGATTTTTAAATAGCGATACATTTATTACTCATCCTTGTAGATACTCGATGGATGACAATGTTATGAATAATGTATCGAAGCTTGGAACAAGGCCAACTGACATTTTAGTCTTTATTCTTAGAAGGGGAAACTAGTGAAGGTGTTAATAATTGCGTGTTTTTTAATTATTATGTGAATTTCATAATGGAGGCGGCAAGCAAGCTCAAAAGCTTAATTAGCAAGGACATCTCACATGCCAAGGCCAAAGCTAAAATCATATACTTACCTAAATTCGTTCATTAATTTAATTCTGTATAGAATTCATAAAAATATATATGCTAAACCGTTTTGTCTATGATAGATATTATGAATATTAATCAGAACTGAAACGCAAAAATAATGTACTTACTGTGCCATACCACTTATTGGCTAGCATAAATCCTGACTATGTAAACCCAATATACAATTAAAATTTTTACCAAATTTTAATTGTATATTGGGTTTATAAGTATGTTGGCCACGAGGTGGTCATTAGTCACTATTTTCACAATTTCCCATCAAACCTAACTAAGTTAAGTTTAGTTTTTTGCTAAAATTAGTTAAAAGGACGTTTCACTTCAAACGTAATCATGCTAGCTGTTTTAACTCATTTTCTCTCGACTTGAATCTACAAAATATACTATAAAACAAGTTATGTTACTTATAAAATAAGATGTAATTTCCATAACTGGGATGTCATACCAGCCGCTATATGTAAATTGAGGATAAGCCTTATTACGTAATTGCCTTATTAGAGAGAATAAAAAAAATATTCCTACTTGTATCCAGTCCTGCGAAGTAAGTTGAGAAGATAGTTAAAATACATATTAGAAGTATTAGAAGAAGATGCTTGGTCTTAAGATGACATAATCACTATTATTCAACACATCAGACATTCTACATACCTAGATACATATCTACATGTATATATAAGATTAGTTCTAAACATTACAATAACTTGGCTAGTACAGCCATAGAGAAGAAAAGCGTTGACGCAACTGGCTATTGTTACTAAAATATCCATTTGGCATGGCACAGAACTCTCGGGCCAAGGCTGACGACCATATCGCGTATGTCGCTTGCTCCATTTAACTGTCAAGTATTTCACATAGTAACAGCTTTAACGAAGGGTTTTAAATATTAACCGACTCGTGTGAATAGATTACCTTACGACGTAGATAAGACGGTAGCTTTAGTTTATGTTTATGTATGTGCCCTCACTGAGCTATACCCGCTAGCCGAACGGAAGAGTAATCATTATTTATATGTGTAACAAGTACCTATATAAGTCAGTATTTTATACTTCCATTATTTATCTACAATTATCTTGGTAAAGTGTAATTATATCCGCATTTGTAGCGTCCGCCTAATAATTTTTAAATTAAATAGGTACATCAAAATGTATGTACTTACCTACATTAAATTTATATTATACTAGCGGCCTGGTACGTGCTTCGCTACGTATAAAGTTATAAATGAAGAACCGCTCTACCGATTTTGTGCAAACTTCACATAAACTATCTACTAAATAGTCCGGACAAAGCCTAAACATTTGGTTTGGATAGGTGAGCCCGTTCTTGAGTTATTAAATTACAACGACAAGTGGCATTGATTTTTATATATTGACTAGCGCATCCGGCATCGCACGGTTGGACCTTTATTTTCTAACCCAACATAACTTTTTTCAAAATATTCTATAGCCTATGCAAGAATAATTAAACATTATAATGGTCAAACAGTTTTTGAGTTTATTCGTTGCATACATACAAATTTTTCCTCTTTATAATAATATTGTAGACTATTTTACTTAATATAAATAATACGTATATTTACCTCATGTTGGTGTAGAGCTTAAAAATAATAATAAAGAAATTAAGAAATGAACATTTTAGCAATTGCATCGCAATTTATTTTAGACTGTATTATGTATATATACAAAAACATTGACCAATTTCCTAAAAAGTAGTAGTAGTAGTAGTAAGCTCATAGTTTTAATACTAGAAATAAACACAAACTTTCTGATCCAAACCATAGACTCCAGAAGAATGGTAATTAATTTATTGTTCTTAGTATTAAAATCTATAGGTACTTATAATAAATCTGTAGAGAGATCAATTCTGTACATGAAATATATTTTCAAAATAACTATCAGGGGGTGATTAGTGATCGATACTGATGCCAAAAATGCAATCAGTAAAAGTTTTGTCTGTCTGTCTGTCTGTCTGTATGTTCCTTATAGAAACAAAAACTACTCGACGGATTTTAACGAAACTTGGTACAATTATTATTATACTCCTGGGCAGGTTATAGTATACTTTTCATCACGCTTCAATCAATAGGAGCAGAGTAGTGAAGGGAAATGTTGAGAAAACGGGAGAAGTTACTCCATTTTTTAAGCTTCCGTCGCGTGTGCAGCCTTAATGGTTAAAGTTACATAGAAATCATGTATGACGGAAATAGTCTTTATAATATTAACCATAAACGCGGGTGACACCGCTGGCACAGCTAGTATTTAATAAACTTCCAGAAAGTCTACTAGCATTACCTTCACATAAGTTCAACTAACTAACTAACTAACTTTTGGCATTTAAAAGAGTAACTATCGAGTTTCTTGCCGGTTTCTTCTCGATAGATTCTACCTTCCGAATCGGTGGTATTACTTTTTTTTGTTTAAATTTACTATTTATAAGTGCTTTTTTGAAGCCTATATAAATAAAGAGATATTAAATTTGAATTTTGAATTTCAATGTGCCAACTGTGTTTCATGCCTGCCATATCATAAATATACCTACCATTACTAGTAGGTATATTGGGTTTAGGGCGTGTGATTGTGTAGAACGAGTTTCTCTACAAGTTTTATAAAAATACAATACATTTTTTTACGTACATTGCTAAAAAGCATCTTACGAAGCAAAAGTGAGTCGCCAGTGAAATACATTATTGTTTAATATCATATAAATTATCATACATAATACGAATTGATCTTTATTATAAAGAAATGTTCCATTACTCCTAATCTTGTTTGTTACGTAACTCTCCAATGGGTCACATCATAATTGGAGTCGATATTACTTTCTACTGTAAATTCGAGCAACAGTAAACGCAAGTCGAGAGCACTTATCTCAGACTGACGTAATGACACGTTCGCGGTTCGCTGCTAGGTGGCTTGCACACTAAGCTACGTTCAATTTAATGAACCTTATCATTTTAAATCGGGATTATGATACCATATACTTACTGTTTAACAAAACATACATGCTACATAAACGATGATTGAACCGACCAGAGTTTGCAATTCTTCTGACTATTTATTGGACTAGGTGCTCTAACTAAAGTCCAGTACTTTAGCTATAGCTAAACACTTTTAGGTATTACGTTAAATTAAACCACTAGAATATTTTTATATATTTACAATGTTTTAAATGTTTTTTTTATTATTCGATTCACATACATTTCAAAGTCAATCTTTAAAACTAAGTAGGTTAAATATATTTTTTATGTTTATTTTTCTTATTTAAAACTGTATCGTAACAAGCAGATTACCTTTGTTAGTAAAATAAAAACTACGTTTAATGTAGCGATACCAAATGTCTTACACGATTAAGGTCGCTGACCAATCAATTACATTTTAGTTTTGTAGACAAGCTTTTAGACGTCTACTTACAAACTATCAGATTAGATGTAGAAACTATAGAACCGGCATTTCTTGACTAATCGTCTTCCACTTACAAGACTTTTAACGTTAAGAGATTATCTTTGAAATATAAAACTATTACCCAATCTATGTGACTCCATTTAATTTACGGTCAATTGTGGCTTTTTGGACTCTACCTACCCCTTCGGGGATGTGAAGACCATCAGGCCCGAAATCCCCGAAGGGTAGTAGTAATATAACATAGTAAGGGGTAAAATAGGGCTGCTTGGAAGTAAGTTCAAGAATACTTACTCCCAAGCAGCCTTATTTTCGGCTACTTTTATCCTATATTTTCGTAAAGAATTCTTATTTTTTAGTATCTAATATTAAAAAGATTGGTATATGTGATTTATGTATATAATTATAACATTATATTGATTCTTCTGCGTAATTCCCACGCATACCACGCATACCACACGATGATACTATCCTCCCATAAGTACTTATATGTACATATAAGGAGGTACATACAGGACAGAGAAAAAGTGTGAGTAAAAAAGCGTTCTTAGAATGCGAGCTTCGAACAAACTCTAAAATGCCAACTACCCGGCAGTCATTTCTATGGTAGTCTGATTTTAGGCACGCCACTAATGGATTGCAAACGATTTCTTCGGCCGCTCAAATGTGCAAATTGTATCCGCCTCTCGCCGCCCGTGCACCCACGGCGACCCTGCGCCGCCCACAAACCGCAAAATTAGGACTCTCGCTTGACTTGACTAAACCAACAAGCTGCGCGCTTACTACATAGACTTTTGGATATTTGACAGCACCACTTTTACTAGCTTCTGCCTACGGCTTTGCTAGCGTGGTACATCGATAAAACATAGCCTATGTGTTATTTCAGTCTATAATCTATGTATGTGGCTAATGTCTAGAACCTTTCAGTAGCTTTGAGTTTATTCGCAGATAATATCCTCTTTCTAAAATTAGTGTAGACAAAACTAACATAGAAAATCGGAATACTCTCATATTATTATTAATAGCCGGATCATATCATTGACTGGCTCGATGGCGCATTCGGTAGTGACCCTGCCCCAAGCGCCAAGAGTTGTGGGTTCGATTCCACCCAGGACAAATATTCGTATGATGAATACTTGTGTTTGTTCTGTGTATGGGTGTTAATATCCAATATTTAAGTATATATTTGTTATACCACTGTTGACTCTGATATCCGTAATACAAGTGCTTAAGCTACTTACCTCGGAGTCAGATCAATGTATGTGATGTAGTCGGATATTTATTATTATTATTATTTATTATAATCTCACATTTGAAAAGTAAATGATTTGGCTAATCTTCCAAATACTCTATTTAGCGAACTAAGTGTATGTTTGTACTGTATACTAGAGCATCGTTTATATTTTATTTTTACGATAAAATTAATATCTAAAACGAGAGCTTTAGGCAATCTTAACCTTAATATTACTCATAAGAACCAAGTATTATAGATTTTATCAATATTGATAAGCAAGGACAAAAGTTTCAAAATACCTTAAAACTGGACCTAATTCATAATGAATTCGACTTCTAAAAGAAGAAACAAAAGAAGTAGATCACTGCTTCATTATTCAATGAAGACACATACAAAAAATAGTAAATGTAGCAGCTTGCATTATTGCATCACATTTTGCAATCACTGACCGGCCTAATGGAGCTAAGGAAAAAACAGCTTTTTCCGACCCAAAAAGGAGATGTAGGGTTACGTCAGCGTGCATCGCTGGGTGAAACGGTTCGTGTTGCAATTCTATTGCTAATCCTGCGCGCGTCGATATCCTTCTTATGTAACTCAGCTGCGTGTTTTATTGGGCAGTGACGATTGACGCTTGGTAATGCATTCAGGGTTATAGGGTTACAATGAAGCATTTATGAGACGGCTCAATTGAGACTTTACTATTAAGTATGGTGTCCTTAGCTGGTTATGACGAAATGACAGATTTACATAAGGGAATAAAGATGTTTAATCTCATGGGATTTTTTTTATTTTATAATCCCTTGAATACCGTCTAAGAAACTGACGAAGTACATCTTATTGGATTTTAATAAGACTCTTGGTTTTAATTAAGAAATTTACTTTTTATTCAACCAACTTTAATCGAAGAAAGGTAAGACGAAGTTTGAAGATGCGATAATTTAAAAGCTATTTGTGTTACACAAAGCAAAAAACAATGCCCGCCTTGTCTTGAAGAAAAGCTTCCGTGAAAAGTGTGATATTAATCATGACTAAAGCTTTAAGTTGTACATAAGTCATCATTCATATATATTCATATATATGTCTTACTTACTTTGCGATAAACATCAATCAATTATAGATCATTATTGGCATCGTGCGTTACGATGCTAATTAGATTCATATGTGACTGTGAAAGTTAAAATGACAAACACTAGAATTGCATGCTTAAGAAGTTAGTGAAATTTCTAGTTCGTTGGTACATCCGCAATGAACCTTATTGTAACAAGATCAGATACGAATAGAGAATGTATCGAGAGAATGCGAGCGCGGTCGCGGGGTCGTGCGGTGCCGTGTTGCGACATGGCACGGCCCCGCTGGCGCGTACGCCCGGCGCAGGAGTCCCAACCTTGAGATCATCGGTGAGTGCGGGACCGGTGGTGTGCGGGGCTCATTCCTCCCAGCAGAAGCGATTCGCCTTCCCTCGCCGGCAGGCGAACAGCCGTTATAACTCCGCGGGACTCGCCACGCACTGGCGGTGGTACTTTGTAGCAATACACTTTCTGTATGGCTAAAAACACACCATCACACAACACTGCATATGAACTCCAAGGATCGGAGCGGACCGTTCGCTAACGGGCACTCGAACGACAGTTGAAGTAGCGACTGCGGGTCGTCAGGACGCGCGACCGAGATGTTGGTCGGACAATGACTGAGCGCGGCCCGTAGAGGCAGTTGCGCGCGCGCAGCCTGCACCCCCCGCGCCCCACCGTGGGCCCGTCCCCCGCCTCGCCCCGCCGCGCCGCTGCAACCTCGCCCTCGAGCGTGTTTCCCAGTGGCCGAGCTTTTGCCAGCCCTGCTCTACACAAGCTAAAATTGCAAGGGCGATAAAACGTACCTACACAAAACCTGTTTTTGAAGTTATCAGACGCAATTGGCTGCGGAGATTTCTTCCAGAATGTTACATTAAAATTTTTGGATACGTGCATTATTTAGAACCCAAGTTTAAAAAAAATTCTACCCGTTTCACATATAATATGTTTATGAAGATAATCTGAGCATCGGAACAAATTAAGACATGAAAAAAATGTGTGGAGCTTCTGTGCGGCTATTAACATCCTCTCGGCTAGAGCGGCGGCCCGACTCTAAGCGCTCTTCGTTTTTTTCTCATCACCAATTACATCTATTTTTATAGGTCCATTGAAAAACACAATCGCAGTAATGGCTCTACAATTCGATTGTGTGTAGCGAGTACGCCTCTAAAGATATTCAATTCAAAGCTAAGCGATAAAGATAAAATTGAATACCAAATAACACACGATGCTATTCAGTCAGTACAGTTTAATATAAATAGTTTGTATGTTAGGAGAGACAGGGCTCATGACTCCGAGAAAGATGAAAGATTATTCTCCAAAGATTTGCTACGTAAGAGATAGATGTCTGGAGCGCACAATCTGACCGCAGCGTTTAATGTGAATCATTTCACTCGCGTCTTCAACCATACAGTGGCGATTGCGTACTCGACTGAAACTTAATTTATTGATTCCCTACAATCAGTGGATTCATTTTGTACGCATCACTTGTTCGGTCATTACTAGCGATTACAATTTATGGCTTAACCGCAACGATTTCGTAGCGGATAGCTAACAAGATAAAAACGTAGTGAGCTGTCTGCAATTTGAGTTAATGAGTAGGTATTATTATAATCACTTAACATATCATAAAAAACCATTATAATAGATATCCTTAATAGAGCGGTAGGTAATAAACTTTTAAAATCGTACTTGTTTATTCATCATGCATAAAACAGTACAACTGCTTTATTATTTTGCGTAAATCGTTTTTACCTTTGACATTGCCACGTCTTTTTTGTATCTGTGGAAGTTTTTATCGTGTATCTCCTGGGATCGCGTTACTTTAAAGTAATTACTTTTTATTTTTAATTATATTAATAATTATAAATGTCATAACGCAACAACATGTTATTGGCGATTAATTATTTGTTCCTGGGTCCCTTTTACCAATTTCCAATTAAAGGCAATATAATTTTAAATTAAAGTGCGGTGGTAGCTAGCTCAATGGACACGCGCCTCATAACCGAGGAGTGCGGGTTCAAACCCGGGCACGTACCTCTAGATTTTTCAAATCTATGTACGTATTTATACCACTAGCTCGACAGTGAGGGAAAACATCGTAATAAAACCTGCAAATTCAACAACAACTTTAGATTTGTAAGGATAATCCGAAAATTTTCTGGTTCCACTATCTTAGGGTTACGAAGGTCAGATCGGTAGGCGCTTTAATGCAATAACCAGACTCGCTAAATCCTGGATCATGGTCTAAGCAGACCCCGTCTAAACACAGGACATAACGCTAGGAAAATTATGTTAACTTTATATTAAACATTAATGTTTAACAATGATATTCAATGTTGTTTTGCGGTTTCCTTAATTTCCAGAGGACTACACTAGCCATGACACTCCATTAACATACCAACTGGCCCAAAACAGATGTATACAAATAACTTGTTACTTATTGTATCACTTGACAGAACCTTCATATTGAATATGACCAGTTTTTAATATAGAACGATCAGCTAAATAATAAACCCAAGGTAAAAAACAGATCGACCATGCTTTCCGTTTACCGAATCAATTGTACCTAATAATTATTACGTATGATAAGTAAGTTATTAATATTTTTATGTATTATCTACACGACAATAAATACAAGAATTGAAATATATTACATTATATTTATTCTGGAATGACGGGGTGCTAATATTAATACAATAAGTATAACAATGGTCGTGAATGTACACATCGCGTAGCATAATGCCCTTTTTCCGTCGCCCTATATTTTAGACATCAACGCGCTCCGGGGCGGCGCGCGGCGCCAGTGCGTGGGCGACGCGACTGCTCATCTCCTCTCGCAAACTGACTCCACGTTTTATGAGAGAAATAAATAATAAAGAAACATGAAGTTATTGCTATCTCCTTTTAGAAAAAATACTTAATGACATAATAAAATGTATTTATGTGACTATAACAGTAATTGCAAAGCACACACCGTTCAGTTCGCATGCGTACTATGAATATATCATGTCTTTCCAATCTCCTATTTTTTGCATTTTAATGTATACAGCATGCACTAAAGTATCACAAATAGTCTGTGGTATTTCACAATATATTACAAGTTTACTATAAAGAAATAACTAAATATCAGACTACTCACATACATACCTACATTGATCTGACTCCGAGGTAAGTAGCTTGTGTTATGGATATGAGAATCAACAGTGGTATTATAAATATATATACTTAAATATTGGATATTAACACCCAGACACAGAAAAAACACAAGTATTCATCATACGAATGTTGGGTGGGGATCGAACCTACAACTCTTGGCGCATGGGGCAGGTTCATATAGTACTGTACTTACTATATCGAGACAGTCTATATAGTAAGTAAAGTACTATATTAAGTAGGTGGCATAAAATCCTAATCTCCGAAAAAAATATGGCGATTTTCTGCCATAAAAACTGTGCAGTCATATTTTGCATATATCAGAGTAAACTCATTAAATCGAAGCTATAAACTCAAGTGGTGCGAATAAAACCTACAATTTAAGGACTTACCGTCCTCAAACAGGTTCATTATTCGTATATAATTTGTGTCACTCTCTTGACCGAAGAATCCTTCACATACTTAGCAATAAAATAATTATTTAAATATGTTCCTTAAGAATTCATGCATAATTACACTGTGTAATTGTGATGATCATCTTAATAAAGTTAAAATTTCAAAGTGGACTTTTGTTCGAATCGAAATTTCAAATATGAAGAAGAATGCCCAGTTGCATTAAACTCCTATGCTCTGAAAAACTAACTAACTAAACTTCACGCCACTTCCCTAGCGGAATAGGCAGAAACTGCTCTGAAAACTTTTCCTAATAATCGTCATCCGGTATTTAATCATAGGGAAGCAGATTAATACTAAATAGAAGGTTAGCATGATCGTCAAATGAGTCAGCGTTTATTTATTTAATTATCATTCTATTACTCCTGCAAAAAATGGCTAAGTGCGCGGTTTATAAAGCGAACAAATCAGGTTTTTGCATTTTTAACCCATATGAGGCGTTGAGTACTTTCAGTATGAGCCGTAAGTAACCAGTGAGTAATCATTTTAAAAATGATCGAATTAAGCTTGTAGCTTCAGCAGCGATTTTCTTTTCGTGAAATATATACATATTTGGTTATCTTAATATTTCACATTTATTAAATAATGGTGCAGGAATGCCTGGAAATAATTATTCGATTAATACTATCATTTCAAACGGGCTTCCGTAAAACCCGAATTAACAAATTATGAGTAGGTAAAACAATGGCTGTCTAGCGCCACCGTAATAAATAACCTATGCAAGCAATTTTAAAACACCAATTGTTAGTTACAACTTATCTGACTAGTTACAATAAGTTAGATCGTTGCGATAGATAAGTTGCGATAGATTTTGTTAGTACATTTTTTTGGGGCAAGGTCTTCCAATCCCTTGAGAAGTTAAACAAATCTTTACGCCATTGTTTTTGGGCCTCACTGACTGCCGGTAAGATGAACAGTGTGTACCTACTTAATTATAGGATTCGACCGGCCAGCTTACTTTAACTTAAGCTTAGCTTCTTCGCCCACATCTGAAATGCGTGTCTTAGAACGGATAATAGCAACTCTGTCAGTTCTTTTAACACCCATTGATGCATAATATTCTATAAAATTCAATTGCCTTTGCTTCAATGAAGCGATAGCGCCCGACGCATAATGATGCGTCGGGTGAAATTTGTGCAACATTTTATTTTTGCGTATGAACTTTTAAACGGTAACCAAATTAACTTCGCTATTTTTTTGCATTGTTAAACAATTTCTAATGGAATTAAGTTTCAGAAGATATGCAATTATATATGTATAATTACAATATAAATCATGCAGTTGTTTAATATCCATTACAGACATTGAAGCTAATCTAACATAAGCGCATAATTGTGGCGCTTAGCTCAAATGCTCAAACGTGCGCGAGGTCAGCGCCGGCGCCTGCGCAGCGTGAGCGACGCCTGCACGCTCTTTACTGTACCGACGATCTTACTCCTAGTCATTGTAATACTATGTAATACATGACATAATTATGTCAGGTCATCTTAATAATAAGATGGCAACATGCATTAAGGTTCGCCGTATTGATTTTTTTTACGCGACTGCTTGACTGACAACACAAATACATATTACTTCTTCATATATCTATACCTTGTTGATAAAAGTTATTAAATTTAATAACCCTACCTAATTTAAATTTTGTTTTGATCACTAATGATACGCTTCCTAACGAACAACATTTTGATTTAGCGGCTTTTTTATTAATGTACATTTAATTATCATGGGAAATTATAATCAGTGTGTATTTTGCGATTATATTTTTTAATTTAATCATACTTACTTGACTCTGCCTACCCTTTCGGGGATTTCTGGCGTGAATCATGTATGTATGTATTTTAAATTACACTTTTAAAAATTAGGGCATGCATAATAATCGCACTTTTAATACTAAATAAAAACTTGTTTCTTCGCGAATTTATACTGTTTTCATTGATTTAAAATTGCAACATTCTCTCAACGCCGGTTACTACGGGAATATAAGTAGGCGGGGTACTGCTCAAGCCGGCATGCAGTCGAGCCGTCATTTCCTCCTGGATTGCTGCAATCCAGATAATTACTCCGGAACGTTATACCTCGCCGACTCCACAGAAGTACTTTGTTAATAATTCATCGAGTAGTAAAAGTTATTAAAATAGATTGTGCCATAAATATGCATATAATAATTGTTACGATTGTGTGAATTTTATGGAAGCGGCCGAATGTGTCGAGAGCTGTTAAAGGCCGAGTGAACCGTTCTTATTTCTAATTCCCAACGGTCTGAATGTTGTAGTCATTTTCCACGGCGCGGCACCGGTGCGGTGTGCGCGTAGCGGTGACCGGCTAACGGTGCAGGTACTCGCGCAGGGCAGCACCCGCCCGCGTACTTGCACCGAAACACAGTAAGCAACTAACTTCATCAAATCGCTCCAAATTTTAATTCATTACACGCCTTCTTGAGCTGACTAATAAACGCAACCCAATGCTATGGTAATGTTGGGAATTCGAACTTAACTCATTAAAAACTTTGGATTAATAGGAACATTTCAAATACTGTTGATAATAGAAACTCTATAAAAAAGAAAGTCTAAAATTAAGAAAATCTCAGCTCAGAACTTCCGTCAGCCAGTTTGTCTGACTTCTTATACCCTACGTCCATACGAGCTATAACCAAGTGTACCTAATCTTTCAATCCTCCGTACTCGCAACAAATTTTATTAAAAAATTCAACTATTACAGAATTGCCACTAATATTACAGAATTGCTACAAATACTACCTATTTATGCACAAACTATATCAACTCTCTTTCTCGCTACTACCTTTTTAACACGCACGAGGATAGAATCTGGGACTTAGAAGTCAACAGTTGTTGCATATTGGCGCAGGGCGTGATTATGATGGCATAGCGCGCCAGTGTCACGGCCGAGCCGCCACGCAACAAGGTTGCGTCGCATACGTGGCCGCGCCGCACATAATGTTATGCCATAACGCTGCTCGCACCGCATCATTACGGGGCGCTATCTCACACTCTTGCAAATTGAAAACCTTATCATAATTACGTACATTTGCGCCTGAACGGTTGTCACTGTAATTGGCTTATAAAACCGATCATGGGAATGAACCGAGCTTAGATGCAATGGTAGCGTTGCTTGATTTTTGCCTGCTGGGCCGTAACGGGCGGGAGGGGTCTGCGGTGGAAACTTGACAAGGTTTCGATGACAAGACGATGCTATTCAGGTTCAGTTGTAAGTGCACAGTTTTGTATGATTGTTGCTTCTTACAAAAATGTGTAATATAACTTCTTGATCGTGTGTCCCAGAAGATATAGTTTATAAACTACCTCATAACAATTTCGTAATATTCTAATACAAATTCATGTTATTTCATTAGTCAAAGTCAAAGTAATTTATTTCTTTCATGAGTAGGTATACAGCAGGTCTTAAATAACATAAATAGAAACATAATGATACCCTTTTGGGCTTAGCAAATATATAAGAAGGTCACAATTTACAATTTGTATGTTATATTAATCAGAACGAAAATGTGTTTTGTATTTTATTTAAACAAAATTGTCCTCAAATTATTTTGAGAGGTTCTAATAGATTTTTTAATTAGCATATCTTACTATTAAACTTTTTAAGGTTTGCTTCAATGCTTCAATTCTTATTGCATTAATGTACGGTCTTTTTTGGATATTTCTACTCTAATATTAGGTAAAGTAATTTTTTTTTGTGGTTTTCGGAGCATATAGTTTATGTATTTTGGATTTTTCATAATATGAGGGATTATTTTTTTATAAACTTGCATTATTCTAATATCTATAAACTTGTTAATGTAAGAATTTTTAGATCAATGAAATGGGGCCTGCGTGAGTCAGTTTGTTTTATATTAACTATAATTTGTTTTTTTTTTATTATAAAAATATCATCAAAATCTGTTCTATGTCCCCACAGGATAAAGCCGTATAACTCAGCCAAGAATAGGCGTACGCGTAGTAAGCTGCGATCACAGTTTTGGTGTCAATGCTATGTTTAAGTTCATACAGGTCGTATGCGAATTTGGAGAGCGTAGATTTCAGTTTATTAATGTGGCATTTCCAGTTAAAATTCGAGTCAATATCTATACATAAAAGTATACATGATTTTACCTTCTCTTATTTTATTTAGAGATACATTTAGTCTATTAGATACTATAACAACAAGGATAAGCATATTACCTTTAGATAAATATTCAAACTTTGTATTCTATTCCTAGAATGTCTAACATCACATCACCATCTAAGGATAATTTAATATTTTGAGAACGATCCGCTAACGTCCATATGTGAATGACACAACCATTCCTCAGAACCGCAAACAGTACACATCCTATACTTAGTATAGAAATAATTCTAGCAAATAAATGACATCATTGAATATCAACCTAGCGTACCTATCCTTGATACCAAGTACTGCTGACGGGCGTGCGATTGTTTACGAATAAGAAACAACTTTTACTTAAGACGATTAAGTTTCCATATAAGTAGCGAGGGGTATTTCTTTCTGTGAGATTTGGCACAGAGGCTGTGGGTGTGATTTCGCCAGCCGTGCGACTTTCTCCGCGTGTTGCAAGCGCGACGTCACGAGCCAGCTGGCATCTGAAGACCGATCTCGCCGTGTGACATTTAACAGATAGGTTCATCTCAACCACTCAACCGCTTATACATCCTTTCAGTACAGAATCAATATTCATTTTACTTTTATATGTCATTTTTCATTTTACCTAATACCTAACTTTTAGTTCTATTGATAGCATTGTGCCTCATACCTCCAACGACGCTGCATTTGTGTTACCACCCACAGCTTTATCTGCATAGACGTCAATATTTATAGGATCTATACTAAAACTACCTAGCTACAATTAAATTTTATACGACATCGAGTAATAGGTAATATACTTAGACATTTATGATTCGCGTAACTAATAAGCGTAACAGTTTTTACTAAAAGATATATAATTAATAATATATAAATACGTACATATATTCAATTCAGTAGCTACCTATATATAGGTATATCCAGTAAAAAGATCGTTTTAAAAAACGAGTTTCAATTGTACTACTATTAAGTATATATAATACTTCTCAGGAAAACACATATAAGACAACTTATTTCAAATTTAGCGTAAATTTGCGACAATTTAACACTCATAAAAGGTAAAGAAACCTCAAATAAATAAAAACGGCGCTCGAAATTCGACGGAGACAAAAACATCAGTAAATTGTAACTTGTGACTGATTAAGTAGAACGTCAGAATTAGTTACCTATCAACTACAAAGATTTTGTTCGACGGGCCGGCTCACAGCGCTTAACGCCTCTCAGCTACTTAAATATCACCATCCAAATATCAAGGCAGGCCGGTTCGAACATGTTGTCCACCTTTGGAAAATAATAATCAGATTACTAATGATTCTCCACTCACTCACGTCTTTTGCAAATAACCGATGAATCACCAACGCTTTTTGGAAGTGTCTTTTGAATTAGGAAACTTGTTTAATGCTTATGTCTGTCGCTAAAAGCCAAATTAGATATTATTTCTTTTTTATATGGCCATGGCCTTATATAGTAATTGGCATCACTAAATATATTGCAATTTATTTTTTGTAAGATGATAAAGAAAAGACCGTTTTTGTTCTACCTAATTGGTTACCTACGTTTATTAGGTATTATATTATAGATATTATATAAAAGTTACATTATATTATTATTAACAATATGGTTTTAATGACATGGTAATGTAAATTACTCATGCGTTAAAATTCACATAATATTATAATTTAAAATAATCTATGGTCTGTATGTACAAAAGACAGAAATATATTTTCAACAGATAGAGCATATTAATAATTTCAACAGATGATAATTGTAAAAAAACTAGTTTCCAAGATTCACACAAGCGACCTTTACTTTGAAATGTCATATGAAAATATCCTCATAATTGATGTTTTTATAACCCAACACACACACTCCCATAACATCCTGACTAATTAATTTTAAATTCAAATACCATTATTTCTGTTACCAACTTATTTCTTGTCTTCCTTTAACTGAATTTAAGTTTAAACGAGTGATGATGTGAAAATCACCTAAATAATACTACGTAGGTACCTATATATATTACTATAAATAATACGTACCAGTCACGTAGGTATACGCAAGATATATGTTACGTCCTCTGCAAATTAATATCACTACCACCACTAGGGATCATAATAATTTCATCATATAAGTGTCACCGAAATTGTCGAAGGAATGCATATATTATTATCATTGAGCTATTATTACTACGTATAGAGAAGCTATGTCAAACAAAAATATTATCACGAAGCATGGACTGAGCGTGTTTCAGCATTTGCAGCGCTAAAACTAACAATTGTCGTCTAATTAAGCTATTAAAACACGCAGCGCTAGATCGCTCATAGAGTACATTTTTTTCGCAACCAAAACGTCGTAAACGCCGTGAATTTCATGGCGCTTACGCCTGAACGTAGGCGAGTGACTAAACGAGTTGTTGCCGATCGGCAACAACGCACGGCGCAAAAAACTTGTTCGCTGCGTCGGTTCCATACACTAGTAATAATAGTTTACTGTATATTATAGTGACTCTCAGTTTAATGTATATTATAGTGACTTTAATACTCATAACTTCAACACCAGGAACAAAGACAAACTAGCTGTTCCAAGCCTTAGGCTAAGTAAAATTAAGAACTCATTTGTTGGACAAAGTATAAAGATGTTTAATAAGCTTCCACAAAAGGTTGTCCAACTGCCTATGCACAAGTTTAAGTTGCACATTAAAGAGTTCCTCATGAAAAAAGGTTATTATAAAGTTGAAGATTATTTATATGACAAGAACCTATAGTATGCTTAAGGCTATCCAGTTAGTTACCTTTCTAAATTTTTATTGTTATTATTAATTGAACTAATTTTTCACAAAGCTCATGGACATGTAATATTGTAAATTAAATAATTAATTAATTTTATTTATTATTATATAATTTTATATAATCTCAATTATATAACTTCAATAGGACTTTTGAGCTATGTCCTACGGTTGGTTTGTTGAATACAATTACTTGTATTCTTATTTATATTTTGGTGTTTGACAAGCCAACTTCACGACATGGTTGAAATGCAAATATGATCTATACACCCCTGTAAAATATGTTGTTGAAAAGAGTAACTACCGAGTTTCTTGCCGGTTTCTTCTCGGTAGAAGCAACATTCCGAACCGGTGGTAGATTCATATTATTAGTTGATTTTCCTATTGAATTGACGATTTATAAGTGTTTGTTTCAAACCTATATAAATAAAGAGTATTTTGACTTTGACTTTGACTTTGACTGACATCGTTGTCAAGTCCTCAAACTGTCACGCAGGGCCGCAGCTACTACTGCTAAAAGGATAGTCACGGGATCCTGATCCATATGGGCTCCAACGTATGTAAGCAGTATGTATTCAAATTTAGCGATTTTTTTTTGCTAAATTAGTCCACAATATTACGTTAGTGATAAAAATAACCCATTTTTATGTTTTCAGTAATATACTGCTATTTTGGCACAACAAAGACACGCATCAATTTTATTTATATGTATAGATACCTACATTCAGATAATTTACCAATTTTTATATATTTATAAATATTAGTTAATTATTGTAATACTTTCGGTACAGTGCTAATAGCTAACATCCTTAGAAACCCCACATACTACCTTGAATTCCTGGGCTACACCAATGTACTTAGGAGGAGGCCTAAGTACATTGGTGTAGTAGAGCCACGTAGTCGCCATTTACCGGAGCATACATAAGTTGGGCTGGCTCGATCGGAGAAGTACCAACCTTCACAGAATATCGACGTAAAAATATAGCAACATTTGTGCTGCTGTCTTCTGCACGGTTAATGTGCCCGAACCCTAAACCCCTTAAAGGTTGCCAAGGCATCAGCCATCCACTGGTGTTGCAGTCGTCAATGGGCTGCGGTGAAAACTTACCATCAGGTAACCAGCCAGAGTATTTGTCGCCTGTCATAAGAAAAATACCCTATAGTGACATCGAAGATTGATACGACGATGGAATATTAAGATGTTACCAAGGGTGTTGCACAAATGCCGAGCTGATTGCGTAACTGCAGGCTACAGGGCCGTGGGCAGAGTCCTCGCGCGCGGCGTGGGCGCGGCGAGCGGCTGCCGCGGCCGTCGCCGAGCGCTACCTCCGCGTAGGTGGAATGTGAAACCGCCATTGACAACTCCTCGACTGAATGATTGAAGGTTATATTTCACTAGCTTCCGCCCGCGGCGTACATTAAGATGAACCCAAGCTTTGGGTTTAATTGCGCCACGTCTTTCTAAATAAACAGTGGACGTCACATTCACATAATTAATGCGGCCTCAAAAATCAAACAAGTTTATAAAAAGATATATATGACCAATCTTATAAAAACTATCTGCTGGTATTATCATTGAGACTACATAGATCATCTGATGATGTCATGTGTATCTATCTGTATTATTCATATCATGCGAATTATGAAATAATAATGGTTTACGGGGTTTTGGTATGTGACTGAGAAGGCGACGAGCTAGCCACTTGTCACTCCTTTTTCACAGCCTTCCATCCAACCCAGCCCACTGTCCCATGTTGGTATGGGACTTAAAAAGAATATGCCAACTGTGGTTCTTGCCTAGCATATCGTAAAAGGCGACCAAAGGCATATCGGGTTTTGGGTGTGTGATTGTGTAGGCGACAGGTTAGCCGCTTGTCACTGCTTTGTCAGAATTTTCAATCTAACCCAGCCCGGCTTTATTTTTGGCTGAATGTGGTTGAAGGGGCACGCTGCCCCTTTGACTCTGCCTACCCCTTCGGCGATTACGGGCGTTTTAGTCCGTAAGTTATATTATCAAAAAATATTGAATACGTACGTATTTTTTGCATTATCTGATACTCGAAAAATACTAAGATACAGCGTTTCAAAGATTAGAAATTTAACGCTTTACGTCACTCGGACGGTAAGACAACGCGCTATATTTTCATCATTTTTAGTATTTTTTTAACACAAGAGAAAAAATATGTAAGCAATATTTTTTTGTAATCTTTATAGTAGACTATAATTTTTTTTTAGGAAAATAGCAATAGGATAATTATATGTGTATTTCTTAAATGAAATGTTCCTAATAAATTTAATGAATAAGAAATTATTTTCAAGTTTTTGAAATTTCTATAATTTTGAACAACTTAAAATCCCGTTACAAAGATGTGCTACGGGACGAGTTTAAAAGTTTTAAAGGACAGTTGATAGCCTCCAAGTACCGACACAATAGGCGATAACTCGAAGAGTGATGTGAAAAATTCAAAGCAAGCCTCTAAAATAAAGGTATAATGTGTGTACAATGTATTGAATTATTTCGGTCATGGCGACACTGCAGGCGACTCGTTTGGATTTACAGATACATCAATGTGGTAACCGTTTTGCAAGTAAACAATTGAGCTCGGTAATGCGTGAGACCTGTTTGGTCATATGTCAATTGTTTTTAAACAAATACCCATGTTTGCTTTTGTATGCACTTACAATTCTCTTGTATTTGCACTGCTGGCAAATAATATGGTTAAAATAAGATAGTTTAAATTTCACATTCATTCTTAAGGCATTAATTAGCATACTCGGAAGAAAAAAAATTTACACAACCCCTATATAGTTGAAGTGATCATACCTATATTAACGAGTTTAGTTTATGTCAATGATCTGCAATACGTAACGTTACAAAAATGTATGATATGGACACAAATATCATCATTAAATAATATCCTTGCTATTAAAACGCACACGTAAAAGATTAAAAGTTCGATACAGATTTATGAATACAATCCACGACATTTGCAAATCGAATAAAACAATACTAAGGTTTTTGCATTAATCACCTGAACTATCTTCTCATTTAGTTGCACTTACTCGGATATTTAATACCCATAGCAAATTGATAAGTAAGGTCCAACGAACTCAATCAAGACATCATGCCTTCTGCAAAAAATAACAAATTATAGCATGATAGATATCTAACAACACGTATCCGTCGAGTGGAGCGCCGCGGCGAGGAAGGGCGCCGCGTCACATGCCAATGACATCATGACGGACCACTTACTGTTACCTAGTCTGCATACGTGTTCCGAATTAAAAACTGGTGGTTGTCTTCATTTAATATCCAACGCGAGCCACATACCTAAGGAAAGGTACTTACTGTGAAAGCAACGGACCATTAGTATGCGCATTACAGTTTACCGATCGAATAGTATCGTCACGCAGAATCCCCAAGGAGTAATTGAAGTTATACGGAATATCATTAAAACCCCTTAACCTCTACCATTTTAATGTCAATAGTGCATAGTCAACTATTGAGAAACGCAACATGTTGTTTAGATAGGATAAGTGCCTGAGTAATAACCTGTTTTTACAACGTTTGCAATAACACCTACATGAATATAAAAGGAAAAAGTCGTAACGTCCACGATTGTTAAGGGCCAGACGGGTCGTACAGTGTTGCAGCAGTAAATGGTCGACGTCGGTTGTCGGCAGCAGCACTTGGCCGAGGAAACGTTTATTCTCGCATGCTAGTGGGGCGCGGGCGCGGGCGCAGGCGGCGGTGACACAGCGCTAAAAATAGAGCTCGGGCTCGGGGCCGCTGTGGCGCCGCGGACCTGTCCCGGCCACCCCCGTCCCTCGCACGAATCCCCCATCATCCCACCCGCCATCTTGTGATCCGCAGACCGTAGCGAATAACAACTTAGCTCTAGATGCCGCCATGTCGGACGCCAAGGACGTCTCAGCGTTTAGCCAGTTTAGCGAGTTCCTCGCCGTTGAATTAACAATAAAAACTTGACCAAAAACTATTGTTCACGAAACAAAAGATGATGAACACGCGATATGCAATCGTAAACTTCAAACATCCGAGAAAAATCTTATCAAGTAGATTTTTTTTACTCCCTAACTATACATACACAGCACACACCTATTTGATTTAATAATAGGTACTAATAAGCATGTACTTTAAACAATACTATAAGCATTATCAATTTGAAAAAAAAAACAGTTCAATAGCCCGCATTATAAAACATGCAAGCTATTATTATGCAGTCTCACCCTACCTAGATATAGATATTAAATTTTACCAATAGCTTGACATTACTACCGGAAATTAAACACCGGCTGACCGGCCATTACACGGCAGTCATCTTGAGTATTTATGCAATCATGCTGATCGTATTTGTCTTAAACAAAAAACACAATCGATTTAAAGAATGATAGGTTTAGGTAGGGGTTATCTAGCGTTTTTAATAATGTTTGTAATTAGTCACCCGTACATTAAAATAATTTCTATTACAATCAAGGGGTAAATAAGTACATAGCCGAATGTTTAATTATGCAAATGTTAAGATGCAGACAACAGTTACAACATACAAGTGTATAATATTCGAATTATATTAATGTTAATTAGCAAGTACTAGGCTAATTTAATATTTGCATTATAATCTTTGAAACTAATAACAAAGGTAATTGCATTAGTGAGAAACAGCCAATGCCAACTAGCAATTCGTTATCTGATACATCACGCTGATTATAGGTATGCCCGATGACGCTCGGTTCGGGCGCAAGGTCGAGATAATGAGCAGACGAGCTACGAGTCGCGCACAAGTGTTAGTAACATAAAAAGCACAATAGGCAATAGACAACACGGAAGTGGTAGGAGATTGACACATTCAGGACGAGAAGATATTCAAGAAAAACCTTTACATTATGAGCAGAAATCGTGCAAACAGCAGTTATTCAGAACTTTGGGAACTTTGACAATCAAAATATGAAAATAGTAATAATACCTTAGAAACTTGAAAATTAACTTAATTCAACACATTTTATGCACTTTTCCCCATTTTCATAAGCCCCAAAAATGCAAATTGACCAAGCTAACAACATAATAAATAACTGACAAATATATAACTAATGTCGTAAAGGACATGGCCTCTTGCAGCACAGGAAGATGATGTCACTGCTTCGACTGGTTTTGCTTATTATTCGGTTGGTGTTTTACAGAACCGAATATATTAGACGCCCGATCTGCGTATTAGTGATTTGTTTTTCTAGAAATATTACAGCTTTCGACACTTTTAGATATCATACGAATTAACGTTACAAGTAAAAATATTTATATGCAATATAAAGTTATCTATGCATTATTTAGGTATATATCATATTTCATTTGCCCTGAGGCCTATGATATGGCTTTTAAACATAACCAATCCCATTGTATTAAGGGTAATTATAAAATAATGCCATAGACCATTTCTATCTTTCTAAATTGTTTATAATTGAAAGAAGACAATATTATAAATGCGTATGTGAGTTTGTTTGTTTGTATGTTCTTTGATCAACGGAAAGCTATATTATCAGCAAGTAATATAGGCTATATTGGGGATAAAATATAGCCTATATTACTTGCTGATAATGTGAACATATTCCTACGGAAACGGGAATTTCACGAGTGAAACCACAGGCCGCTGCTAGTATTATGATAGTATTATCTGCTAGTACATTTTATTAATTTAAGGATTTGCAAAAAATAAGAAATGTTAATTTGCACCTTTATGTGATCAAGGGCTTTAATTAACCATAGCATTTAATATCACACTTAGTTACCGAAATGTATCTATACAATCCTAATACCTAGATATTTTATTATCTTTTGAATAAGCTTGGCGCTCCTTGAATTCTACCTACCCATCCTTAGGAGTTAGCGGGCGTGATGGTATGTATCTTTTTAATTAATTAGTAATCTACACATCATTAGTCAACGTGTGCACCGTGCGTGTGCGGGCCGGTCCGCGGCTCAGATGAGTGCCGCCGCCGGCCGCGGAACTTTAATTCCCGGTGCCCTTAGCAACATTGAGATCATTCTCCACCCGAGATACCATTTAGAACTTTTTCTATCTTATTGCTGCACTTAAAACGCAAGCTTTAGCTACTTACGGACCTAACAGGTATGCAGCCGAAAAAAGAAGATATGAGCTGAGCACACTAACATAAAAGGTCGCCGAGAAGACGATTACAATAAGATGACATAAGTACGAGCAAATAGACGAATAAATGGCAATTACGTCTGTACAGTACAATTGTTTTTTATTTACTATTTAATTGGCCTGACTGACAGTCAGACTGACCATCAGAAAGACCTTGTAGTAACATCAAATAGGATCTGTTGAATGCATAGCTGATGTGCAATCAATACTTATTCATACATAGGTACTAAAGCTTGAAAGTTCATATCATTATGCGAGCTGCAACTACACAAATACCTAAAGCCAATTAAAAAGCAATATCACAAGAAGGTCTTCTAAGCTAAAGAATGAGATCATCCAGAGACCTCGACTGATGACACAAGACGTGATTCAATAACACTCACAGAGCATCGAAACGGACAAAACTACAAATAAACATACTGACCTGATGTTAACATAGACAGTCATTGCAAAACTATTTGGTAAAAAGTTTTTGTAGCTTATAGGATCTCCAAGGTGTTATTGTAGAGTGAAGGTTTTGTTTTTCTATCTCTTAAAAAATACAGGATGGTTCGTGGAAATTCATTTTTTTTTATATGTGCTTATAGAGAATAGTCGAACATATTACTTTTTACTAGAAAAGGATTTTATTAGCATAATTTCGATCATTTAAGTGGGTTGCGTAGCATATAGTAAAGGCGGACGTACCTACAGGAACCTAGGCTAGACATCTGACCAATAACGACAAAACATACATATATGTAAGTATATCAATAGAAAGTTCTTTTAACAAACTTATAAGAATAGTTCTCGAAATAATATCTTAAAAATCTATATCCGTGTTTGTATGTGAGCACTTACATAGTATTTGCACGTAATTACTTTAATGAGAAAAATAGACGCTTCTGTCGGCAGTTTTTCCCCTACTTATAATTACTGTATCGGCAGGTAGTGCGTAGAAAACCTTGGCCAATAACGTAAGCACAAATATTTTATTATTTATGACTAACATCCACATATATAGGTAAAAGAAGTGTAAATGATGGTGACAAGTGATAAGGTAGAGTTATCGTTACATTTGGTGTTTCGGGTTCGTTTGCGTAGGCATTTAGCAAGCCGCTTGCTAGCCGGACTGTTCAAACAATCTAGTGTAGGTGTGGTATGGCGCGAAAGAACGGCCCCGTGCTATATCCGTCGGTTGTTGAAATCGCCTTGTTACGCAACGCATCTTTGGACGGACCGGTAACACACTTGAGTTTAAACAAGCTCGCCGTCTGCCGGCCGAGATACATTTCACGAAATTTACATTGTCACCGCACCGCACATTGTATACTTACTCGTACAGATGCGAAATCGAACACTTTGCCAATCGTCATGTAGAATAGGTATACATTATATAATTTCCCTTATTGAATTATTTTTTCAGTCCGAACAGGCCGTTGCGTAGTGCTTAATTAGTACATTAGTAATTACTGTACTTAAATTATGGATGCAATAAAATGATTCGATTTGATTTGATTAGATTAATAGATTTGTAAATTCACAATTTCTTATCACAGTATCCAGGTAAAATCTAAAACGTTAATTTGCATTAATGTATATTTATTTATTCGGAACGACATACACTTAAAATTGAAATATAAAAAAATATTATTACATTTATGGCATGCATACAAGTTTTAGGTTTTTTAGGTTACAAAAATATATGCGACATAGCCAAAATCATGCACCGAGAATTTTTTCAGCCAATCGGTCCTTAGGTATTCATTAGCGCAAGACGCAAGGCAACATGCCTCCAAGGTTGTCACACGACCTAAAAGTCATGAGTCATTACTGCGAAAAGCCGAAGCAAGCGGAGGTTAAATTATAAAACAAATGAATGATTTTTATTTTCTGAACACTAATGTATTTGAACATCAGGAATGACCTTTCATAATGGTCTGGGACATAAGTAATAAGTGCCAACTATGATCCTTACTTAGCATGTAGTAAAAGTAATAGTAAGTATATCGTAAACTAATAGTGTATTGGGTGTTAGAGTTGTGATTGTGTACATGACGAGCTAGCCACTTGACTACTTTACCACAATTTGCCATTTAACCCAGGTAATTTTAATTTTTGGCTCAAGTCATAATGAACTTTTGACACGGCCTTGGGGGTGTGATAATATCATTCCTATATGTAGAAGTGACGTATTGGCATAAAAAATTGGGGTTGAACGACCCTAGAGCCACTTTAATACTTCCTTTTTAATTCAGCCAAATACTCTTTAACTTAAATGTGTTACTTATGTGTACCTTACCTTTTGAAAAAGTAAAATATATTCTTTACTTTAAAGTTGCCACTCTATTTGTCTTGGTGAGTTGCCTTCTTTAATGTTTCGGTTACTTATTTATTTTCATTACTTATTCATATTTAAATTGCAAATGTAACAAAGACCTTAAAGCTAAATAAGTTGTAACAAAACAACTACATATACTTACATAACATACATACATGGGTGCTTGTAAGTAGTACCTATTTGAAATTGTGTAATATAAATGAATAGATAAAACCGATTTTATTTTCTAGTGATCAAATCGTCTATGATTTAGCATTATTTATTATAATAAAAGAATTTACGATTAATAACCATTTTATGATATTTAATGTAGGTACTCGTTTATAGTCTGAAATCTTCACATAGTTACTTTAAAGACGAATAGCGAAGTTATTTCCCACAATTTCACACATACATTCCTACCTACCTACATACATACATTCAGATATACATTGTTGTTTTACGCTTATGTAAAAATAACACGTATAGATTAAGCTCTCCTACTAGCGCAAGTGATGGCGAACCTACGATATGTGCAGCAATGGGCAAAGGCGGCGAGGGCCCTCTGCATAATGCATAAGGCGCAGTGCAACGGCCGGCGCAATCTGCTTGTAATTAGTCCGGCGCGTCTATAGAGCAGCGGCGCGGGCGCAAGCCCGGGCCTTCCAGATGGGTTCTCACGCAACATCGCTTAGCATACTCAAGCACTAGCTACCGCTCCGCCTACAATCCAGGTACCTTGACTAGTCCTTCGTTGAGAATATTCCGACGTTTTCTAAATGCCTATAATAGACTTAAGTTAAAAATAGTACATTGCGCATAGCTATAGCAAAATACCATGGTTAAAAATTGATCTACAATAACCGGCTTTAGTTTTTTGGTTAATGATAATTATTGAAAATTTTCTTTTTGAATCACTTTTACTACCTACCTACACAGAATGTCACGAGGCGAAATTGCTTTCGTTATAATTGTAAGATAAGAAAAAAAAGACTTACGCACACGATAAGGTATCAATAGCTATAGTTGCAAATTAATATATTTATAGGCTTTAATGAAAAATTCGCATTGATTGGCTGACAGTCTTTACTACCGTATACCTACGTTGTATGAACTTTCAATTTAATAAAAGCTATCCAAGCCAAGTGCAATCAAACCGATCATTTATGAGATTAATGCGATCAAATAAACAAACTACCAAATTTGTTCGCTTTATTACATTATTATTTAGTAAATTATTCTTGTGTTCCTCGCTCTATGTATGTAAAGATATTAATTGTAGGATGTATATTTGTGTTTTTTTAATGATAAATACGGGTCCGGTATGTAGGTGTAATATCATATAGAAACTTGTTACAATAGTTAATATAGCAACATTATTTCCAATATTTTTATAGACATAGGTACTTAAAAGTACTATAACCGATTTTATGTTTAGGTTCATTTTATAATATTAAGACGTAGCATATAATATTTTTATTACGTAATGAAGTAGGATCATAATGCTTCCTGTATTTAAAGATGAGATCATTCGTTTTTAAATCGATGAACAAGTTACAAACGTGCTTCCGTACTCGACCGAGGGAATCTTTTAATTTAATTCCTATACCTACATGGAAGAAAATATGCAGCGCAGCACATAATATGAGCGGTGAAGTAATTGGCTGGACTGTTAGATATACAATAATGATTATGTATTTAATTATTCAAGAGCTATTACCGAGATGAGTAATAATGAATTACACAAGTAATCACCTAGTGCTGCGCCGCTGTGATAGCAATAAAGTGGTAAATGCAGCACGCAACCGCTGGACCGGACTGCCTCGACATTGTTCCACTGGGTTAGCGTGAATAATAATCTAGATTCAGATACGACGAATCCGCTAAGATGTTATCTACACATATCTTCAATCTTAGTTGGCAACCTATTTCTTAGCTAGATGTAATTGCAAAACAATGTTCATAAATATTTGTAAAACCTTACATGAACTGCAATTTGACTCGCCTTCCTGCTAATGGAGAAATCAGCAAATAATACGCCTTTTATAGTAGTAGCAAGTTTCTTTTATTACTAATTACAGCGTCGTTCAATATTTCCTACAATAAATATATGCTATTAAATGCCGTTTACCGTTAATAAAATGGGTAGAGCTTTCTGTAAGTTGTTCCATTACCTATCTATGTATATTCAACAATCAACGAAAAAGTTTTTACAAATATAGGATTTCTCACATGATAATGTTAGCTGCTATCATAAATACATTGCGGAAATACGCGAAAATATTAGTTAATTCTTGATTTATTTACAATCCAAACAGAATTACAAACTAATTTGATTATGTGGTTTCAACGCTCGGTTTCTTGACCGTGTGATGTAATAATGGCCCTTAGTAGATTTGCCTTACGCTGCAGTTACAAAAAAAATATAGATATAAAAACTTGTTATACAAGTATAAGTAACATCCTGAAGCACACGACGTGGCCGGCTGCACAGGTTACGCGCATGACATCAGCGACGCGCATCAGTGCGCGCCGCGCACAAGGTGACGAACTTAGTAACCTGCCCCATACAACCAATGCATCTTCAATAGATAAGTAGCACACGATTTATGACACTGTATAATGGCATAAAACAGGAACCTCTGCATAAGATTTACATAAAGCTGTTTGTACATATTTGGTAACACGATATAAATACAAAAAGAACAGAAGCCATCAAAAATTGCATAAAAGGATGTATTAATCATTCCACATCAATCAAACTTTCTTGTCATTTACCAAATTTATAGCCACTATATTACTTATATTATTAGATATTATTTAGTAACAAAGTTAATGTTTTTTTTTTTCAAATAGCTTGCCTGATGATTTAATCATACAAACGGCATATCTTATTTGTGATATATAATTGTTTCCTTCTCTACCTATTTAGCAGTAGAATTTCCCCACTACACCTTTGTAAAATACATTAAAAAGGAACTCAAATAATAAAATATATCAGCGATCAGAATACCCTACGAGTCTGTGAAAGAATAGGCGGAATCATTAGCATTTTTTGTCCACAAAGCTTATTGTTATTGCACGACTACAAAATTACGCATCAGCGTAACAATCGCCAACTTGTTTCTCGCAGATTCACCTATACATACATATGTATATGCATTATTTCTCGATAACAAATGTAAGACCCATCAAATGATGGCTATTTATAGACCATAAATATTTTAATAAGCTCGTTACTGTTCCAGCGGCCTGCTGAATCTGCATTCAGGAGCAATAACAGCAGCCAGCGTTTCGAATAACAAGTCTTGTTAATAGAAAATAAGCATGCGGATTCCTCTCAGTACTTAAACTATCTTACAGTGTACACCCTACATAATATATTTTATTTTATTTCTATGACACATACTGAAGACACATCACGACAAACAGCATGCGGTAATGGTATGAGGATACATGTATTAGACATGTTTTTATCCAGCTAAATGATCACATAAGCCTAATGACAGCAGTCTTAGGAGCTAATAGGTGTAGGCATACCTTGCGGCTAACAGCACGATTGCTTTTGACGATGATGATGTCAGCTAGGAGTGATGACGGAAATGTGTTCAAGGTGAAGCTAAGAAACAGTCAAGCACAGTGGCTCGGGTGGCGGGTGGCACATGACGTTGGCGCATGCAAGTGGGCGAGGGCCTCGACCGCTATTCGTGGGCCTGTCACTTAACCAATATCGATTCGAAATACAAACTGCTCGCAATCTGTTTGCGCAGACATTTACGTGAGCACAAAGCCGTTTGAGAACATCTCAGTGCTAATTTCGCAATCATTGACCGACCTTTACGCTCTTAGTTATTTATTAGATTATATTAGACGCTTGACAAATAATACTGAAAAAATATAATAAAAAGATCAGGAAAATCCGGTATACTTGTCAAGCCATATGCAGTTTAAGGTTCCGTAGTTGTGATTTCATTAGGGTTACTAACACATGTGAATATCGCACTAAAACCTATATAACAGTAAAGTTTAAATTACTTACGTTATATTAGGTTTTATTTCACGTAAATCTATGCAGTATTACGTAAGTTATAACCATAGATTTAGAATTTTTCGACTGTTATAACCGTGAAAAGTTTTGAGCACTTTAAGTTTTCAAGATAGCGCGAACAGGCGTGTGACGTCAGCGGCCATCTCGCTCCGTTTCGCTTGTGCCCCGCACCTTAAGAAACTCATTGAAGTGGTGTCTCGCGCGCGCGCTCTGTACTTAGTTTATATCGTTGCTTTGTTTATTAGTTTGTATTGTTGTGACAAATCAACCTGTTAACTACCTTGTGAGTTATATCTACGCCATGGAAAAGGGTTACCAGAAAAGTCAGTTGGATAATCTGCCGAGTGTTGATAGCTGGATGGTGGCTCAATCTGTACTAATAATATAAAACTAAAGATTTTGTTTGCACGCGCTAATCTCTAGAACTACTAGTCCGATTTGAAATATTATTTCAGTGTTAGATAGCCCATTTATCGAGGACCATATTTAACATAAACGCGGGTAAACCGCTAGTATTTTATGAAAAATAAAGATTTTACAGCTGCCGAAATGCGTGGAATAAAAATTAAAAGGTACCTACTTAGTACCTATGTCGTTTGCTTAAAACATTTATAGGTTAAGTATGTATAGGTACCCACTTAACGACCTAACTAAGTAACATTTTATATTAAACTACCTGTCCCCTATCTAGCGGCTGCTAGCTGTCTGCGGTTTCACCCGCATTTATGATTTTTGTTATATGGCCTGTAGCATAAATACATACATACATAACATCACGCCCATAATCCCCGAAGGACTAGGCGGAGCCAAAGGGGCAGCAAGTCCCTTTAACCACATTCAGCCAAAAATAAAACTGGGCTGGGTTAGATGGAAAATTGTGAAAAAGTAGTGACAAGTGGCTAGCTTGTCACCTACACAATCACATACCCAAAACCCGATATACCATTAGTCGCCTTTTACGACATGCTAGGCAAGAAACACAGTTTGGCACATTATTTTTAAGTCCCAGGCCAACATGGGACAACGGGCTTGGTTAGATAGAAAATTGTGAAATAATAATGACAGGTAAGAAACACAGTTGGCACATTATTTTAAGTCCCAGACCAACATGGGACATATATGTATATAATGCCCATTTATGGAGGAAGGCTACATAGCCTTCTTCAATAAATGGGCTATCTAACACTGAAAGATTTTTTCAAATCAGACCAGCAGTTCCTGAGATTAGCGCGTTCAAGCAAACAAAGAAACTCTTCAGCTTTATAATATTAGTATAGTATAAGTACTTACTTACGTGGTTCATTTCTTACAGACAACATGTCAGACGTACGTAACACTTTTTACTTTGCACGACCCTGATGTCGGGAGAATAAGTCCTAATACCTATATCGATCTGCGAGTGTATACCGTACTTATATCTTTATAAACTACAAGCGGCCCGTCCCGGCTTCGCTCGGGTGGACATTATACTAATAGAAAAGAGCATTATACTAATAGTAGTTTTTGAGTTTATTAATTAAAACATACAAAAATATTGCACACGGGGCGCGGCTCGGGCGGTGTACCTGCATCAAGCGAGTCCCGTCCGACGCATCGTCGTCGCGTCACGGTGGCGTAGGTGCGAGAACACTCGACTTTATTTTCTCGTGCGTAGTTTTTAATTTTTCGAGAACTCCTAATTAATTAAAACTGTAAGGGTTAAGGGTATCTGAAATGTTGGTCTGGGACTTGGCCCATGTTGATCTGGGACAAAAAAAAATAAATCCAACTGTGTTTCTTGCCTAGCATGTCGTAAGAGGCGACTAATGGTTTACTGGCTTTTGGGTATGTGACTGAGTAGGCGACGAGCTAGCCACTTGTCACTCCTTTTTCACAGCGTTCCATCAAACCCAGCCCACTGTCCTATATTGGTCTGAGACTTAAAAAGAATATGCCAACTGTTGTTCTAGCCTAGCATGTCGTAAAAGGCGACTAATGGTATATCGGGTTTTGGGTGTGTGATTGTGTAGGCGACGGGTTAACCGCTTGTCACTGCTTTTTCACAATTTTCCATCTAACCCATCCCGGCTTCATTTTTGGCTGAATGTGGTTGAAGGGGCATGCTGCCCCTTCGTCTCTGCCTACCCCTTCGGGGATTATGGGCGTGATGTTATGTATGTATGGGTATAGTAAGTTATCCTTAAAAGATAGACATAGCCATTGAGGACTTTTATATAGACCTATAAATGAGAAACAATCCCACTATACATACATTGTTGTAGTATATCTCCAACGGATTAGGCAGCATTTTCGATGAATACCTAGGTGGGGATACCCGCCCACCGACCGGCGCGCAGCGTTGAGGCGGCTCGTGAAGTCACAACGCGATCAAACGCCGCGTGCGGTTTTAAATATTTTCGCGCGAAAATGCGCACTTTGATTGCTACAGCTTATCTTATAAAAGGAATATATCGCAACTTTAATAGGTACATAATTAATGTGGCAACAAAAAAATATTAAATATGCGTCCGCAATATTGTGAACTTTAGTTACCAATCCAAAAACCTCATGCCATGAACTTAACAAATTTCACCTGTTTGTATGTAGGGGAGAAATGTATATGTGTATTTTTTATTTTATGATTGATGTTATAAAGAACCATAAATAATATTTTCAAAATACAAGTTTCTACTATTAGGTTAGGATTACCTTAATTAGATTTAATTTACTATTCGATATCACAAGCCGCGGACAGACGTGCTGACGAACTTGATAAAACTATAAGGATTTTTCATTGACTACGTAACCTTAAAAGACTATATACCTACCCATACCAATTCTAATCCAATTACTTGTTATTGTCTTTTTTTAAAGCGATGAGACGGATGACGTGAGGTTATTACAATGTTATTAGGGTAACCCTGACCGCAACATCAGATGTACAAATGACATCTGACCAAATACTCATCAACCTAAAGTATTTTATTTTCTTTTTAATCCTAATTTTCTCTATGTTTTAATGAGAGCATGTAGCACTTAATTATTAGGATATTTTTTTCGACTACGACAAAGCCAAAAAAATCACGTGATTAGTCACCCAGCCCTAGTATCTGATAAAATAAAGATGCCATGGCGCTTAAATGAAAAGCTATTTCCAGATACGTTGATCATCTAAACTAATTTGTACAAGCGTTCGACTTCGACTCGGCTCTAAAATATTGAAGTTTAAGATTTACATTGATTAAAAACATCGAAGAGATATTATGGTTTCAATACCAATAGATAGATGCCTATGATACTTAGGTTTCAGTCAAAATTAAGTTTACGAATTGTAAATAGTAAAATCATATACTTATGTCGTTAAAAGATTAGCAATAGAAAGGAAAGTTCGAAATCTTCAACACAAAAACCTTTCACTTCAAGATGAATAGATATCACCGTCACCAATGACACGTTTTTTCGATTCTATCTCTTTACTTCTCTATTGACTAAACACTGAAGTCCGCATGCAGTTACTCTGTATTACATTTTGCATACGTCATTAAATTCAAATTCAAATTCAAATTCAAATTCAAAACTTCTTTATTCATGTTGGCCTTAAAAAAAAGCACTTATAAATCGTCAATTTTACAAAATCCTTAGAGCAATGTGAATCTACCACCGGTTCGGAATGCTGATTCTACCGAGAAGAAACCGGCAAGAAACTCGGTAGTTACTCTTTTCATCGTCAGAATATACATGAGTAATATACACTTTTCTTTTAAATGTTTTAAACCAAATCATACAATCAATGACTGCGGGAGATGACATAATATGATTATTTACAATAAAAGTGTAAGATTAACCAGAGTAGACAGTACAGTACAGTTCTACATTATCCATTCTCCCGCCTAGAAACAAGTGCCAAAACATCCACAATTTTTTCATTAAGCTTAGCAGTGGATAGGACAGACTTCACAAAGATTGCAAGCGTCTTATAATTAAACAAACGAGACTGGAGGGACCAGTTTCTTTCAAATGTGGATATCACGGGGGTTCAATGCTCGCGTGTAAAGCAAATGCTTGCCGACGACATTGGTACGGAGACCTATCCATGCGCAGGGTTGAGTGTGTGGTCAGTTTTGTCAAATAACATCTTTCAAATATCTTACATACTTTATACATAGGTAATGCTTATACAATGGACTATTTTTTTACTTTTCTAGTCATAAAAGCCATCATAAGAGATCATAGACAGGGTATTGGTATCAGTATTTAATAACAGATTCTTGTAAGAATAGCCTGTGGATATTATCTTTTATTGAGTAAAGAGATATAAGAAGAGTCTTTCTCTATTAAAGGCCCGTTCAGCGATTTTCTTAAACCGACATATCTTACACGAGTTAGGTATCTATCTAACAAAATCAAAAAACCTCCTTAAATTCATACGGAAGGATATTTGATTTTGTTAGATACGAGTAACTTGTGTACGATATGTCGGTTTAAAAAATCATTTAATGAACTTGATAAGCTTTTTGTCTTAAAAAATTCACAACATTGCAGTCACTAGATAAAACTACTTCATAAACCTAAATAGCAACTTAAAAATCGAAGGCTTTATCTCAAATAACTGACCACCTGAAAATATTAGCGTATAACGATAGCGTAGCGTTTTTTGCTTAAATTTAAAAATGCAAAAATGTATTGATGGAAACATTATTTAAGGTATACACATATGACAGACAGACAACCCTACCACTTGCAGTGTGCGAGTAACACGCGAGTTGTCGTGCCACTCACGTCTATTTACAATAGGTACTGGTATATCGCGCTATTAACAATACAAGCAGTTTTTTCGGTGACAATCTCAAATGTATAAATGCACAATTACGTTGACATTAATAAACTGGTCTCGCTTGAACAACTTCAAAATATTTGAAACTAAATGCACTTTTACCAGTTTTACGACCCATCAAGCTTAATTTTTATTAGAAACACGGGTTTCGTGCCTGCTCAAAAAATCTTCTAATATATACCTAAACAAACATTTTGCATAAGATGTCTTGGATACCAGCAAAGAATGAAAATATTCAGTTATTACTGTTTATATGACTCCTCTTTACTTTCCTTTTAAAGGATTGTTAATTCAATGCATAAATACTGTCTTATGGAACGTCAACCTAATAATAGTAACATTCTTTAATTTTATTCCAAACACTAAAATGGACCCCATTCAATTTTATGTTCGCGTAATTGATAGTTCTCTGAAAGAGAACATATTTTATAAAGCGTAGAACTATAATCTGGACATATTTATAATGTCCATCCCTTGGACACGCCGCAACTACAAAAATAGATTTCAATGGTGAACACAACTCACGGCTCGCCGGTAAAATTAAATCAACCGATAATTATTATTGAATCGGATTCGAGTCCATTCCCGTTAAACTCTTTTGTAAGAGCGGTCTCCCGGCGAGCTGCGGCGCTGCGTCTCGCGGCTGGCTTCAAAATAATAACTAAAATACCGAATCCGTCACACAATGAGCCATTATTAGGAAACTGGACGAGACAAAGATTTCATCACAGATATGGGTACGCAGAGCCTCACTCAACGAAGAATTTATCAAGCTGCCAGCGCGCCAGCGAAAGAAAGTGCAGATAACAATCTGCGCCGTCATTAAAGCAATGCGATGCATCTGATCGACATTGGTGCTACTCGTAGCCGATTAATGTAATGCATTGCATAAAGTTACTAATCACCTTACAATAAAATGTAGCATTTATACAGTAACTGATATAATAACGAGGCCTGCAAACATTAACTACCTATTTTCATCTCGATAATGGTTTCTTCATTATGTCCTCACTCAAACTTTAGGAACAAAAGTCGACTGTTGAAAAAGAAGTTTATAGATTTAATTAATCATTGTACTATCCTAAAAGACTCTCAAATCAACGGTAAACTTATTTCCATTTAAATTCCACGGAAGAACCAGCAAAGAGCTAGTTTTATTTTATAATGATAGTTAATATAAGTGAAACAGTTCACGAATTTAGTTCCCGCCATACATGGCGCATCAGGCGGCTCCTGCGAGCCGCTGATGACGCAACACAGACCCAGACGAGTTTCTGCCAAATTAGTCTGCTCATGTCGTTCAACTTGCGTTCAAGTTAGAATTCAATGAAATCGATATGAAAAAATGCTATCAAGTGACATATAGTTCAGCCAACTTTTGTTATTATCATTATACAAAACCAACCAAGCATAACAATAGCATTCTTAAAACCATTCACGTGAGATTCAAATACAGATTCGAAAATGAAAAAAATTGGACGAACTCTCATCCAGGTGCGACATCATAGACAGATACGAATCCCAATTAACAAGAAGTACCATTTTTTATTTCTTGATTTGGAATTCCAATTGTGCTTTGTGTCAAGACCTCAGGCAATACGGTGCTCTCAAGTGCAAGCCTGCATAGCAGGGCATTCAAGAATCACGGACAATGAAGAGGCCAATGAACCAGTAAGATCCAAGCTACAACAAACTCACTGGAATTTCAACCAATAGTTAATTCCATAATCATATAATTGAGACCTGTCAATCATTCCTCGCTAAATCATTCACCCTCATCATAAATTATGAACCTGTTTTAAATATACATGCCTGCGTTGATTATTGAGTATAGGTATGTATGCAAGAAAAAATACTTTAATGTATTGAAGTCAACAAAAACAAACCCAAATTGAATATCTATTTTTAAAGATGTTGTCTTGAGATAATTTAATGAATTCCCATAGCAATTAATTACCTAAAATATATACTTAAATAACTACCTACTCCTTAGTAATTTAAAGCATTGGAGGATAATGGAGGATTTTTCATTAAAGTAGGATAAGTTGCTGTATGTTATTAGGTAAGCAGATCTAATTAATTGCGCACCCCACAGGATAATTAAAGGTACAGCGCTAAAATTACGGTTTTACTTTCATGTCTTTGGCAACTTATTAGAGGCCTAATTGCATCGTATCACATACTGTGCTAATGGTATGTTTGTCGTGTAGATTACGTAATGCACTCGTCAGGTCGGTGGATGCTCGACGAAAGGTCACAGTGCTCGGTGACCGTGGCGGGCAGAGGGTACGTGCCGACAGCGTCAGGGCCGTACATAAATGTACGTATGGTTTATCATGGAAGAGAAAATAACTCATAGCATACCTTAACTTTCGTGAAATTACCAAGTTAGTTTTTTGGAAAACACAGATTCATATCAGATGTCTCGACATACATACATCCATAACATCACGCCAATAATCCCCGAAGGGGTAGGCAGAGTCAAAGGGACAGCAGGCCCTTTAACCACATTCGCCAAAAATAAAACTGGGCTGGGTTAGATGGAAAATTGTGAAAAAGTAGTGACAAATACTATACTAACAAATGCTTTTAAAAAACGAAATGTTTTTATTCTTCCAGTTTGAGGTTATTAAATAAATTAGATATGTGTAATAACATAAATTATATCATGATTATTAAACTAAATAGATACATTTATCCCTTAAAATACAATATTAATGCAGAATGGAATCTAATCTCTACTATACCTATCTACTAATAATATACAGATTAAAAAACTATTAAAAATATACTTATATTAGGTTGATACTGGAATACATATACCAACTGACAGTTCCAACTTCAGTATATGATTTGTACTTACAAACTGACTCGGACAAAAAACGTATCACACACACATAGGTATCGAATATCAAAAAAATAACAGTCGAATTGAGAACCTCCTCCTTTTTTTAAGTCGGTTAAAAAACAATGCGTTTATTTTTTGATAAGTAGAGTTAGTTATTTTTTTTCATTAAAAGTGACGTATTTTGCATGAGGATTAATCAAAAGAGATCGGTAGATGTTGATATATTTTCCAGGCAATATTCTTGACCATTAGGTACATTACACGATAAATACTTTCTAAAACTAACCTAACCTCATAGAAGTGAAACCGCTGGCTATAGATAATGTAAAAAGTATCGATGGGGCAACCCAAAAACTACCATCATGAAAAGTAGGAAGACAAATTTAATTTAGCGGAATCTGCCGCGAGGATCCTATTACCGCATTGATTATATGCAAACGCTCGCTCCTTCCGGCGCGCCTGTCGCGGAGCCCAGGATATGGCTGCTTCCGCTGCTCTGGCCCGTGAGACGCCTGCTATAACGGTCACAAACTCTATAAACTGCCAACAATTTTCTTCAGGAAGAATAAATCTAATAGCAGCGGGAGGAATCGCACCTATTCCATTGCGTTTACAATTCGCCGCGCCTCGCTGCACGTGAGAATACAAAGCTTTAGTGCAAACGGTAACCATAACTACCCATCATATTATTTATCTTGACCACAATACATCTGTCAATTGGGCTGTTCAAAGAATATGATGGTGTCGAGCATAGATTTAGGATGTACAAGATACACAATGACGGCTCGGAGACATGACCAAAATAAATTTAAACATGTGTTGGTTGACGTCTATGTGTGAGTTAAAAATAGTGTTGTCAAAGACGCACTTTCACATTATCGACTGATTCAGTTGTATACTAATAATACTTATAGGTATTTAAAACACTTTTTTATACTTTTGATTAATTATTTATGGCATTGATGAAATCAGCAGTTGTTTATATTAGGTAAATCGGAATTAGTCGGTAAGAAATCGCATTTTAAGCAGATCTATAAACAATGAGATGGTAAAATGTATTCCTTGTATATTCAGCGTGTAAAAAATGAAAAAAAAAATTGAAATATGTTCTTTGATTTATACCTATAAGACAAAAATACATGACTTTTGCTTTGACTGATGGAATGAAATGAAACAAATAATATATTAGCAACTTTTAATTTGGTGACATTTAGTTATTTAAAAATGTAGTGCAACAAATTTTTTGTTGCCCTCATTTGCCATCGAAATGTTTGCTGCAGATAGTGGAGTTCTTACTGGGAGTCCAATCTGGTCAGCCTATAGTCCGCATCGACTTTTTACACAATGCTGGGTTGCTTGGAAACCTAAAAAAAATATCAGTTAGTTAACTAACAAATATACGGAGATAATGAGTTCCCAATGTGAATATAATTATATTTCAACATAACTTAGCTAAATAACTTTGTATTCATGTCATGATGTCGCTAAAAGATGATTAAGTTTTTATCGATACTCGTGACGTCACCGCTTTGTCAAGCACTAGCGTAACCGAACTATTTACTATTTTACACAATATTTGCCCCAATTCTGTTTATAATCACGATGTATACTAAGAAAGATCAATTATAATCAATATACTATTGTAAACATATTTTTCTAAACCGATTACTAGCAAGAATTTGACAAAATATGGTTTGAAAAAATCTAATGTTAAAATCGTATTTACCTGTAAAAAGCGTATTTATTCGGATTATTCCGTCATGTAACCTCACAATCACGTACAGAACAAGTCACCTCAATTGCACATTTAATATTCTCGATTATAATCCAAGGTTTAATACATAAATTCACAAATTTCACTGCGACGTAGAATAGACCGGGACGCTATGGCCTCTTACTCGAAAAAACATTGACATATAGGTACTTCATTCGCTGTCTCTTTTTCTCTCGGGCGGTTTGAATTACAGCAGGATTTCTCGCTCCCACGCTTTGTGTATCTTTAGCGTAGTCGAAAAATTCTAAATCTATGGTGTCGAGTTTCATTAACATATTCTTTTAGGTCGATGAGGTTATGCGATGTCACTCAATCAGATAAATAAAAGCGAATCGATAAAAGTTTGGTAGGTACTGAAACTCTATTCATTGCGAAAACTGTTCCTAAATTTGCTTTATGTATTTAGATAATAAGACGAACTGTTATTTATAAATATTAATTTATATTCTTGATAAAAATGTGTCTTATCGGTGGGTTCAAACCTGCATGCATTGCGTGTTCGCCGAGGTAATGATGTAGTGATCAAATGCATGCGCACACGCACACAAGGCCCGGGGACGCGAAACGTCTTGCTGCGACGACACATCGAACATAACATTATCATCGGCGTCATTGGCTTATACCATATTTGCATGCCATGCCATTGCCCTCCAGGCACATCCACGATTCAATGTTAAAATTGCATTCGGCCACAACCCACTCAGTACATAAAAATATTTATGTCAAACGCCTGGTTGTAAACCATATTAAAATTTTGGTGAATAAAATGCTTATTTATTTTTGTCAAATGTATAAATATTCCTTTGTTTTTGTATGTTTACCCCGCATAAGTAAATATGGTCATTATGTACCGTGAAAACATGATAATTTGTCCAGTCCGGAAATTGCTACGGCTCTACCTTATTCGGGGCAGGTAATATGTAGTTTCTATTCATAGATAGGTACACCAAGCATATCATACCTACTTTTTATCACTAAGTGCCCTATTATAAATATCATAGGTACCTATTACATACACAATATTGACTCATAATAATTCTTACTAGGATCATACCTATATGAATACAAAATTTATTATTAAATACATTTGCGTTATAAATCTTGTCCAGTTCAATAATAATAACCAGATTTATTTGAATATTTTTTTAAAGGAATTATCAATTTAAGCTTCATGACATTGACAATTTAATATCGGTTGGGTTCGAGGCCACACTCAAACATGCATATTTGAATGTGCAATTTTCTCACAAAGTTTTCCTTTTTAACATCATAGAAGTAATTATTATTACATAATTTGCATTACAGCTAAGCAGTCCTTATTTGGCATAATTATAAATAAATATTCGGCGAGTATCAGTCGAAATCAACTTTAACATTTAAATTCTCACAAAAATTACCAGACGTTCTGCCGATTGCAATCTTCTTCTGCAGATCAAATATTACGAGTCATCTACATAAGTACTTCTGTAATTCTCAATCTACCGAGAACTTATTATGTAAATACTACCTGTAGGTAAATACAGTATCCTACCGGCAACAAGTTTAGTACGTGACCAATTGTAGGTATAACTTGAAAATAGAGATTGAAAGTTGGAGTTAAAGATACTATTGTGTCGTAAATCGTTGTTTGTGCGCTTGAAGAGCCCGTAGGAGCGTGGTCGTGATCGTGAGCAAGGCGGCGCGGGCGCGGTGCGGCCGGCGACGGAGGCGGCGCGGCGCGTGAGTCCCGGCCGCGGATGCACGGGTTCATTACCCGCGCCCGTTCCATCGCGCCATCCACAATGGCGGCCATACCATACTCGACTTGAGCACGGTAAACCACCGTTTTTGTCAGCTTTACATAATAAGAACGAAACGAAATAGATGATTGTGTATACATTTAATTCTTATAAACCTATTACCGTATGTTATCCGAATCAAAATATCTACGAAATGAAAATGTTAGGGAACAGTAAATATCCAATTGGAAATAATAATTCAAAGAAACGTAATGAAGTCAACATCCATTGTCAATTGGAACCAATGATATAATTATTTGTGACCTTTTCCATGAGATAAAAATAATTGTACTAATGAACATGTACACCAATTACTTTAGCGTTTTAAGCAGCAATTATTAGGCCCCTGGATGCCTGAATTCGAGAAAAAATCCTTGCATCTTAAAGGAAAATCCAGATACTAGCCTTAATCCTTTATAGTTTAAATTGTAGACAACCCGGAAGCGAAACTCTCTAATACGTACTTTAAAGAAAACTGTGTCACACCTGTGTGTGGAATAAGACTACAATACACAAAAGAGTTTACAGCACATTTGCGTACGAGTAGGTAGGGACATACAAATAATATTTCTTCTACAGTAAAGTACAACGCTTTCGAACACTCACTGCTCTTTCTTTGTTCAATACCACATACGGATGTACGAAATAATACAGGATGTTTTTGAAATAAATAAATATTCCCAATGAGTCTTCATTAACATTTTGGAAAAGACGATATTGCGTCATAAGATTCTCCTTAAATCCCAAGGCACTTGATTAGATTGAACGGTAATGAAAAAAAATTAACTACATGTACAGACTATAAGTACCGTTTCTAAACTTTATGCACCTTAATAAATACTATGATTATGGAGGTTTACTCAACTACTGAGTATGGTTATATTTTTCTCGTGTATCTCCTTAAATATCTATCTGGGTCTCATATCTTCATGTAATTTTATTAAATGCCTACATATAATGCCCCATGATATGTGCTAAATTCATAAATTAAGTAATTTGTAGTTTTTTAGTTGCTAACGTAGTACACATCGAGTGACAAGCTCCCTATAACCGCACTCAGGCAACGTTAAAATTTTGTTGTTTTTACAATTTTGTATCTAACCAAACCTAGTTTTATTTTTGACTAAATGTCGGTAAAGGGGCCTGTTTGACTCTGCCTTCCCCGTCGGGAATTACGGGCGTAAAGGTATATATATACCTATATGAAATTTTGTTTGGGCTTATAGTGATTAAAAGCTTTGACTCGACCGAACCCTCCGGGGATTACGGGCATGGTGAAATATGCTAATAAATGTGACACATACATACATACATAACATCACACCCATAATCCAAATCCAAGTCAAAGGGGCCTCTTTAACGACATTCAGCCAAAAAAATTCTAGGCGGGGTTAGATGGAAAATTGTGCAAAAGTAGTGACAAGTGGCTAGCTCGTCGCCTACACAATTATAGTCGTTTGCCATTTACGGCAAGATAGACAAGGAACACAGTTGGCACAGTATTTTTAAGTCGCAGACCAATTAGAAACAAATTTAAAACAAAACAATTATTAAAAAAACTTTGAACTCATTGATACATAACGTTATATTATACGTAGTATAGAAAACATCCTATATGTTCTGAAAGTAGAGCGACAAAATATCCTACTTAGCTGAGCCAATACATTTCATATTGTTGGCACAAGTGCATCCAATGAGAGCAATAAGTATTGCTGCGTTGTCTTACATACTCAATCCTACCAAGTCAATTTCACAATAGATAAATTACTTTTATATGCTTGTTACCTATAGCTTGCACACATATGTAGGTACATAATAAGAGCTGAGTCTAATAAATAAAATATAACTTGTTTTACACGAAGTATAAAACAAATTGTAAATTACGTAAAATGTATGTGGTATTTAGAAAACTCATACATATAATTTTGTTTTTTATAGGGGCCTCATATTTTTTTTAATAAAAAAAATCTACACTTACTTTACATAAATAGGCAAATAATAAATATTGATTCCGTAGCAATTTATGTATCATATATGGTGATTATTATACCTGTCGCGAGTGGGCTGTCGGGAAATCATACAAATGTACAAATCTTGTGGGTAGCAGTCTATAAGGTCAGCCTTGCTCCCACACGCACCATATAAGATTAGCTCTAAAATGGTTTCTCTTAATATACTCAAAAGAGATTAAGTAACATAAAATATATTATTGAATTTATACTTTAAAATTATCACAATAAAGTCCATTACTATTATATTTGTTTCTGACATGACTAAGATATTAATTCTTTTAAAACTCGGTTTGCAACATTCACCTTTGCCTAAAGAGGCAAGCGGATTTTAGAACGGCAGATAGTGGGCGATAGTTAAGTATAGAGAGAACAATCTCGCTTTTTAGCGACGTTAGGTTAACAACCGGACTGTGAATCTCTATTCATTTATGTCTCAAATATCAACTTAACAAAAAGCAATTTCACCGCCCCCTTTTGAAGTTTTTTCAAGGAACATACATATTATATTATACACACCATAACGCCCGCCATTTCTGAAGGGGTAGGCAGAGCTATAAGGAGGTATAAGGAGTAAACCACATTGACCAAAAATTTTTATTAAATTAGTTTGATAATAGTGACGAGAGACTAGGGTTGCCATCTGTCCGGGTTTCCCCGGATTTGTCCTAGTTTAGAGGGCATCCGGGGAGCGTCCGGGCGGGGCTTCGTTTGTAGTCCGGGTTTTAAAAATGTAAAGTCTTGGGCCACCCCGACATAAGCACTGTGCCCGCACGCCGCAATCAACCGACTAACCGACCCGCTAAATTCCTCATCATTTTCAACTGTATTTTATTACACTGACTGTTGACATGTCCGGGTTCTGGGCTCTAAAATCCGGGGTTTTCACGCGTCTTGTCCTGGTTGCCAAATTTTGGAGATGGCAACCCTACGAGAGACTAACTCGTCGCCTACATATGTAACTAATCACAAAGGCAATACTCGATACACGATTAAGTAGTCGCCTTTACTAGATAATTGCTAAGGTAGAAATATAGTCGGTACATCCTTTTTCAATGTCATGCCTGACCCACATATGTTAAAGGGAAGATTTCAATTCTAAAAACATCTTCAGGTCCTTACCTTAACATACTACTGAATGTTTAGGCATAGGTAATAAGAAAACTGTTTCTTGACTAGTATGACGTAAAAGGCGACTAATGGTATGGGATTTTGGGTATGTGATTGGGAAGGCGACAAGCTAGCCACTAGTACGTATATGCTTGTTACCTATATATATACTACTTTTTCACAATTTTCCATCTAACCCAGCCCATTGTCCCATGTTGGCCTAAGACATAAAAAGAATGTGCCAACTGTGATTCTTTCCTAGCATGTCGTAAAAGGCGACTAATGGTATATCGGATAACGGGTTTTGTGTAGGTATTTGATTGTGTAGGCGACAATCTAGCCACTTGTCACTACTTTTTCACAATTTTCTATCTAACCTAGCCCAGTTTAATTTTTGGCTGAATGTGGCTAAAGGGGCCTGCTGCCCCTTGGACTCTGCCTACCCCTTCGGGGATTATAGGCCTGATGTTATGTATTATGTATGTATGTAAATTTTAAAGTGAGATATGTACCTACCTCAAGCAATTATAAATTGAAGTGTGTACTTACATACCTCAATTATCTTACCCAATTAATAAGTATTTTTTTATTGTAACGTCAAGGCAATTTATTTAGTGATGTAATATTTGCCTTTATTTTTTCGGGCTAATTAATTCGTGTGTTCGATTTTGGCAACCGTAATAGTCATGCAAATTAGATCTTGCAGGCCCTAAAATTATTTAAGTCAATACTTACTTGCGATCATATAATTTAGATCTTAAAATAATGGTATTCCAACTAAGTAGGTATGTATGTAATGTATAAACCGATATATCGACTGGCTCGATGGCACATTCGGTAGTGACCTTGCCCCATGCGCCAAGAGTTGTGGGTTCGATTCCCACCCTGGACAAACATTTGTGTGATGAATACTTGTGTTTGTTCTGTGTCTGAGTGTTATTATCCAATATTTAAGTATATATTTGTAATACCACTGTTGATTCTGATATCCGTAACACAAGTGCTTAAAGCTAGTAGTACTTAACATAGATTTAGGATGTACAAGATACACAATGACGGCTCGGAGACATGACCAAAATAAATTTAAACATGTGTTGGTTGACGTCTATGTGTGAGTTAAAAATAGTGTTGTCAAAGACGCACTTTCACATTATCGACTGATTCAGTTGTATACTAATAATACTTATAGGTATTTAAAACACTTTTTTATACTTTTGATTAATTATTTATGGCATTGATGAAATCAGCAGTTGTTTATATTAGGTAAATCGGAATTAGTCGGTAAGAAATCGCATTTTAAGCAGATCTATAAACAATGAGATGGTAAAATGTATTCCTTGTATATTCAGCGTGTAAAAAATGAAAAAAAAAATTGAAATATGTTCTTTGATTTATACCTATAAGACAAAAATACATGACTTTTGCTTTGACTGATGGAATGAAATGAAACAAATAATATATTAGCAACTTTTAATTTGGTGACATTTAGTTATTTAAAAATGTAGTGCAACAAATTTTTTGTTGCCCTCATTTGCCATCGAAATGTTTGCTGCAGATAGTGGAGTTCTTACTGGGAGTCCAATCTGGTCAGCCTATAGTCCGCATCGACTTTTTACACAATGCTGGGTTGCTTGGAAACCTAAAAAAAATATCAGTTAGTTAACTAACAAATATACGGAGATAATGAGTTCCCAATGTGAATATAATTATATTTCAACATAACTTAGCTAAATAACTTTGTATTCATGTCATGATGTCGCTAAAAGATGATTAAGTTTTTATCGATACTCGTGACGTCACCGCTTTGTCAAGCACTAGCGTAACCGAACTATTTACTATTTTACACAATATTTGCCCCAATTCTGTTTATAATCACGATGTATACTAAGAAAGATCAATTATAATCAATATACTATTGTAAACATATTTTTCTAAACCGATTACTAGCAAGAATTTGACAAAATATGGTTTGAAAAAATCTAATGTTAAAATCGTATTTACCTGTAAAAAGCGTATTTATTCGGATTATTCCGTCATGTAACCTCACAATCACGTACAGAACAAGTCACCTCAATTGCACATTTAATATTCTCGATTATAATCCAAGGTTTAATACATAAATTCACAAATTTCACTGCGACGTAGAATAGACCGGGACGCTATGGCCTCTTACTCGAAAAAACATTGACATATAGGTACTTCATTCGCTGTCTCTTTTTCTCTCGGGCGGTTTGAATTACAGCAGGATTTCTCGCTCCCACGCTTTGTGTATCTTTAGCGTAGTCGAAAAATTCTAAATCTATGGTACTTAAAGTCAGATCAATGTATGTGATGTAGTCGGATATATATTCGGATATATACGTACGTAGTTAGGTCATACAAGTGTTTTTTATGGATGGATGTAGGTTTTTGGTTTACTTATACATTACAATTAGATCTATACAGCTCCTTATACAGATATTAGCTGTGCCCTTCACGGAACCCTGGGGTTCCGTGAAGCCTTTCTGGGGGGTCCACGAAAATTGGTACTGATCATAATTGTTAAAATAAAGGGGTACTATATTTAAGTCTCCGCTTCCTAAAAGGGTTCCATAGCATAAAAAGTTTGAGAAGCACTGGCCTATAGCCTTCCTCAATAAATTAACTATACAACACAAAACCCTCGGACCAGTAGTTCCTGAGTTCAAGCAAACAAACGAACAAACTCTTCAGCTTTTTAAATTAGTTATAGAAGTAATCGATTTATTTAAAACTAGCTGTGCCAGCGGTGTCACCCGCGTTTATGGTTAATATTATAAAGACTATTTCTGTCATACATGATTTATATGTAACTTTAACCATTAAGCCTGCACACGCGACGGAAGCTTAAAAAATGGAGTAACTTCTTCCGTTTTCCCAACATTTCCCTTCACTACTCTGCTCCTATTGATTGTAGCGTGATGAAAAGTATACTATAACCTGCCCAGGAGTATGAAGAATAATTGTGCCAAGTTTCGTTAAAATCCGTCGAGTAGTTTTTGTTTCTATAAGGAACATACAGACAGACAGACAGACAGACAGACAGACAGACAAAAATTTTACTGATTGCATTTTTGGCATCAGTATCGATCACTAATCACCCCCTGATAGTTATTTTGAAAATATATTTCATGTACAGAATGGACCTCTCTACAGATTTATTATAAGTATAGATAAAATGGCAATGCATATTTGTAGTGTCGAAATAACAGCTTAAGTACGACAGGAATAATTGGTATGTTTAAACTTTTTGTCTGCATATTTGCTCCGTGTACCTAATCGCCAAAACGGCTTAACCGATTTTGACCGAACTTTCACTGGTAAATACCTAATGTTACAAAGATTAACATAGTCTATCTAGTTAAATTTTAAATTATGCGCATATATACGCTTATCTCCCGTCACAAGATCAATTGTAATGTAGCAAAGAAATAATAAAATCAAATTTGCTGAAAACCAATCCCTAAACAATCCCTAAACATGAGGGGTGTTAATTCAGTAATACCGTAGGCATCACAAATAATCCCCATTTTTTATCCTTATTCCGAAAACATGGCTTGATAAAATCGTAATCTACAGTTTACAGGGCAGTTTAATCACAATTCCTAAGGCAACGTATGACGTCACTATGTGATTATAATATTCGACTAGGAATAACCATTAAAACCTCAATAGTTCTGTTAAATGAGTTCAAATAAATACCACAATTCCAAAATTCATAGGTAGGTACTTCGTAAATTAAATGAACATTAATACCTCTAAATATTTAATACATAGGTCTGGAGGAACTATATAAAGGCCTTTTCATTTTAGTAGATGATATAAGTAGCATCGCGCTGTAAGATATTACATCTCATCCTTGCCCTGATGACGGCTTCCATACGGTCTCTCATGGACCTCACCAACTTCAGGAGCTCTTCATGAGGGATAAGACCCCATTCTTCAATCACCGCGTCTTGAAGTTCCTGTAGAGTCGAAGGAGCCGGATCCCGAGACCGAACCTTACGTTTAAGATGGTCCCAGAGGTGCTCTATCGGATTCAGATCCGGACTTCTTGCTGGCCACTGCATCACAGAAATTTGGGACCTCCGCAGGAAGTCGATCACGATGGCTGCAGTGTGAGCGCGAGCATTGTCGTGCATTAATGTGAACCCCTCGCCAAAAGATTCGGCAAAGCGGACCACATGCACTTCCAGGATCTCTGTGACATAGCGGCGAGCAGTCAGTGACCCTTGTCCGCAAACACCTCCAGTCCGGGAGACGCAGGCAAGGTCGGTTTTGCCGTAAGCCGACATACCGCCCCAGAACATGCAGGATCCTCCTCCATATTCCACCGTCTCCTGTATGCAGGCTTGGGCGAAACGTTCACCCTGCCTCCGGTATACTCTTCTCCGTCGGTCGTTGCAGAAAAGACACACTCGCGTCTCGTCTGAGAAGAGAACAGCTCCTCACTGCTCAAGGGTCCAATCGACGTGGTCACGAGAAAACTGCAAGCGGGCTCGCCGGTGCGCTGCAGTCAATTTTGGACCTGTAGCCGCTCTGTGGGCTGCTATTTTCTTCTCTTTCAGTCTTCTTCTAACCGTAGAGACGCTCACGGTGCGTCTGCGAACTGCCTGGAGCTGCTGTTGCAATTGAACAGCGTTTGAGAAGCGATTTTTCAAAGAGTACGACACAACGAACCGGTCGTCTCTTCCCGAAGTGCAGCGACGTCTACCGAACCCATGTCTCCGGATATAGCCACTCTCTAAAAAGCGCTGGTACACTCTTCGAACCGAAAAACGGCTCAGATTCAGTTGCCGGGTGACTTCGCACTGCCGCGTCCCTGATTGCAGTAGTGCAACCACTTGAGGGGCCTCATCAGCAGTGGTATCCATTTTCCAGGTGGTTTTTCTTCAGTATAATCTGTGCGTGTGTCCTCTTCAACGGTTGAATAGCGAATGACCCACATTGACCCCGTGTTGACCCTTTTATACCCACAAAAGAAGCGCAACTAGCGACTCTTCGAACTTTATTTGTTGCATTAGGTTTTATTTCATAATGAAAAGTAATGTTTTTAATTAAGTTAATTAAGTAACCTTTTAAATAAAATCATAATTAATGCAACTGCATGTGCATTATCAAGAGTTAATAACATTTGAAAGTGATTTTCTTAGAGGTGCGAGTGTATATCCACAAAACAGAAATCTAGTAGAAATGACATGTCACAAAATTTGTTCGTGAACCGATGAAGCCAAACTCGCACAAATACGCAGCTCTCTTATGTTGGCAGGGACAAATTGTTTTTTTATATTTTTTTTTTGCTAAATCGTTAGTTAGATAAGCAATGAACTGGATTGGCCATTCTTATATTAGTCAAAAACAGCTATCTCATTCATAAGACCTTTTTTTTCAACCCAGAGAAATGCGTTACGCATAGGTACTACCTTGCCTCGGGGGAATCCCCCAACCCTGATTCGCTGGACCCACCAGTAGAGACGTGCTAGGCCACCCAGCACGTCTTCGACTCCTCCGCCTTGAAATCAGACGCCGTTCGTCGCGACCGGCGTCGTGGGACCACTGTCACCCTGTGCCCTCTGCCGAATCAGAGGGACACGCGGAGTGCCTCGTCGGGGTTTCGACCCCTGCCGGGTTACCGAGGATAGGCAAGCAACGAAACACTCAGCTCCTCCTCTTCCTCGGCAGAGCCGCTGCCGGTGCCGCGACGGGTTTGTCTCAACTCGAGCAGCCGCGGCCCACATCGGGGTCCCTGCTGGCTTCAGCCCTAAATGATCTAGCCTCCTGGTACGACAAACCGAGGACCCAGGCGCATATCTCATTAGTCCTACATCAGACAAAATCAACAAGTTAAGACCTTTCATAAACAAATGTTAAGATTTTTTTCTTCTCGACAATAGATGGCGATGTATTTTCTGGAGCAATTAAAACACTTTTGTACATCTTTTTATACGCAGTCTGGCACTACTGGGGTGTATGTCACTGACAAGAAATCATGCCTAGCTACGCAGGATTGTGGCTTCACTGGCACGCCTACTTGGCACTCACACTTAATATTTATTAAGACAGGCCCGTTGGTCGAGTGGTCAGAGACCCTAGCCACGAAACTAAGGGTCGCGGGCTCGAATCCTGCTAGGGGCAAATGTTTCGTGTGATAAACATGGACATTTGTACTCGAGTCATGGATGTTTATAAAACGTATTTAAGTATGTCTATCCGTTCACCTAGTATTCATAGCACAAGCTTATAAGCTTAGTTTGAATCTAGGGAATTGGTGTGTCAGTCTGGAGGGATTTATAAATCAAAATAATATTTTTTTTGTAAAGCATTTTATCGTGAGTCTAAAAAACACCCGTAAATATTTTATGGACATATACATCCACGTAATGTTCTCCGTAATGGACTTACATAAAAGCAATTATTATTTTTGAAGTAATTTAGTAAACAAACATACAAGTGTAGTATCAAGTTTGACCAGCTTTTGACAGTTACGTTTACTAATTGATTGACGTCATTACACCATTACAATCTATGCCATAGATTTTTGCACGATGAGCCTAATAGTCCATGCAGAAAGCATAATGGACGGTTTGGGACATTATTGTGTAAAATTTTAAATGTAAAAACTTAAATTTCACTATTTTTGTAGATAACGGAAACAACATTTACTATTAAAGTGGTTCCAAATGCGGTTGACCTTTGTTAACACGAGTTTAATAACCATCACAATAACAATTTTATGATTAAGAGATATCATGCATTTTATGCATATGATTACTGAAAGTAGCCAACATTGTCAAATATCAAAATCATTTAATAAACATTATAAATCAATATTTTTATTTTAAACATAATCTATACCTTAATTTTGCAACAAAATTGTAGCAGGCATCTCTATCCTCTAGTTGTCTATAGTTAAGATGGCAGGTGATGAAAGTGACAGGTTTGTAAATACTGGTGAATTGCTTAATTTTTTCGTTTTATATTTTTCATTAACTAAGATAGACTAAAATCGACCTATTAACATTTTACAACTTGTAATAGTTTAGCTTTATACATCGAAAATAAATGTCACAAATAAATTTTATGCTCCTATTGACAGTGATCTGAAGCCATCGAGTGTAGCGATTATTAGAGAAGTTTACGACAGTGAAAATGCCCATATCAAGTTTGAGTTGGAATTGGAAAGAGCACTGGAGGCCGGCGTGAGCGTCATTGTCATAGAACCCGAGCCACTTGGGGAAGAAACAGCACGATGGATTTATGTTGGAAACCTCTTACATAAAGTTTCTGTTTACAGTGGACTTTGCGGTATTGCCTCTGGTAAGGTTTAATTTTATTGTGTTCCTCTGTAGTACTAAACTAAGATCGGAAAGACCTATGGTCTTTCCGATCTTAGTTTAGTAATAGTAATAATCCTAGTAGTTTAGTAATAGTAATAATCCTTTAAAAACCGATTCTTTCATCAGGTTAAATTGTTTAATGAATCACTGATCTACCTTACATCTCATTTCAGGTCTAACATGGAGATCGTTGGCATGTGCCCCATTCGGTATAGTTTCTGTTTTATGTGCTGGATGCTACACTCTTTCATGGCAATGGGACCCATGTTGCAAATATCAAGAAGAAAAAGATCGCCGGCATTTAGCAACACTACCTGTGTTGAGTGATCTCACATCAGCATCACCCGTAGTACTTGTACACACTGATAATAAAAGAAAAATAGCTTTACATAGTACTGTGTCACTGGCAGCTGCAGCAATTTGCTTATGGAGACTTTATCACACATTCAAATAGATTAAATTGCCTTGATGTAGCATAATCATGTTATTATGCTTACAAACAAACTATTGTTCTCAAATGTGAAATGTCAGAATTCTATCTACTAATAACATTTTAGTGCTTCACTAATTGTTCATGTAGAAAGTCTATTGTAATTTTTTGATGATGCTGACAGTGTAAAAATGTTATAAAAATATTATTCATAATACATAGTAGAATTAGAACAAGCCTGTACAAAAGATATTTTCTTTATATTGTAAGGAGCTTTTTAGTTAAGTGTAATAGCCATTTGTTAGAAGGTTCTGTTATGTAATAATGATAACAGTATTATAACATATTGCTGTTATCAAAATAAAAAGTTATGAAAAATGTGATTTATTGTCTTAATAAAATAAAACAAACACAATCTCCAGTTTATACACCACCACCTAACAATGTATATTACATATGTAGGGTGATATGTTATACAAAACCAGTGTAGTAAATAACATTTTCTATTTTTAAAATTAACAATAAACACCAAGTCTACAAATGAAGCCATATTGATTGTATAAATAACAATGTTGGTAATATTATAAATTATAGTTCTGGGGTTTTGCCCACAGCTACACACATTCCCAAAAATATATATATCATGTGTTATGGATGAAAGCCTCAAATACAATGTATATGCATTTAACCCAACTCAGCTCTGCTGAGAAATAAATAGATTTGAAACTTATAAATAAACAATGTCGAAAATCGACACATGCACAAAATTTGTGACAAGTATTCTTCTCGAATCGAAATAAATATTAAAAAACAAAATGCAAACTTATTGAAAGGTATCTAACTTCTACTAGTATTTCTACCTAAGTATGTATCAAACTACCTACCATAGGCAGTTCCAGGAAATGAAATTCACATCATGACACCTTATGGACTAGTTCTAGGCGACTATTGAACAATAACGCAGCTAGGGGAGTAAACCGCCCTTGGTGATATCCGTTTTCACGCGATAGGTAAAATGTTCATGTCCTCCCTGCCACTCGCATACTGGATGTACAACCTATTCCTCCACCATACTGCCCCACCCCCGACTTCAAAACTAAAATCCGCCCTTGCTACCTACTTGGAGTACCTTAACACCTCCAGACCCAACTAAATTAAAATTATTCCCAATTTTCCCTTACTTTATTCTAAATAGCACTGTGACTTCTAGCTCTAGAAAGGCCATTGAAAATAATTTTATTTATTTAAATAAATGCACAAAATAGGCTAACAAGTCAAACTATGATTAGACGGACGGACACATACAAATAAATAAATAGGTAACTATTCTTACGCCCCTGCACATAGTTCCTGTTTCATTTTTGACAATATGCATTATTTGCTATTTTGATTTTACAGGCGTCATCAGAGCTTTGTAAATTATTTTTATATTTTATGCTTCATTTACAGCAAACTCATTCATTGTGTTGTCAATGTAACATATTCTATGACTCTACTCTATGTGACTCGTCGAAGCGTGGGCTGGATTCGCCCTTGCAGGTGTACACCAGTTATTAATCAAATATAAAGAAAGCCAGTGTACTGTTATCTACAATAGCAGCACAAGGACAAGATACCCTTAAAAAGTATTGTACAATCGACTTGAAAGCGTCATACATAGGATAAAATTAAATGTATTATTATATAGTGATAATTTTATGAAGGCGCCCACTATCACTTATAACTAAACAATAATACCTTTAATTAGCCTCATACATAATAAAGAGTAGCTATTGCATATCTAAAACCGAAACCTAGTTAGGTATCCCAAAAAACATTTTAGTATTACAGGAAACAGCCTCAATTATGCATAAATGAAATAATACAAATTATTAGGTCTTATAAAATTAATCATGTTTTTAGGAATAATTTTTTTTCTCTGCAAATTCTAGAACCACATCTTAAGTGCTACACTGACTTCATTAAATATTACTACAATTTACCAGTTAAATTACTTTTTTGTGCCCTCTTAGTCATAATCCAAAAATATGTGCATGGTGATACATGCCTTAAGAAAATAGCCAATTTTGGTATAAATTGACTAACAACAAGCTCCTTATCTTTCTTCACAATTGTATCTAGAATCTTCTCAGCCGTGTACTCCGGAGTAAATCCACTTGCAGTACTTTTGTCCATCACTGAAATTTCAGAATCATCATTATTTTCCAATATAATGTTTACAATTGCACTAAGGGAGTCAGGAAGACTAGAAGTCTTAAAGGTAGTTTTGTTAAGCCTCTTGAAGAAAGGCTTATTGAAATTTGCCAATTCTATGCTCTAACAATCACCACTGAATCTTGATGCTTGTAGATCATAGATGCATGGATCAAAGTGGGATAAATATGACACCTACATTAATTATAATAACAGTACTCTTACCTCACACACATTAATTATAGTAACATTAATCTTACCTCCGTGTTTTTCTCCAGCTTCATTAAAAGCATTCATAGATATGGCTGTTTGAATATATCCTGGACTGACCATTGTAACATTAATATTATGTTGATGCATTTCAGATCTTAGTGAATCTCCAAATGCTTGGATTGCATGCTTTGATGCAGCATAAGCAGCACGGTCAGGTATAGCAATAAGCCCTTGGACTGAACTAACAAAAACAATATGTCCACTTTTACTTTCAACCATTTTTGGCAATACAGCTGAAAATAAAAAATTACATTACTTTTTAAAAAAAATCCTTTTAATTCAATTCAATAAATTGGTTTTTGTTATAAACTAACCTTTAGTTAAAGCAACTGTTCCAAAATAATTTATATCCATAATTTGTTTAAATACATCCATTGAAGAGTGTAATATACAACCACGATGGGATACTCCACCATTATTGATTAAAATGTCTATTTGACCACAATTACTGTAAACTTTTTCCACAAAGTCATCTATTTGGTCAAATTTTGCAAGATCCAATTCAATAATAACAGGTTCCACTGAAGGGATTGACTGAAATAAAAAACTTGAAACATTATTTTAATAAATCATCCAACTGTGGAGTACTCCTTAAAAACCTACTAATCAGTAATGTGATAATTTGGAGATTTATTTCAAGTTGAGGTTTACTTTAAATTGGCCTTAGGAAATCTGTATATGTTTTAAAGCCTTTTGATACTGTTCTTTAAAAATAAATGATATATATAGTGGAGCAAATACTTAAATATGTATAAGATATGTATGTTACCAAATAAATATATGTATTTCTTTAATTCCATTAAAGTTAATAAATATTACATTAGAATGTGAAAATATATTTCCCTTGCTTCATGTCACAACTAGTTATTAATTTAACTGTATAGATAAAATATATTTTATCAATCTTTGTTTTGTCCAAGGATTTAGTATTCACTTTAATGTAATTCTAATGTTTATGTGGACTAAGGAAGCATATAATATACCAATTTTTTTGACTGCAGACTTTTTTTAACTCTTTCCAATTCAGGTTTTCGCCTAGCTGCTAAAACCACTTTACTTCCATGTTCGTAAAAAACATGCGCAAGTGCTTCTCCTATGCCAGAACTTGCTCCAGTAATGACTACCACCTGAAAAAGGTAACCAAGAAATATGAAACAATACATAGAACTTACATATAGGTAAGCAAAAAATATAATGTGTGATACGTAGTATAGTCCAAAGTCTAATGTTCGTGGGACCTTTTTTTAATATATATAACTTACGTGTATTTCAACGTACCTTTCCGCGCAAAGAAGCCCGGCGTTTTCTATTAGAGATATGACTAATTAACGCGTATATAGCCACAGTAACAGTCAAAGGCAAGCCCACATACTTTAAATACCAATTAGCACAAGATAAGTTTGTAAAAATTGGTTTCATATTGTAAAGTTTTGTAGAAAATATCTAACGAAAAATAACTACAATGCGGCGGTAAATTCGCAAAACAAATTTCTATTCAGTTATTCTTTGGCTAAGTAAAACTTTAAAGTTGTTTTTAAAATATAAAATAACGCAAAATTACAGTATTTTTACGCAGCGAACCTGTGTTCTGAACTATAATACGATTGTAATCACAGACGAGTAGTATTGTAATTGCTTAGATTATTGATCACTTTACATAAACACTACCTAGTAGTTGTCTTTGCCTTTCAATTGACCGACCGTGATGCATCTTCTGACTTTTTACTTTTTAACTTTGTAAGTTAATTACTCTGAGTACTGAAACTAATGGAGATGGCATAACTACGAAAAATTACTCGTCTGTGAAGCCCAATTTGAGTGAGAAACAAATATGGCGCCTTTGCGTAGTGTCATTCCACTTTACTTATTTAAATATTAAGAGTCTCTGAACAATTTATTTATGACGATGTTTCTGAATGTTACAAGTTAGATTATGTTTTAATCACAAATTTAATCAATATTGGCACAATACACTGCAAATTCCACTGACATTGACAACTTAAGGTGAGAAACCAAAATGGTAAGCCGGCTTCACTCAGGTATTTCTATGACGTCGCTTGATGATGTTACCGAAAATAGTTAAGTCAAATATATTGTTGTCTCTTTTTACGTGCAGTATTGTAGCCTTGTTAAAAAGAGATAGATAGAGGTTTATGAATGCAATATCGATATTAATCATATTTGTATAACAGATTGTTCGTATAGAATATTAGGTCGTCTCCATATGTTTCAGTACCTACTCAGAGTTTAAAAACTCAGAGGGTAAATGATTTTTACCTCTGAGTACTGAAACCAATGGAGACGACTTAATATTCTATACGAACAATCTGCTATACAAATGTGATATCGATTGTGTGTGAACAATCTGCGATACAAATTGGTATCAGTACTCAGAGATTTTTACTATTGCATGAACAAGGTTATTGTTAGTTTAAACAAAAACTGAAACACGGCTCAAATATTTACAATTAAAGAATAAATTTATAATAATTATACTTATTTAAACTTTGGTGGGTAATTGTTACTCAAAAATTCACGAAGTTTAAGCTTATTGGGTCGCCTCGGTGTCCTCGCTAGGTTTGCCAGATAGAACCTTGTCAATTTCGGGACAATAGCAAAATTAATTTATTTTGAGCAGGAGCCACGTGACCGTAAACGGTTGTGATTGACTGAATGTATTGTAACGTCGCACGATTGTGAACAACCACTTCTGTCATTGCTTCACGCTTGAGTTCCTTGTTTTATTACGATTTTTAAGTCTATCATTGTACATTATTTGTATGATGATCAGTAATATATTCACTTGTATAATCATGGAGAATGATTTTGTGAAAGTAGATAGAGGAAACTTGCGGTCGAAATTTTCGATAATAATAATCGCTACTTATACTCATCTGAACTTAGGCATGTAGAAACAGCTATGTAAGTATCTACCGTTATTATTCATTACTTACCAAAATTAATAATACCGTACTTTAAATAATCTTTAGTGTTTTAAGTATTTCATTAATACAACGTTTTAAACAGTTCAGGAAGGGAATCTTATGGAAATTATCCTATTTGTACACTCTGGTACTGTGCACAATTTATTGCAATTTTTTTTCTAGTTAATTACAGGTACAAATTCAAATAAACGAAAGAATGCGAACGATTCACCTTCTTCCAATGTCTTCATACAAACGTCTGACGTCACTCACCGCCATATTGCCGAAGTAGTAGGCGTTTTGACAGCTCAAATAATCAGTGTAGTTTTAATTATTTTTTTTTATATATGAAATAGTACTTAAAATAAAAAAATGTTATTCCTAAACATCATTAAATAATGTGCGATGGTTTTCAGAAACAGTCAAATAGCCTATTCTGGGAGTCCCGCCGCTTCGCTTCGGAAAAGCATTCCCAGCGTGAAGACGAAAAAAATAAAATAAAAACATCGTGGCTAAATACAAAACTACTACTAGTTTTGTATTTAGCTATTTTAGCCATTTTACCTTATTGTTACCCGGATACCGAAAACCTACGTTTTCGGTATCCGGGACAATAAGGTATTATTACTGGACACAGGACAAGACGCAAAATTCCGGGACATTCCGGCCATCTGACAAGTCTAGTCCTCGCGCGAGCATGGTCACCGTACAGAGCGTGGCGCTTGCGCTTTTTAGAAATAGTGACAGGACTAAGCGACCTTGCGCATAAGCGATGCACATGCACCATATTGTTTTATTTGGATGTAGGTAAATTTATTTATGGCTTTGTAAATATTATTTGGTCAAAATTTAACATTATATAGAGGAAATATTGCAATCGATTCTAATACGATTCTGTACAGTTTTTCAAGTTTCGTATGATAAACTAAAAATAAGGTAACTAGTGTATCACTAATATTGCGTGTATCTTATATTTTAGGAGGCAGACAATATGTCTGAAGCGCGCGCTATGTAAACACTCGAAAACGTCCCAATTGGGACGGTTTTGTAACATTTGTTTTTATTTACTAACTAACTAAACTTCACGCCACTTCCCTAGCGGGGTAGGCAGAGAGAACCTTTTATTTACTCATGATGTAATAGACGCTAACTGTCTTTTTTCACAGTGTTTAATTACACTAGTCAACAAAATTACACTCTTTTTTTGCCACATAACAATTTAATACTTTTTTCTAATTATCTGTACCAGCATAATACAATTATATTATTAACATTTTCCCATCGCGTCACATTTTTTTGTCATTTGCCTAGAAACATTCAAATATATACCATTGAACCGTTTTTGTTGTATTATTTAACAGCATAAAGATTATTAAAATGTAAACATAATACATGCGATTGATAGTCAGAATGCTGAACACTCCAATGTACTTCGAATTAAGCTTCTACTATGATTCTATGCAAAGTTAAGTCTAGTTAAGCTTTACCATAATTTTTGCGTACATTCGGAGCTGCTCATTTTATATGGATGAATTCTTAATACCATTCTAATGCGAATATTTTGCGATACATCAGTATAGCAATATAATTTACACTGTTAATCAACAATTTGGGATTATTTATTTCCACAAAAGACAATAGATATGAAAAATTTTGTATTTATGAATCGATTTATCAATACTGAAGTCAGACCTTAAAGCCAATTTAAGTAACTTTGTTCTCTAATAACTCAAAAATGTGACCTGATGATCAAATTTGGATGACTGAATCTGAATCAGCTGTTATTGTTTTATCGAAAAGGCAATAAGTTGATTCTGTGCAAAAAAACTGTTGACTAGTGTTATCGCCATCCCTTTTTAAATGTTTGTACATGTTGTCACATAAATCCCTGGATTCGAATAATTTTATTCGGTTGAAATCTTAGCGGCATGTCATACTCAACATGCCTTTATTAAAATATCATTGCTACTTTATCAATGGTATGTACATATTACAAATAATATGTAATGAAAAATAATTTTACTTATGTAGGTACCTATGTATGTACATACAATTATTTTTCTTAGTCTATTGTCTCAATTGTCTGCTATCTTTTTCTAACATTCTACTTGTATTTTATTGCAATGGCAACATTAACACACAATTTCTTGATTACCTAAATGTTGGGATTATGTTTGATTTGTCCTGGTTAAAATTTATTAGAAAATAGCTAACATAATGTCACAGTGAGTATATGTAATATTCATTTAATGGGGAAAAAATTGCGTCTGCGTGTATGGCTGTTTTGCCACCTTAGCAGGGAGTGTCGTGTAGATGCGCTGACCTTCGTTTTGATGCACAACGCACAACAAAGCATCAAATTGACGGCTGCCCCATTTCGACAACAATCTTCGTATTTTTGTTGATAGAATAAATATTATATTGCAAACAGTGACTAAATAGTTTGTCTTCAAACGTTAAATGTGCATTGTGCTATTTGGGAAAAAGTAACTCAAGAATGGTTAAGCAACGTCGACGACGCAAACTGATTCGTATGATGTGTTTCTGTGCAACTGTTATGACTTTCTTTTCTTCTAGGAGAGTGTTAGCGGACTTGGATAAATGAATTTTTGTTAATTAAATTAAATTACAATCAACATGAATGAAAGGGATATTCCTAGTGTCCCAATTACAACATTAGCAGGAGTAGCCAGCTTGACAGACTGTGAGTATTGTAATGTCTTTCCTAAAGGCCAATATAATTTAATGCAATTGAATACATAGATTTAGTGTCTATTAAATTGCATTTAGTTATATTGGTTAAGATTGTATTTATTAGCAAATGTATCTAATAACAACAATTATACCTACACATGATGATACACTACTGTACATACAGTTTTTGTATGTACAGTAGTTATTTACAGATGTGTATTGAAACTGCAATTTTTGAATCCAATATGAAATCTTATTTGATTCCTATAACATTACTATTAGGTTAGGATTAAATGGTTATGACATACATAAGCCATATACAGCCATTACTGCAAATTGAATGATACTCACTAACAAACTGACCTCCAATTTAAAAACAACAACAACATACATCTGTAGAAATACAGATTCAGTTGTATTTGTTGTTTTTGCACCTAAATGTGCTAGGTAGCGGATATATAATATTGTCTATAAGTGCAACATGAATGACTGTCTACCACATAAACATTCAATAGTAATTTAAATCTATTTTGTTGTTTTAAATTCTGTGATTCCTAGACCAAGTATACATTACATTAATATTAAATGGTTTATTATTGTGATAATGCTTCATTTTATTTAAAAGGTTCATTTAAACTAAATATAAATTACTGACATCAGGTTTTTATTTCATCATAAATTTATCAAAAGTGTGTGTCAAGTTCCCCCAACAAATTCCACGCCATAATCTATGGCCCGTTTTATACTTTCCCGGAATGTTAGTAATTGACAAATTCAATGCCATAGAGTACATCACTTTTATTCCAATGCTATTAAATAGTAAAGTGTGTTCAGGGGGTTTCAGTGATATTTTTACAATAAAACTACCTATATTGTCTGCCCAAAATTACAGTGTAGACCAAATTTTTTAATTTACAAGTTGACCCCAATTAATGTCAACATGTCAATAATTTTTACTGTTGGTTATAGAGGTTATAGTCTCAAATATATAATAAAAAATATCATAAATGTTAAAAACGATGTTGCAACTATGTTTAGTTACAGTATTGCAATTAATAATTAAATCAATATTTTTTTAAGGTAATTATTTGGCATCACTATCTCATACCTGATGTGCATCTTATGAAATATTGTTACCTAATTGAAAGTTAAAATTTTATCAAATATATGGTTGAATTGAGAAAATATAATTTTTTTGAAGTCGGCTGAAAATAAATTTAAACATAAAACTGGGATAATCACATTTAATAAATGCAATTTCAATGGTTGATAGACATACTTTTAGTGGGAACACCTGTTAAAGTATTACACCTATTGACTATAATGATATAATAATCTATACTTATAATAAATCTGTAGAGAGGTCAATTCTGTACATGTAATATATTTTCAAAATAACTATCAGGGGGTGATTAGTGATCGATACTGATGCCAAAAATGCAATCAGTAAAATTTTTGTCTGTCTGTCTGTCTGTCTGTATGTTCCTTATAGAAACAAAAACTACTCGACGGATTCTAACGAAACTTGGTACAATTATTCTTCATACTCCTGAGCAGGTTATAGTATACTTTTCATCACGCTACAATCAATAGGAGCAGAGTAGTGAAGGGAAATGTTGGGAAAACGGGAGAAGTTACTCCGTTTTTTAAGCTTCCGTCGCATGTGCAGCCTTAATGGTTAAAGTTACATAGAAATAATGTATGATGGAAATAGTCTATATAACATTAACCATAAACGCGGGTGACACCGCTGGCACAGCTAGTATAAAATATAAAAGTGAACCCCATGGATGTTGTTATTGCACTGTCCTAAAAGGTTTTTAAAAGTAACCAATTTTCCTATTTGTTTATAAAAAAAAAATAATGAATTTTACAAATCATTGTGTTAGTTTTCTTTTTTCATTAAAGCTTATTCCTTTATTATTTTCAGTATTACCCGTGTTACCACTACCAACACCTTTACCATCGACTTTAAACAACAAATCACAATTATTTCACCCACGGGTTGCTGAAGAAGCTGCAATACTACTTGCAACTCGAGATGATAACTTGGTTTCATTGCTGTTGCAGTCTCTCATGCAAACATCCGTGCAACATATGTAAGTAATGGAGTAATCCTTTCTTCTAGACATAACAACTGATATAGAACTCTTTACTTATAGAGTTAATTTTGCCAAAAAGGCTTTTAATGGTTGCACTTCCCATGGTTTAAAATATAACTTGGGTAATTGAAAAGTATTGATATAGAAATATAATTTTATAGACTTTAATAAAAATAAACTTCTAAACAGTTTATTAGTGAACAGACTTTTGAAATGCATACTTTTATTTAACTAAATAATTATTTTCCTTTTCAGAGACCTTAAAGATGAAAGTATACCAAATGCTGTGAGCCCTGCTCCTCAACAGACAACACCAGAATTATTAAAAGCCATCTTACATGTGAATCCTAACGTGTTTGATCAACAACAAAGGAACCATTGGGGCAATCATTTACATGCAGCAAAGTATAACGGAATGTCACCTTCAGATTCCTACAACTATGCAGCACATAATACTGTAAATTCCAGTCCTTCAGGCCATGGGACTACTGTCCAATCAGCAACCATTCCAAATCAACAATTACTAGCTACTCCCTGTCAATCATCACCCCATGTCAATATGGGCTCTCCTCCCTCACAGTCTAGACCTGGGAGTCAGGTGAACATTACTGCACAGAATAATGTATCCCCATTATGGAACAGTGGTAACTCTTCCAATACTTACACAAGTCCAATATCAAGCACTTTAGCTCCAAATTCCCAAAATGGTGGTTTCTATAATAGTTTATCACAAGACAGTGGTAGTTTTGGAACAAATTTGAATGAAGAGAAAGATCCATTATCTATGTCGCCTGGGAACCTACCTGACCAACAAAGACTGCACTTACAATCTCAAGAGAAAACATTTGAACAAGGTAGACATAAATTTATTTTATTGCTCTTTTATTATATACTAACTGACCCACACAGCATTGTAGAACAGGCCTAATTCCCAATTTTCTAGGTAACATCTTAGAAACCTCACAAGGCTTAACAACATATTTATTTGAATAGATTTTTTTATGGTAATGCATTTATATATTAATTTTATTCTACACTGGCGATTCTTAAGTGCTTTTGTGTGCAAACATAAAGACTTTTTTTTTTTTACAATGCAGATGGGAACGTGATGACGGGCCAATCGCCCGCGCAGGCTAGCGTGGCGCCGTCGCCGTTGCGCCACGAGCCGCACGTGCCGCAGCCGTCGATGGGCGCGCCCTACGCGCACGCGCCGCCCGACAAGCAGGAGCCGAACAAGAGCAGCAGCGTCCTCAACAATAGATACCCAGTTGTTAAAATCGGACGGTTATCGGTAACAAACACATGATTTATGTTTTACCTTATTGTTAAAGGTTTTTACTATCATTTATACAGTAGAATGAATCCTCATATTCGGATACGAATATCTCAGTTACAATTGCTACAGCCTCGTAATATTTGCTAATTTTATGTTTGCTTAGCGAAAAAATTCTATGGGTGTTGATGTTTTTTTACATTTTATTACTTAAATTATTATTCGGATTTTCGTATATGCAAAGTATTTCTTATTATATTCTATCCATTCTTCTGTAATTGACCTGTTAAAATATCATTGTTTATTTAATAGTTTACTTTACTATTTAAGTGGAATAAATATATTACAATAACATATTTAATTTTAGGAAGGACTATTAAAAAAGCATGAGCAAAGTACTGACGAAAGGTCGAGAAAAAATAGTACGCTTGAATCTGACTCTGATGATAATGCACCTCTCAAGGCTAAATCCAGTCATTCTACTCCAGCTGTAGACAAAGAAAGAGAAGCAATAGATATAGCCAGAGAGAAAAACTGGGAAGCGGTGAAGAGAAAACATGAGGAAGCAAGTAAGAAAGAGGAAGCTGAAGCTGCAATTGGTAAGCTGAACTGATCACATTGTTTATATAGCAACTGCAATTTGGTATAATAAAATTTGGATCTTTATTTTACTCTATATAAATTATGAATTGTGTTACAGTTCGTCCTAAGTTGCGGAAGGTGGAAAGGAGATTAGTACCTGTACTAGAAATGCTGTCTGTAGATGAATTAATGGAGACAAACACGTATCAGCGTTTTAATAAGTTAATTGAAACAGTATTTGAGACTATTGATGATGATATTATTATCACAGACGAAATGGGTAAGTTTTCTATACTTATAATAAATCTGTAGAGAGGTCAATTCTGTACATGAAATATATTTTCAAAATAACTATCAGGGGTGATCGATACTGATGCCAAAAATTCAATCAGTAAAATTTTTGTCTGTCTGTCTGTCTGTCTCTGTCTGTCTGTCTGTCTGTCTGTCTGTCTGTCTGTCTGTCTGTCTGTCTGTCTGTCTGTCTGTCTGTATGTTCCTTATAGAAACAAAAACTACTCGACGGATTTTAACGAAACTTGGTACAATTATTCTTCATACTCCTGGGCAGGTTATAGTATACTTTTCATCACGCTACAATCAATAGGAGCAGGGTAGTGAAGGGAAATGTTGGGAAAACGGGAGAAGTTACTCCATTTTTTAAGCTTCCGTCGCGTGTGCAGCCTTAATGGTTAAAGTTACATAGAAATCATGTATGACGGAAATAGTCTTTATAAAATTAACCATAAACGCGGGTGACACCGCTGGCACAGCTAGTTTAATATAAACCTAAATTCTGCTCTCAATTCATATTCAACTATGTGCCTAGGAATTTTTATCATAAATTAATATACCTAGTATCTCTCTAGCTAGACGTTAAAACATAATATTCTGCTTAATTCAAATTCTGTTTTAATTTCATAGAGGGAACTGATATCCCTGAAGATCTTTTACTGCCACGTTATCAACTACAAGAGCTGTGTTCTGAGGCAGCTAAACTTAAAAATCTTGGTGCTATGGAAGCAATTCCTTCAGACAGACTAGTTCGTTTACTAAATATATTGGAGAAGAATATTAGAGCTGCTGAAAAGATGTCTTTAGTGGGCGACCCGGTAAGTATTACAGTTATGAACATACTTATATTTTTATATGTACTAAATTATTGTTTCCTAACATTGGTTTTAATTCTTCAGGACGATAGCGAAGAAATGCGACAAATTTGGATAGAATCAGCGTTAGAAAGAGTGATGTGTGCATCAGATGCATGTCTTACCGCTTTATACATAATGACCTCACCGAGTATGCCTAAGCGCGTGTTTCTTGAAGATGTTATAGATAGAATCATTATGTTCATCAAATTCCAACTCAACAACACAATATACTGTGTCTATGATCCTGTATATAGTATTCAAACTACTTCTAAAAAGAAAGGTAATGTATTTTATGAATACTAATTTACAGCATTATTTTAATTTAATTTATGTGTCATTATTACTTGGACATTACGATTTGTCTATTTGCTTGTAAACATACATTATTTCTTTACATCTATTCTATTTAGTTATATATACACACACACATAACATCACGCCCATAATCCCCGAAGGAGTGGGCAGAGTCAAAGGGACAGCAGGCCCCTTTAACCACATTGAGCCAAAAATAAAACTGGGCTGGGTTAGATGGAAAATTGTGAAAAAGTGGTGACAAGTGGCTAGCTTGTCGCCTACACAATCACACACCCAAAACCCCATATACCATTAGTCCCCTTTTACGACATGCTAGGCAAGAAACACAGTTGGCAAATTCTTTTTAAGTCCCAGACCAACACGGGACAGTTAGTTATTACGCTTGAAAAAAAATCCTTAATGAAAAAAATCTATAAACTGGTGCATTTACGAATATTAAAAACGGAGGTGTAACCGTGTGTCGTGTCGCTGCGGCAGTGGACGGGCGCAAGCGGCGCGGCGGCGGCGCGGGCGGCGCGACGCGGCGCGGCGGCGCGACGCGCGCGGTGCGCGAGCTGTACACGCACGCGCACGAGAGCGTCACGCTGCTGGCCGAGCTGCTGGCCGCGCACCACCTCACCGACACCACGGTGCTGCACGCCTCCACGGTGGGCGTGTCGCCCTTCTTCGTCGAGAACGTCAGCGAGCTGCAGCTGTCCGCGCTCAAGCTCGTCACCACGGTCGGTACCGCCCTGTGCATCGCGTATCTAATCTTTCAATATTTTTTCAGATTAACCAAAAACATATAAAAGTCGATACAATTATACAGAAGTGCATTGTACTGTTGAATTCTTACCAATATAACGAACGTGAAAGTAATTCTCGCGAAAGTAAACTCTCTGTCACTTCTTTACTCCTAAATTACTTAACCAACGGTCATGAAATATTGATTATTGTGTATCTAAAGTTTGAATTCGGGAGATGCCGCGAGACGTATGATAGACGTCTCAGTAACAGGCCGAATCCCCCGCGGGTGAAGTCGCGGGATAAAGATAATATTGTAATAATTAACAATACTTTTTCAAATTAATACCCCCCGACGGTTTTAAAAAATATGAATTTTGTTTCGCAGATATTCACCAAGTACGAACAACATCGGCGGCTTTTGTTGGAGGACATTTTAGCCTCGATAGCTCGTATACCTAGCTCGAAGCACAACTTACGGTCATTCCAGTTAAGTTCCGACCAACACATACAGATGCTCACGGCTCTGGTACTACAGTTGGTGCAGTGTGTAGTCACCCTGCCAGAATCCATGTGTAAGACTCAAGATAAAGATAAAGAACATTCGGAGTCTGAGAGTAAGAAGGTAAGTGATAAAACCTGTTGGCAAGTTTTTATCAAAATTGCGCTTATCCATATCATTCGTAAGTTTCGATGGAATAATTAATAACGACTTTGCGGTTCACGTTTGCCCTTTAGCAAAGACATCGCCAAAGACAATGATTCTAAAAACTGCATTGAGTTCTTACATCTGGTACTACTTCGTTTCCAATATATTTGTGGCGACTGTCGAGTATACTCAACGTTTCAAGGCTTCCTAATTTCTCCTCTTAACTACTCGGCCTCATTTAATGCTAGCATCGAGCCCTTAAGCATTAAAGCTTTTGTTAGAAACAGCAATCAACTAAATTATATTACTGATTTCTTTTCAGCACGTTGACAAAGATCTGACGATAATATCGAAGTACGAAGCGGCGATCAGTGTGGGCGGCACGTTTCTCACGTCGTTCCTGAACAAGTGTCGGAGTCGCTCCGAGGAGGTGGACTTCAGGCCCCTGTTCGAAAACTTCGTGCACGACCTGCTAACGACCGTCAACAAGCCCGAGTGGCCCGCCACTGAGCTGCTTCTCAGTCTTCTTGGAACGATGTTGGTGAGTTTAACTTCAATGTTTATCTAATGACATATGTATATTATGTATACCTATCTACCCTGCTCCCTAGCAGTTGTGTGCAAGTGGCGTGAAGTTTAGTTAGTTAGTATATTATGTATAAATTTTTGACATCCATCTGTTACTTATACAGCTGTGTTTTTTGTTTATCAATTATAAACTATACCAGTTTGTTTCCTTTGGGAATGCTGTGTATAGATATATGCTGTGTATAGATATGGGATTGTCCATTAATTACGTGAGGCTCGAAAGAGAGAGGTCCAGAAATAGTCACCAAATATCCCAAGGGGGAAGTGAATATTTCGTTAAACGCACGACTTCTATAAGCGATACATAAATGAAAACTCAACGGAACCGCACAAATCGTCGTGGTGTAGGTATGTTGCGGCTTGTTTGTGATAGTAAGATTCCCGTTATGTAATGGTGATCTGTAGAGTTCTAGTTATTTCGAAACACTAGTTGACTTCTATCAAACAAAATGGCATCATAATGTTAATTTGCGTGTAATCAACCACTTATAAAAGCGCTATCAAGACCAGAAGCAACATCAATGCAGTGGAAACCTGGATGATCAGTGTTTGTGTTAAGTGCAAGTGTAAACCGTGAGTACATTGTAGTGTAAAAATAGAAGTGTCATTAACTTAGAAAAATTTAGAAGACTAGTTTGGACTTAGAATAATTTCGAAAATTTTGAAGAGACGGGGAACCTATGCCGGTTTTCACAGCGAAACTTCAAACACTTAGAAAATTTTCGCTCAAATTTTCGTTGACAACTGAAAATTGCACTTTTGACATTAGCTATTTCTCCGACGTATTGAAGCTTTGGTCATGATGGAAGGATACCTACGTGTACTAAACGATTTAAAAGGCCAAATTTCAAAAGGATTCTCCAACTTTAGAAAGGCGCCGAAGGAACGCATAAATGAAGCATACGTAAAAGCCAGATTAGAGTTGTTGGAAAAACAGTATCGTGACTTTATCGAGAGACATGAGAGGCTCATCGCAGACTTCAATTCTGATGACTTGGATGCTACGAGTTACATCAAAAGCGACACATTTGAAGATGTTTTCGAGACATTTTTAAGTTATAAGGTTGCACTTCAGAATGCAATTCCAAAACACGAGTCTGTTTCGAAAGATGTAAGCAATGTTTCACCTGATCGCTCTAAAAGGGAATCGGTTTTAAAGTTGCCAAAGATAAAATTACCAACTTTTAGCGGCAAATACGTCGAGTGGACATCGTTTCGCGACTTGTTTAAGTCCCTAGTTCACAATAATGCGTCCCTCGATGATGTTCATTACCTAAAATCCCAGTTGTCAGGTGAGGCAGAGCAACTCATACGTCATGTGCCCATTACTCAAAACAATTACGACAAATGTTGGAACATGTTGAATGAACGATACAACAATAAGCGGTTCATATCTTTTTGCATCCTGAAACGTCTGTTTAGTCAACGTACTGTTTTATATGAATCATCTAGCGCCCTTAAGGAACTTTTAGACATAACTACTGATTGTTTGCACGAATTGTCTAATTTAGGTATCGACGTCAGCTCCTGGGATGTAATTGTTATTTACGTAGTAACTTTGAAGTTGGACCCTGAATCGCGAAAACAATGGGAGTTGCAGGTTAGTAAAGATTGCATCGATTTACCTACCTTGGAGCAATTCAAAGAATTTTTACGGGCCCGTTTTCGTGCCTTAGAATTTGTCGAGCCTAAAGCTAAACCTAAAGTCACTTTAAATACTACTTCAAATCCAAAGGTCTTGCATGCAACTGCTAATATTTCATGCCCACATTGTTCTGAGGAACATAGGTTGTACAATTGCAAAAAGTTTGCGAATGAGGATGTTGATAAACGGCGTAGCATCGTTCATATGTTAGGGCTATGCTTCAACTGCCTCGGGTACAACCATTCTAATAAAGTTTGTCGCGTGTTCACTAAATGCCGTATTTGTAAACGCAAACATCACAGCCTATTGCATCCCAAAAACCATTCTGACTCAGCACCAACCGCTACAGACGCGGTAACTACGGATGCTGAATCGGAAGGGGAGGCCATATCTAATATTGCCGCCCATTTTTCCAAAGGCACGACTAGCCAACAAGTTTTGTTAGCCACTGCACTTGTTAAGGCAGAGTCGAAAGATGGGTCGTCTCAAGTTTTGAGAGCACTGCTGGATCAGGGGTCTCAGGCTTCATTTATATCCGAAGCTGCAGTTCAGCTGCTGCGGCTTAAAAAGTCAGCTACTAAAAGCACCATATCTGGTTTAGGTGGGGGGCAAAGTGGCCTTACCTCGAAATATACGGTAATGCTTACTATTCAGTCACTTCGTCACCCTTCATTTTCCATTCAGGTTAGAGCTCATGTACTTGGAACTTTAACTTCTGTTCTACCTGAAAGGAAGTTCGCTTTAGTAGATTGGCCTGAGATCTGTAACATAGAGTTAGCTGATCCAAATTTTAATTCACCTAACAAAATTGATATTTTGTTGGGGGCGGAGACTTACTGCCACATTATAAAGCAAGGGCTAATTAAAAGCCCTACCGGCACTCCTGTTGCCCAAGATACTTACCTCGGTTGGATCCTTTCTGGTAGAGTGGATTATCAGTACAACGATTGTCATAATATTATTGTCAGCATGCACGCACGGGTTGACGAAAACGACTTGCTGAAAAGAATATGGGAGATAGAACCGGACCCCATTTCGCTGAAGAAATCTTTGACGCAGGAAGAACAGGCCTGCGAGGATTATTACGCAGCAACTACGCGACGAGATGAATCTGGACGTTACGTGGTTAGTCTCCCGTTTCGAAGTACTGATCCGCCATGCAAGTATGGGAACTCAAAAAGCATTGCCATTAAGAGACTCCAAGGACTTGAACGAAGGTTTTCTAAGCAACCTGAAATCCAGAAGCAGTACACAGAGGTGATTAATGAGTACTTGACGCTTGGGCACATGGAAAAGATAACGGACGAAGTGGATAGGAACAAATCAGATGCCGTGTATTTGCCACATCATGCAGTGATTAGGGAGGATAGAAGCACTACCAAAATGAGGGTGGTTTTCGATGCATCGTGCAAGGGGACAAATGGCGTTTCCTTAAACGATACCTTAATGGTAGGACCCAGACTGCAGGCAGATTTACGACATATAATTATCAAGTGGCGAAGTCATCCTATATGCCTAGCCGCTGATGTCGTCAAGATGTTTAGACAAGTCAAAGTTTCAAGGGAACACATAGACTACCAACGGATTTTATGGAGACAGTCCACTCAAAGCGAAATAGAAGACTACCGTCTTCTAACTGTTACGTTTGGTACCTCTAGTGCTCCTTACTTAGCAGTCAAGACATTGCAACAAATTGCATGCGATGAAGGTCACAAATATCCATTGGCTGCTGAGAGGGTTAAATCGGACGTATACGTTGATGACGTCATGACGGGCTGCCAATCTGAAACAGAAGCTATTGAAGTCTACAAGCAATTAAACAAGCTATTGGAAGAAGGTGGCTTTAAGTTACAGAAATGGACAAGCAATGCAGATAATCTTTTGAAAGTTTTTAAGGAAGATACAGGAAGAGATTTAGAGATAAAACAAGATCAAATTACAAAGGTTTTAGGACTTACCTGGAATCGATGCACAGATGAGTTTGACTACTCGGTGAAGCTGCCTCTGTTTGCTGCAACATCCGCACCTGAAACAAAAAGAAAAATTATTTCCGAGATATCTCGCCTATTTGATCCATTAGGTTGGATTGCTCCATGCATAATTACCTCTAAGGTTTTTATCCAAAGGTTGTGGATCTCTGGAATAGGCTGGGATGATGAGCTGCCACCGGAACTGCTGAAAGAGTGGGAATCGTACCGTGCTGAATTAATCAATTTAATGGACTTTCACATACCCAGATGGATAGACACTACTCCAGATGTCTCTATGGAACTCCATGGGTTCAGTGATGCTTCTAATGTTGCGTATGCTGCCGTCATATACATACGTGTTGTTGATTCTGCGGGTAATGTACGAACTCAATTGATAACCGCCAAGTCGAAGGTAGCACCTATAAAGCAAATCTCCATTCCTCGTCTAGAATTGTGCGGTGCTGTACTCGTGAGTCACTTATTAATAGAGGTAGCCGAAGTCTTAGGAATTCCGAAGTCCAATTTACATGCGTGGACTGACTCTACAATAGTGTTGGCGTGGCTAAACGTCCACCCAAGCCGATGGAAGACGTTCGTAGCTAACCGCACTTCTGAAATCCTTAGTTTTTTGGACAATGCACAGTGGTCTCATGTTCAGTCGAAGGACAATCCCGCTGATATCGCTTCCCGAGGTGTATCACCAATTGAACTTAAGCAGAGTTCTCTGTGGTTACAAGGGCCAACTTGGTTACGCAACGACGTCATTGATTATATCAGACCTAGTTCATCAAATTGTAACATGGAGGAAAGAGCAATCAAAGTCCATATGACTGCAATTAACGAAGATAAAGATGAATGGTTGTGGACAAGATTTTCTTCGTTGAGGAGGCTGGTCAGAGTAATTGCATTTTGTAAGAGATTCATTGGAAGATGTCGTAAGTCCAATATTGATCACAAACAACCTTACCTTTCTGTATCCGAATTGAGGAAATCTTTAGACTTATGTATTCGGAAATGTCAAGGTACTTGGTTTCCTGACGAATTAAGAACTCTGCGCTCTAAGGGATATATTAATAAAACTAGCCCTTTGTGTAATTTATCTCCATTTCTTGATAACGATGAAATACTAAGAGTCGGTGGAAGAATCCGTTACTCGCAATTGTCACCTGAAAGAAAGCATCCTATTGTTATTCCTCACGATTCTACGCTGGCAAGGCTATTAGTAGCTGATGCGCACCTGAGGACTTTCCATGGAGGACAACAACTAACACTTCGTTTCCTACAAACGAAATACTGGATATTGAGAGCCAAATCATTAATAAGATCGCATATTCACGACTGTGTTCAATGCATCCGTTACGCAGGCGTTACTCGGAATATGATTATGGGAGAGCTACCATCGTGCAGGGTCACACCTAGCAAACCATTCTCAAACTCTGGTGTGGATTTCGCTGGTCCCATTAATATACGGGTGTCGAAGGGTCGCGGTCATAAGTCTTATAAGGGGTACATTTGTTTGTTTATTTGCATGGCTACACGAGCCGTACATGTTGAGGCTGTTTCTGACCTCACCTCAGAGGGATTTCTAGCAGCGTTCAAACGTTTCGTGGCGAGACGAGGCCATTGCAGTCACCTTTGGAGTGACAATGGCACAAATTTCGTGGGCGCCTCGCGTGAGTTACGATCTTTATTTGACATCGAAAGATCTCAGGTTAGTCGTGAAATAGCAGATGCTCTAGCCAGCAATCACACCGAATGGCACTTCATTCCCCCTCACGCACCAAATTTCGGTGGGCTTTGGGAGGCTGGGATCAAAAGCGTGAAGTACCATTTTAAACGTGTAATCGGTGATTCTACCCTTACCTTCGAAGAAATAAGTACGGTGCTTTCTCGAATAGAAGCCGGTCTCAACTCGAGGCCGATATCTCAAATTGGCTCTGATCCTGGAGACGAAGCACCTCTTACCCCGGGTCACTTCCTAGTTGGTCAGCCTATCGTATTACCTCCAGACCACAGTTACGAGTCACACTCCCATATAAGCACCCTAAAACGCTGGCAATTGACTCAAAGAATGGTACAATCCTTCTGGCGACGCTGGTCAGCTGAATACTTGACAAACTTTTTTCAACGACACAAATGGTCCATACATAGCCCTGAGTTCAAAATTGGGAACATTGTTCTAATTAAAGAGGATAATTTACCTCCGGCTAAGTGGCTATACGGTAAGATAGTCGAGTTGCACCCAGGTAAAGATAAGGTAACACGCGTGGTCTCGGTTCGTTGTAAAAATTCTGTCATTAAACGTCCAACTTCGAAGTTATGTCTTTTACCAATATGTGAATAGGTTTTATAATGTCCTTCCTCTAGAAAAGGTTTCCTTTGTTTATTTTATTAGGATGCTAACTTTTGTTATGTACCAAATGTTTGTTGATTAATGTTATATTGTAATATTTAATACTGCATGTGTTGCTATTTGTTAAGTGTCCTGTGTATGTTTTTAGTTATTTACGCATCTATAGCTGTTATGTGTCAATATTGCATCTAGTCTCACTATTTAGCCCATGGTGGGCGGACATAAAGACTAAGTCTTGGTGGGCGGTATGTTCAGTTTAGTAGTAAGCTAGAAGTTAGTTTTATATTGTTACCAATAGATGGCGATGCCTGTAATATAGCTCGCGGTATTATTTCGTTTTTCGCGGCACATATATAGGTCTGAGCAACATACAATAAATGCCTCCGTTCATAGTGTGAAGTAGTTTTATTTCACCTCATGGGTTTTGGGAGTTTGTACCGAAATTGTACACAGATTTACCAGCTAATCACGCAGTTACACCCGCTAATGTTTCTCTTGTATTGGCATTCACTGATGAGATTGACATAAAATAAAAATAAAATGTGATAAATTTGGAGCTTTTGATATCTATATTAGTTTAATATTAAAAGATAATTCATCCAAAGAATGTTAAAAAGTTTAAATTAATATTGTAATAATTCTCATAGGGTTTACGCACCTAAACGTAGGGGTGTTCACTAGCATTGCAATGAGAGCTTATGTGTTTGTGCGCTTATAGGTGAAGTACATGTCGGACAAGTCGATGGAGATGCCGGTGCGCGTGGCGTCACTGGAGTACCTGGGGCTGGTGGCGGCGCGGCTGCGGCGCGACAGCGTGCACTCGCGCGCCAAGCTCGCCACCATGGACGCCGTCGTGCGCGACATCCGCGCCGAGGAGGAGAAGGACGGCAACCAGGCGCAGGTCACTTCACATATACACTTACTTTAAACGACGGAATAGTTAGCGGATCTTAAGTTAATGCGTATGTTTTTAATATTATCACATTACAAAAGTTGTGGCTCTATAACGCTATAAAAAATCAAATATTTTTTTCCGCACTTGATCAAGCATTAATTGTATTTTTATACCGTTCTCGACATGTTATCAAAACTCTGCAAAAAATAACAACAACACTTAATTTTACATAGGTTTTACAAATACAGTAGTTAAATTCTCGGAGATCTGCTAACTAATTTGGTGTTTATAACAAAGTCTTTTTTTATCTTACAGAGTGTAACATCAGGCCTCGATGAGGACGAAGAGAGAACAGAATTTTTGCAACGTGTCTTACTCGACTATCTTGCTATTAATGGGCAGAAGGATCAGGCATGGAATTGTGCGCGACATTTCTACATCACCCAGTGGTACCGAGACATGGTCGTGCAGCCGAAAAGCTCGTCTCCAACCAAAAGGCCGAAAAACAAATCGAAGAAGCGCTACAAAGATGAAAGTAGCGAGGAGGAGTCCGACGCCGATGACGACAGTGACAAAGAAACTAAGGCCGATAAAAAACACCAAACCAGCGCCGTGATATCGGCGGAAAAGTTTAAAACAATCGAAAGGCGGAAACATTTCTTTCTGGAGAAAATCCGCCCGTTCCGTTATCAGGGCGGTACGCAGGTACAAGTGATGCAGTCGTACATCGATTACAGCGGGGCGGAGCTGATATCTCAGTACCTGGCGTCGAAGAGGTCGTTCTCACAAAGTTTCGACCGGTACCTTCGAAAGATACTGGTGATCCTCTGCGAGAATACGATAGCGATCCGGACCAAGGCCATGAAGTGCCTGGCTATGATCGTGGAGGCGGACCCGGCGGTGCTGGCGCGGCCCGACATGCAGATCGGCGTCAACCGCTCCTTCCTCGACCAGTCCACCGCCGTGCGTGAGGCCGCCGTCGACCTCGTCGGCAAGTTCGTGCTCAGCCGCCCAGATCTCATTGACAAGTATTATGGAATGCTCTCGAACAGAATCCTGGTAAGATTCACCATATATTTACCGTACCCAAATATGTTAATTATTTCCGATATTGATATTTGCTTACGTGAACTTTCTCTTGTTACAGGACACAGGTGTATCGGTTCGAAAGCGTGTGATAAAAATTCTTAAAGATATATGTATAGAGTGTCCCGAGTTCCCGAAAATCCCCGAAATTTGTGTAAAAATGATCAGGCGGGTGAACGACGAGGAGGGTATTAGGAAGTTGGTGATGGAGGTGTTCCAAAACATGTGGTTCAGCCCTTGCCCCAACTCGGCGAGGCTGGGCACATTGGACATGACGGCGGCCGCCGCTGACCCCCTCACCAGGAAAGTGCTCAACATCACCGACGTCGTAATATCGTCCAGAGATATGGGATTAGAATGGTTCCAACAGTTGTTAATGAGCGTGAGTATTTAACCTAATTTACGGATTTATTTATCTTGAGAATACTTGTATAAACAACTCGTTATTATTACAGTTGTTCAAGCCTAAAGAAGACAAGGAGGACTCCACTAAAATTATTTATCAGCCTCCGAAATCGCTTTTAGTTGCTTGTCAACAAATCGTAGACTGCTTGATTGAAAACCTACTGCAATTAGAAGAATCCAGTGCTGAAGGTACGCAATTTTCACAATTTTCCTATAATGTATGGTTTATAAGATATTGTACTTCGTTTGTTATACCTTTTTTAATATTTTATAGGGTCTGCGTCATCTCAACGAATTTTGGCGTGTCTCTCAACTCTGCATTTATTTGCGAAAATTAGGCCACAATTACTAGTTAATCATGCATTGACACTGCAACCGTACCTGAGTTTGAAATGTCAGGTAAATCACTTAAAATAATAAGTTTTTTTTGTTTTATTTTAATTTATTTTAATACATTAAAAGTAGTCAGAATTGCTTATTAGCACGAAATATAGAAATCTAGAACCCAATGCCTCCGACAACGATTTTAGCGGTGTAGCTCGTATACAGGCTTGGTGTGCCCGTTAACACGTCTTGTTTGGATTCATACAACAGTCAGAAAACCCTATGTATCATATAAAGTGTCAACGCCACTTGAGACACATTCGTTATTCTATTGATTTTTTTGTTCCATTTGATTTGTTTTTGTATTAAGATGATACCAAAAAATCATTGATTCTAGAAAAGAATGGTGGGAGACATGAAAATAAGTGATGGTTTAAGCGAAATATGAATAAATAAACGTTAATTTGGCACTAAAATACAATAGTGCTACAATGAAACACAGAAAACAATATTCAACAATAAAGTACCAAACACCCGCTCAGCATATGCCGTGACACGTGAGTGCCACGACGCTGGTATTCTGTGAATACTTCATACTAATATTATAAAGAGAAGGTTTGATTATTTGAATTCATTAGGCTTCAAAACTACTAGACCAATTTGAAAAAAATCTTTCACCAATGGAAAGCTACATTATGAGCGAGTAACATAGGTTATATAAATTTTGTCCTCGTATTCCTCAAACGGGAACTACGCGAGTGAAACTGGGGGCGCTGCTAGTTACATAAGAAACGGATGGCTGGCATTGAATAAACAATATTCGTTATCTCGTGCTCGTGCAGAACCAATACGAGCAGCAGATAATGTCGACGGTCGCGTCGACACTGGAGCTGGTGGTGCCGCTGATGGAGCACCCGAGCGAGGTGTTCCTGGCGCAGCTGGAGGAGGACGCCGTCAAGCTCATCCTGCAGCGCGGCCAGCTCGTCATCGCCGCCTGCATCGCGCTGCTCGCCGCCATCGTCAACAACCTCACGCACAACTACAAGCTCATTAGAGACGTCTTTAATAAGTATCATGGTGAGTTGCGTGTTTCACTTGCCCTACTCGTGTTATAGTCGTTGTAGGGTTCATACCAGAGCACGTGCCTATAGATTTATTAAATCTATGAATGTATCTATATACCACTTGCGCGTCGATGAGGTGTTACGAAGATCGAAGCGGCAGTATTTTACCATCTTCGGTTAACAAATACAACTGTTAATTCTAATGATTCTACAGGTGTTGTTTGCATATCTGTTCCGTTTTTCTAAAAAAGATCATTAAATGTTATGTTTATGTTGTAATCTGGAATAAGTCTTGGGGGCGAGCCTCTTATTCTAAATAAAAGGCAATGAATCATTGTCCGACGGTATTAAAGCAGCGATGAGACATGTGTTGCGGTGTATGGTCCCGCACGGCCGGCGGGTCGCACGGGCAGTAATCACATGCGTGACTGTCTCGATGATCTAATGATAATATGCGCCGTTTAAAGAGCTAGAGGTCCCGGGTTCGAATCCCGGGTAGGGCCAAAAATTTGTGGCGACCTAGCCACAAATTTTAAAATACCCATGTTAATACTGAATTTACTCAGTACCAGCGAGTCGGGGAGTTGGCGGTTTATCACATTCGTGTTTCAGAAAGCGCGTCTAGCCGTCGGTCCTGCGCTTGACCTCCGGTCATATCGGATTGCTGTCTCGCCGAACAGAGAGTGCAGGTGCACTCTCTGATCTCATTGTTTACGCCGACACTTGTGCACTATAATATCTCCTGCGTAGTGGGGTAATCCTCGTAGCTGCCTTGACCGTAATCGGTAGGCCGCTATGACTATTAATCCGTTGCGTGTGCAGGCGTGCTGCTGCAGTGGAAGCACAGCTGGCAGCGCAACGCGGACGCGACGCGCGCGCTGCACACGCGGCCGCACTTCCGGCGCGCGCTGTTCATCGTGGGGCTGCTGCTGCGCTACTTCGACTTCACCGACCCGCGCGTCATCGAGGCGCTGCCGGTATGTTGCGACTGCGACACTACTAAGTCTTTAATATATGTTCTTGGAGATAATATGAGATCCCCCAGGACCTGAGGCCTGGGGCGCACCGCCTTTTCTGCCCCACAGTTAGTCCGCCACTGTCTGTAGGTAAGTCTAGTATTAGTAATATGAGGTCGTTAAATTTTTATAAACGTCTCACAGTTTGCTTTAATTTTGTTAAATTAAGAATTAAACTAAAATCTGTTTAATTTCTACCAGCCCACCCTAAATATCTACAAGCCTAAATGTTTGTGCCATCTCCGTAATCGGGTTGTCATTATTACAGCACGACATAAAGGAGCAGGTGTTCATCACGATGATGTTCTTCGTGGGGCTCGAGGACGAGGACTTCGTGTCGCACACGCTGAAGGCGCTCGGCTCGATATGCGTGCGCCACTACGAGTTCATGCTGCGGCCCGAGCTGAAGGAGTTCTACCACCAGCTGCTCACCTCCGACCTCGCGCCCGTCGAGATGAAAGCCGACGTGCTCAGGAACATCGAGATGTACTTACAGGAGGAGGAGCAGAGGATGATCAGGCAGGACAAAGAATGTGAGTGACTCAATTTTAAAAAGGTACCAAACAATCCTGATTGTGATGTTTTACTTCTTACTTGTTAATCTCAAGACGATAGGGTTAGATTAGTCTGGGATGGCCAAGTAAAACATTATTTTTTTTTTATTTGTGTAAAATTTTCATTCCATGTTCATTGCTTTTTTATGTTGATTAGAATAAACGAATTTGGTCATCCTTGAAGTAAAGTACGCCATTTAAAAATAATAAATATTGGTCAAATGAATCCCAAATTTAAAAAAGTATATGCGCTTTGAACATCTATTGAGCCAGTTAGTAGTAGTATATAATTAAGGGATGTGAAATTAGACGGGTCAGTTTATAAGCAATCATGTCGCCACAGGGTCGAAGCGCTCGAAGCACGAGAACCTGAAGGAGATGGGCGACGTGTCGTCGGGCATGGCGTCGACCGTGATCCAGCTGTACCTGAAGGAGATCCTCGGCGCGTTCCTGCACTCCAGCACCGTGGTGCGCTCCAGCGCCATGAAGGTTGTGCAGCTCGTGCTGGCGCAGGGCCTCGTGCACCCCGTGCAGGTATGCTAACGCCATCATCTTTCTAGTGTTATGTATTGGCAGGGTCTGATACACCAGTCCTACTCAACCTTTTTTTTAGGGTTTTTACCCAAAGGTTAAAAACGGGACCCTGTTATTTAGACTTCACTGTCCGTCTGTCTGTCTGTCACCTGGCTGTATCTCATAAGCTGTAATAGCGGCAACATTTATTTTTGTTGCGATATTTAAAGTCAGTCGAATTTATTGAAACTCCAGGTGGGATAATCACTTAGGGTTGGTAGGTAACAACGAGAATAGCGGGCTAAGACCATATTCTGCATGCACAACATCGACCACGGCCATGAATTGAGCCACGTGGCGTGACACACGTACGTCCGTAGGAGCCGCCCTATAGTCTCGGCATTAGGGACATAGGCTAGTCCGGTACTGCACTGAAGTAGAGCCCCACGGGTTTAAGTAGCTTCGCGTCTTATTAAGTCTTGTTAATACATTGAGGCAAACACCGACGAACACCATTAAAGTGTCCATACTCACCGCATATTTCCTGTTTCAGATTGTTCCATATTTAATATGTATGAGTACAGACATAGAAGTAACCGTATCGCATACGGCTGATAAAAACTTACAAGACATTGACAAGAAGTACCCAGGGTTCATTCACATGAAGGCGCAGCTGGGCATCAAGCTATCATATCAACTGCAGAAGATATTGCAGTCCAACAAGAAGAATGACGTCATACGAGGTTTTAGGTAGTTATAATAAAATAAAAATACTAAAAATAAGTTATTATAATACACAATTGATTGATTCACAATTTTTCAATAGGTCTGTTCCTTTATAATAAATAATGACATTTAATTTTTAGGAAAAAAGAACAAGATGATCTGCCTTCTGCGCTGAATGGTTTCTTGTACTCGCTGCTTCGTAATACGAGGCCCCAGAGGAGAGCATTGGTCTTGTCTTTGTTAAAACAATTTGATGATGTTTCCGTAAGTTATCTACTGTCTTAATAATTGTTTAAACAACAAATTAACTAACCAGCAATAAACTAGATTATTTTAATGTCACTGTTCTTTGCAGACTGCGCCTTTGGATCAAATGTTGTATCTGGCAGATAACCTGAGTTACTTCCCATTTCAAGTACAAGATGAACCCTTATTTATAATACACCACATCGATATTATTATTTCAACGTCAGGGTCAAATCTGCTGCAGCTTTTTCGTGAAGTAAGTGACATTAGTGTTTTTTTAGGGCATTTACAGTGGCAGCACCCTAATTTGATGCCTTTCTATGGTTATTTTTTCAAACAGAGACTTCCCACTAGATTCCAGAGCTGTGCAAGACTTCCATTCTTACATTTAACAATACCATAAAAAAAATATATGATCTATACTTATAATAAATCTGTAGAGAGGTCAATTCTGTACATGAAATATATTTTCAAAATAACTATCAGGGGGTGATTAGTGATCGATACTGATGCCAAAAATGCAATCAGTAAAATTTTTGTCTGTCTGTCTGTCTGTATGTTCCTTATAGAAACAAAAACTACTCGACGGATTTTAACGAAACTTGGTACAATTATTCTTCATACTCCTGGGCAGGTTATAGTATACTTTTCATCACGCTACAATCAATAGGAGCAGAGTAGTGAAGGGAAATGTTGGGAAAACGGGAGAAGTTACTCCATTTTTTAAGCTTCCGTCGCGTGTGCAGCCTTAATGGTTAAAGTTACATAGAAATCATGTATGACGGAAATAGTCTTTATAATATTAACCATGCGGGTGACACCGCTGGCACAGCTAGTATATAATAAATCCATAAAGTGAACGGAGCTGACGCCTGACGCTCCAGGTGCAAAAGTCGGACACCTCTGATCCTATGGACGAAGGCCGAAAAATCCATTATCAAAAATATATTTTAATATGATAATGTAGCGTAGTCTTTTGTCTCACTTTTATTTTCGCTCCAACCTAAATTTGGCCTCGGGCTGCTTTAGTTCTAAATATGTATTTTTATAAGGTTCTAAATCTATTTTCAAAATGAATCCAATCGATTCTCTAACCATAAATTTGTCACAGGGCTTAATAAAAACGAACACGGAAGAGAGGGAACCGCTGGACGAGGAAGAAGACGAGGAGGAGGCGGAGACGCTGCTGACGCGGTTGCCGGACAGCACGCGGCCGCTGCGCGACGCCATGCGCCAGGCGCGCGGCTGCCTGCTGCTGCTGGTGCTCAAGCAGCACCTCAAGCAGCTGTACGGGTTCACCGACGCGTGAGTACAACATTTATGTGATTAGTAAATATCACACTACATCACATACATAATTTTTTTTTTCACAATTTGCCTTCTAATCTAGTCCAATTTTATTTTGGCTTATAAACTACATAGTTTACGGTGCTTATCGTACTTTGGACTCTACTACTTTGGCCTATCCCTTAAGGGATTTCGAACGTGATCGTATGCGTATCACATATTATATTAACCGGATTTCAAGCCGAGTTGCTTTAGGCACTTCTGTTAATCAACATTGGTATTACAAATACATACTTAAATATTATCGTCTCACAACAAACACAAGTTCTCATCACACAAATGTTTGTTCTGGATGGGGATCGAACCCACAACTCTTGGAACATATGGTATGTTCACTACCGAATGCGCAATCGAGCCAGTCAATGAGTGCAGCAAGAGACTTTTAGTTAGGTAGTTAGGGTGCGTCTTGTCTCCATTTAGCCTCATTAGTAGGTTTAAAAAATTCATAACATATTTAAAGGGTCATTGTGAGTAGTATGTACGTCATTATTGGAAGACTAAGCACTAAAACTGAGGGTCCTCCTCAGTGCTTAAAAAACGTCTATGGACATTCGGCGTACTGTCAGCTTCATAGGCCAAGGAGACCCCCTGTAATCATAGGTGAAGAGGCTTCGAAACGGTTGGCGTTAGCACACAACCGCTATGCGACGATGTAGACGTCTAACACGAGTACTGGCGTTCACTCGCTCATGCTTTGTTTGGACAGGGATGTGAAAATCGACTATTGCGTTTGCCTTTTGGTCAAGGCAAGTAAGTGACAGCCATCAACATGCAGATATTTTCAGTAATACTTTATTATTACACTATTCGCAGTCGCTATTGCACTTTTGAACCCTACAACTTTTTTTATGAGGATACTGTCAAGTGTAAATAATAAAAATTACACATCGTGTACATACCATAAATGTTTATTGCTTTCACAAGAATATTTATTCTTTTGCATTTATTGTCTATACAAAATCGAAAAAGGAATCTAATCCGACGTCATCATTGCAGTAAAATCAACCAGTATTCGCCGTCGGAGAGCGTGAAAGTGTACGAGAAGGCGGTGTCGCGGCGGCACGCGCCCATCTTCGAGCCCAAGGCGACCATCGCGCAGATGCACGACTCCGACTCCGACGGCGAGCTGGACGAGCGCGGCCGCCGCCGCCTCGTCGACGACTACCTGGAGGTGAGCTTCCGAGCGGAACGACGCTATTTAGCGCACCGTGCCACCGATCATCGTTTTTTTTCAAATGGTCGGCTCGCTTTAGATACACCAGGTTAGCTTTATACATGGTCAGGGCCGGATCTATTATAGGGGCTTTTTGGGCTGCAGCCCGAGGCCTCGTGAACAAAAGAAGCCTCCGTTGAAGGCAATACACATGCATCGATTTCCAGGTCACTAGTAATATGTACCTAGAATAAAAGCTATTTTAGGCCTCTAAGTATTGTAAGCCCAGGTTCTCCCAACATCACGACCCGCCCCTGCACATGATTATCAGATTGATCGTATGCTCGTATGTTCAGCTAAACTGTTGTCAGTACGTTTAGTTTTAGGTTAGCTAACTTAATATGTATATATTTTCCCGCAGTTTAAACAACTGATGCTGAAGTTCGACCCCGAGGAGGAGGAGGAGGAGGAGGCGGGCGCGGGCGCGGCGGCGGCGAGCGCGACGAGCGCGGCGAGCGCGGCCGGCGCGGCGCCGCCCGGCGCCACCTAGCGCGCGCCGCCCGCGCCGCCCGCGCCGCCCGCGCCCGCCTCGCCCGACCCGCCCGCCCCGCGCGCGCCCCGATCTTAAATTCTATAATAAGTTATATTTGAGAAACACGATTTTGTTTTTATATTAAAGTCTTGTGTGTAGATAATTTTTATGAGGAATATAAAGTATATGTACCTACTCTGCCTTGCATTTTTCGGAAGCGATCTGACCGGGCCGCGCGGCCCGGCCCCTAGGTTTCCTCGGGGCGACTTGTACATACCGGGAGCTGTGTGAGATTCGAGTATATGATTAGTAAAATATTTATGTTGACGTTAGCCTATCGTGCGGTGACCTGCGTTTCTTATGATTGAGGAAGAATTAAAGTTAAAAGGCTAGATTTTCAAAATTATTTTTCTATTGTCCCCTTTTCGCCAAAGATATATTTATTTGTTATTAAGAGTATATTTATACACACATAGGTATATTGTTAAGTTTGATTACATATGTCTAAACGCAGAAACGTTTTAGACGGAAATTTTGTCCTGCCGTTCCTCCGAAATGGCAAACTTGTTACACAGGAAGAAGATGAGTGTCTCTGAAGTCGGTTTGACCTTGCCGTCCGCGATCAGTCTCCGTAAGTTACGTATGCGCTGCTTGTGCGGGTACTCGTGTGACACTTGCCTGGGCTAGAAACACAATAACAGTATCTAGTATTAGATTTCGATTTATCACAAAACACTTGCTTCTGGTATGCCTGGCAAGAACAATAAAACAAGACCCCGTCTGTTTTCAATTCATAACATATTTAAAAGTTCAATCTGATACACATACTGTCCAATTGCCAATATTTTAAAAATGCCTGCGTCTGTTTACTTTAAAAATATAGACGTCTTGTGACGTCAATGAATTAAAATAGAAATAGCCTTAATCATAGCCTTGCAGCTAAATCCTGATTATTTGGCGTCTGTCGTTTTAAGCTTAACACAAATTTTATATTGAATGCTAGGTTTTGGTTGAACGAGATTATAGTTTGATAACAAAAATATGCTGTGCGCACATTAGTTGCGCGGTGTGAGGAGGGAGAAATTTATAGAAACAAACCTAAATAAGAGAATAAAAAATCGAATGTGAGCAAGAATGGCATATTGAGGTGAAGGACGGTTTTTATACTAACTTTATGATCAGTTTTTACTCTGACGCCAAGCTTGAATCTTCATAATGACTATTTCTTATGCAAATATTTTCTTGGGGTCTATTTCCATAGACTTGGTATAGGTAAGGTCAAACGGTAAACTGACGTAACAATTAATTCTGACTAATTCTAACTAAACATATATATAATCTGACTATATTATTAAAAGTCTCATCATGGCTTTATACTCTTAATAAACAGTTAAAAACGGTCATCATATTCATCATGATCATATTATAGTATGACTAGTCACTACACTACCAGTCCATATAATAACAAGATAACAACGTAAGACAATCATTATTTTAAATAACAATATTTAAAGTCGTTTAGTATTTTTATTTACATACTTCCTTAAATATTATCACGCCTGAGATCCCTAAAGGGGTACCTAGGTTGAATTTAATGAGTGGTAAGCTCCTTAAACTACGTTCAGCCAAAAATAAAATTGAGTTAGGTTAGAAGGAAAATTGTGAAAAAAATAGTGACATCTAATACAAACCCAATGCTCAATGCACCATTAGTCACCTTTTTTCGATATGCTAGGCGAGGAACAGATTTTTTAGACAGAGCTTGATTTATTAGCGTAAAAGGCGACTACATAATGGTATATGGGGTTTTGGGTATGTGATTATGTAGGCGATGAGCTAGCCACTTTTCACTACTTTTCCACAATTTTTCATCTAACCCAGCCCAGTTTTGTTTTTGGCTGAATGTGGTTAAAGGGGCCTGCTGCCTTTGACCGCCTACCCCTTCGGGGATTATGGGCGTGATGTTATCTTTGTTTATTTGTTTGTAATTTATCAGCGCCTTAACACTTAAATAAAAAACGGTAATAGTTACCTGATCATCCTGCGAGTGATCTGGGGGCGGGATGCCGATGATGGAGCTGTCCCACATGACGGGGTGCCATGGGCGGCGCACGGGCTTCTCCGGCGGCAGGGCAGGCTGCGGTGGCCTCAGCGGGAGTGAGCTCACATCCACGTACTCATCTTCCTCCACCGGTGCGGCTACGAGCTTACTCATTTGCTGGAGATGGAATTACAACATTCATTAACTATGGTCATCGTTCTGTATAAGTAGGTAATTCCTACCTATCTAATAGGTCTAGCGGTACCTATTGTCATTATTACTTAAAGCATGGGCTCAAGATTTCGAATATCAAAAACCCTATTCGGAGTGTTACAGGTTGGGACATATATTTTCCAACAGTTTAAAGATGTTAGTCGTTGGGATTTTTTTCCCTATAAGCACGGACTTGTAATAAAGAAGGACTCCGCGCCACTAACCAGACGTTGATGCTCCTCAGGTGCTCCAACTTGATACGCAACTTACACACGCACATATTGATATAGGTAATAAGCGCTCTAAATGACAGATATCCGATATCTGGTATCTATATGATATGGCTTCGCGCTATAGTATGACAGTGTGGAGTCCTTCTTTTTTTACTAGTCCGTGCTTAAAAGTAACTTTTTTAACAGTAACAGCTACTCAAAAAGTCACATTACAATGTACACCCCCTGTCTAAAAGGTCAGTTGGCAGTCAATGTACCTACTTAGGTAATACTTACACAGATTCATTAGTGTAAGATCGTCATAAGACAACGCTTGTAGCAGATTATTCGTTACAAACGATTGTTAATGCATAGGTACTACATAGGCGTATAGGTTATGTTTAGCAAAACAAGTGAGAAAAAGCTACTCATAGTATCTTCGGTAGGTACTTATTTACATTATTCCTACTTTCGTCCGATAGGAAGTACTTATTAGGATTTATTTATAATAGGCCAAATGCGGATTAATCCTGGACGATTACATATCAACCCCTTCCATGGTGAAGTAAAGGAAATCGGTTATTCCCGTTCGCCACTCCAAGCGTTGTCCCGTCCGGGAGACGTGGTTGCACCAGCCCATATAGTCCTATATGGTCCTGGAATGGCTATTGCCTTCTGCTAATCCAATGCGCCCCGAGGGCTTTACTTAAATTTTTGTCCTAAAATTCCCTTCAATAGGTAAAAGACGTTATAGGATAAGTAGGTAGGTACACTTATTATTATGCATTGCCCAGTCATCCATACATGCCAAAACGTACTAAAATGTATCTTTATGTTCGGCAAAACACAATACGGGTCAAATTATCTTAAACAAATACCTAAAATTAAAAAATATATTGCAACACCCAAATATGATTAGGTAATAGAAAATGTACATGGCCAACACAGACCTGCATTCGAATTAAGTAAAGCAAAATAACCATAAATTATACAGTATATTATTTGGCAGTTAAATTAAATGAACCGTTGTCAGTTGCGGGTAGCCAAAGACACGGATAAAACCTTGTATTGTGAAGACATTCCGTTCATAAATACTTGAATATAAATTTTACCGAAACTAAATTAGATCGTGTATACAACTTTACATTGTTGTAACAGCATCTACAAAAAAAAACTACTGCGCAATAACGAATTTTTTATTCGATCAGTAGTTGGCAAAGATACAAGAAATCATTTTTCGGCGTCTTAGCTCTGGCCGGTCAATTGATTGGTACCTACAATCTTCAAGAAAATGTTTAATTTTAACCTATTAGCATTGACTTGCGTAAAAGACTTCTTATCACTTTTGTAGGTAGATATACCTTGCTACATGCAGCAAATTAATGTAGTTTATTATAAAAGTATTTTGCTATACTTTTTAAATAGGTTTAGGTATGTACCCACTAGATAATAAATTTTAAATTTCATCACGCCAACTAGCTTTAACGACCGAAAAAACTGTAAATACCTATACATATATACTATACATATACCTGTAAATACATATACCTATTAATTAAAAACCATATGTATCTACCTACTAATAGTACCTAAGTAGACCACTTACCGTAAAATTTACAACTATCCAACAAAGCAATCACAATTAGTATGCACAATATTCACTGTATCAACGCGTTCACCGATCAAATCGTTTGCTTCGGTCTGAAATGGCTATCTGTTTATTATTGGCTACTAAATCTCATAAAGCTTTATTTATAATCTCAGTGTACTGTTGCATGAGTAGAATTAGACTGACATGGTTCGCTTTCTCTAGAAGACTGGTCGTTCAAGTCTGCGTTTTGGGTTTACATTTTCTATCTGACGTATCTTGGACAATTACCAGGAAAAATAGGAGCATTAAAACGGTATTGACAACTAGGACACAAGCCCGAATCTTTGCCAACAATTTATTGTTTGATAGTGAGACTGTCAATCGTTGGTTCAAACAATTCAATAGGACTTACGGGATATAAACAATCACATAGGTATCAAGTCAGTCATTATTATTTTAGAAATTTGAATTTAACTACTGTAAGTAGGTAAGTACTTACTTATTATTGCAGAGTCCTTCTGTAAATATGTTCACCTACACAAATACCATTTATAGGTAGGTATATCTATAAAATAGGTATATGTAATTATAGCGAGTGCGAACTGGGCATTCCCTAACCGTAATTCATATTGCGTCAATCTCAACCTCCTCATATTTGGGTTAAAGAACAGGCACCACTTTATATTAGTCCAGAACTTAGCTATTCCTAAAACCGGCACTGAACCTGATAAATAAATTATCATCCTGGATTTATAAAATTCAGTCCTTTAATTTGCACTGTAGGTGTCGTGAGAGGCTGGATGTCTTCTCATAATTTCTACATTGATACTCCTTTATATGTTATGGTTGGTTGGCATTTCACTATGAACGTTTTGCTAATTTGTCTATGTATAGATCCAATGAACTAGTTCTACAAAAGTAGATCAGGCTACATGAATAAATGTAGGTAAGATTCTATCTAGGAGTGATGAACGTTATGTAGACTGACGACCTCTGAATTCGAATATGTTTTATTATTGTTATTTAGTACATACTTAAGTAGGATAAGTTTAGCATTAAAAATACAACATTTTATAATTCACAAATTAGTAAACGCTTGAGTACTATAAGTTAGTGGTAGTTGGTACCTACTTAGTATTGAATCGAGCACGTACCTATCTCTGGACTTTCAGAAAACATAATGCTGTGTACTAGCTCAATGCTATATACCTAAGGTAATAATAAGAATCATATGGAAACCTATATATTATAAACGTAGGTATACTTATCAATGATGAAATTTGTCTGTTTTCCCTGTTTAACAGTTCCAAAGGTCAGATAGCAGTCGCTCCAGTGACAGGCCCGCTGTTCAAGTGCTCAAAGACCCTGGCCACGAAACTAATAAGCAGAAAGCACCATTAGTAGTAATACCATGTAGACCAAACCACATCTTAATAAATTTTAAGTGATATTACATAGGTAGGTACATATATATGTAAGTATATATCAAACACCTGAGGAAATTCACGCGTCGCATTATTATTCCGTTTGTAAAATACCACTTTTTTATTTGGCTAAACGTAGGTTACTTTAGATACTGAATCATACTAATATTATAAATATTATATTATAATATAATTGAATTGTGTTTGTTTGTTTGAATTGAATTGAATAGGTATCCAAAACTACTGGACCGATTTGAAAAATTCTTTCACCAATGGAAAGCTACTTATCAGCGAGTAACATAGGGTATTTATATTTTATCCCCGTATTCAAAAGGCAAATGCTTCGTGTGATGAACATGGACATTTGTAGTCGAGTCAGTTTTTAAACGTATTTATGTATATCTATCTATCCGTTCACCTAGTATCCATAGAACAAGCTTATAGCTTAATTTGGAACTAGGGAATTGGTGTGTCAGTCCGGAGAATTTATTATCTATAAAGAAATGGATATTAATTATATCCGTAAAACTTTTCGCATCTCGGCTTTACCGGTATTTAGAATAGCATTTGACCAATTAAAGGGTAGATGTAATCAGATGAATAATAAAATGTATACGTTAGATAAATTATAGTCATACATTTGTGAATTAAAATTAAAACTCTTTTAACAAAACATATCACTTTATTTTCAAAAAGTTACTACAACTAGATAACAACGAATTAACAGACAGTCCTTGTAAAAAATAACAACATTAAAATTGTTCTGTTGCGCAATAGCGCTTGAAAAACAAACAACTTTAACAAAACATTAAGTACTACATAAAAACATCTTTTAGTTGGTTTATTTGGAAACCGTTCATGCCAAATCAATAGCAAATCTGTGAAATCTTATTTAGGTAGTTACGCAACAACTAATCTCTTAGGTACCTGTTACATTCTGTTCAGGCTTTTGTGAAATGGACACGCTCTACTAACATTGCTTGTGTTGGCTAACAATTCCAACCTTAATATCTTACGCACCCGCTACTGCTTCGTCAAATGAAGCTTCGTGTTCTGACCTTGAGAGCATGAACTCTGGTAACGTGACCCCTAAAGCGGCACTGTACCTAGGCACAGTCTCGGCCCAAAAAGCACCTTTAGAACTTGCTCCTGCAAATTCATCGGGCGCTGCTATATTTGTTTGATCAACAATTTCTGCATTGGCTTCTGCTTCAGCATCAACACTCCTTTTGGACTTGTGAGCAGCCGCAGGCTGCTGAGACGCCGCAGCAGCTGGAACTGCGGTGGCGACGTTGGTGGTGGCGGCTGCGGCCACGGCTGCCTGAGCCTTCTTGCGCTTTAACTTTTTGCCGTAGCCATTATTTGCCACGACATATGCCGCTGATTTTTGCGCTGGTGGTGCGCTTGTCGTCACAGTTTGACTTTCCGCACCTTCTGCGTTGGCCCCATCAATAGTAGCTGGCTTAGACTTAAACTCCTTAAGTTCTTGATATGCTAAATGGCTCCGTTTTGGCGCAGATTCTGATACGAACATACATTCTTCATGTTTTAAACCATTCTTATCTAAACACTGGAAACAAGTCATACCATTCTTCTGAACTTTTTTACAGGAAGACCTATCCTTTTTCTTGAATTCAGCTAAAACATGTTCAACGTCTTTCTTTTGTTCATTATTGGTATAAAAACCGGGTAGAGCCTTCTTATAGTTGTATGGTTTCGCTAACGAATCTGTTTTTTCTTCGGAACTATCACCTTCGTTCGCCCTTAGAGCTTCACTCGGTGTAGGCTTTGAGGTGTGTACGTAATAAGCTTTGTATTTTTCTCCTGAGTCATCACCAGCGGCGTCTTTGTCTTCTTTTTTGTAACTGCTATAAGGTTTTCCTGCCTCGGCTGAGGATGATGGCGCAAATTGTTGAACTTCATCCTTGGGATTCTGGTATTTGGCAGACTTCGCAGATGCCGTTTCCGATTTTGCTTCGCCTTCGGGTTCATCAGGTTCGTCGTTACTATCGAACTTTCTTTCCTTTGAGTAGGCATATTTATTATTTTTAGGTTCTGTTACATAAGAACATGATTCGTAATTGCCGCCAGTTTTGGGGTCCTTACAAACCATACAGGACATATCATCTTTTTTCACCTCCTTACAATTTTCAGGATTCTGTTTAATTTCTGCAGCTTGCTTTTCAGATAATGCCTTTATTCTTTCATATTCTTTATGGTCGTATCCTGAATCATAGCCATAAGGATACTCGTAGTCTTTTTTGGGATCTTTTTCTTCTTTGTAGGCACTGCTGTAAAGTGAGCTATCAAACGCCTTAGGCCTAGAAATATATTCAGCTTTGTAACCGTAAGGATCGTCTTCATCTTCGTCACTGCTCTTTCTTAAATTTTCCCTGCGTTTCCCGCTCGTGTATCGTCGTATACGGCTTGATCCTGCAATATAAGCATTAGGCTTGTAGTTTTGTTCAATTTCGTCGTCTTCAGACAGTTCCTCTTTACGATAGTTAAGAGGATGAGCAACTTCAACATTGGTTACTGCAGGTTTGAAATAAGCGGCAACAGTAGGATTTTTTTTCAAAGTTGCTAAAATTTCTTCTCCCTGTTCATTTTCTTCAGGCTTGTACACCTTATAATCGGCGTCATGTACCGTGCGAATGTCGTAGCGTAAAGGTTGCAAAAGCGGTTGGGTTTGCTGCGGTTGCTGTCGCCTGGGCTGTGCCACCAGCTGCGCCGGCCTCCCGGGTGGGTTAAAACCTTGACTTGCGATCGGGTTAAAACCAAAGTTTTCAGCAGAAAATGCGTTCTCTCGAGGTGCTATTCGGGTTTGCAAGGAATCGATGGAACTACTGACAATGGTGTCAAACAACTGCGGGTATTTACTCTTATCTACTTTTAGTACTGCTGCGGCAATAGGATTTGAAGCCAGTGAAGTGATGCCTGAAAAGAGGACAACTTGTTTTAAGGCATTTTTGCTATAAACAATAATTATAGCGTGCGCGCAAAAGCATTGCTTAAGTATGTGGTGCAAATATCTTGGTATAGTTACCAACCCGAATCTCCATTGTTGAATATAGGTGCGAAATCCAAGGGCTGTACGAATCCACTCTCTTGTTCCTCGCAAAGAACTCCCTCGCATATCACCCATAACAGTAGCTGCAAAAGTTAATAAACCGGTAAGACAAAATTGTAATATTTTATATTTACTTGTAAAAAAATATCTTATATCGATTCGTACCAGACAGCTGAGTCTAGACATTTTGAAAAATTGGGTTTAAACCCAAGCGCGTTCTTTAAACTGCACTACTCCTCGTTGTGGCGAGTTGTATTTCTCGTTTGGTTTGGGATGAAAGTAACGTCACAATATTGCAATGACAACGTTTTATAGGCGTCAATATTGCGAAGGTGAAAGATCGGTGCAACAGAGCGCGCGCGCCACTCAAGCGTGTCATGCCGGACAATGTCCGCTTGCTCCATCCGCCGGGCGACTGTGGGTCACTGCGCAGCCGCCGCGCCTGCTCCGCCGTCGTCGAACCATCCACAAACGTTTGGCGACAATTACTGTAGCTAATTACAGTGTTAGTTACACTAATTTGTCACAAATTTTAGGGATATTTAGGTAGGTACTGATCGATGAAGTTGACGGCACGGTTCTGCCGCATAAGATGACATAATTTTAATTTGTGTAATAAAGTGCAACATCCCTACGACGATTTTAAGTTTTGATTTACCTAATGCAAAAGTATTATTGTCAATGGTCACATTTATTTCCAATTTATTTAAAATATTACTACGTACATTGGTATACTGTAGGTACCTACCTACACCGAAATAAACTTTGAAATATGTTCCTTATTCCAGCATCAAACAATTCAGTTATATCTCAATAAAACATACATACGTATGTACATACATAACATCACGCCCGTAATCTCCGAGATAGGCAGAGTCAAAAGGGCAGCAGGCGCCTTTATCCACATTTACCCAATAATAAAACTGGGTTATATGGAAAATTGTGAAAAAGTAGTGACAAGTGGCTAGCTCGTCGCCTACACAATCACATACATACCCAAAACCCAGTATACCACTAGTCGCCTTTTACGACATACTAGGCAAGGAATAAAGTTGGCATTTTTTAAGCAAGTCTCAGACTAACATGGGACATATCAATAAAGCAAATATCTATAAATCCCATGATTTCGTCCATTTTCAATAGACTCCACATGAAAAAATACTTATTACACCTAAGGGGCCGTCCATTAATCACGTGAGGCATAAAGGGGGGAGGGGGGTCCGAAAAAAAATCACCAAACATCACAAGGGGGGAGGGGGGATTGAAGGAGATATCACGTGTATTTATTTTCGAAACCGAAATACATTTATTTTTACAATCTTGCAAAATTGCTTAAACTGATAACTTTATTTTTTAACTAGCTGTGCTAGCGGTGTCACCCGCGTTTATGGTTAATATTATATAGACTATTTCCGTCATTCATGATTTATATGTAACTTTAACCATTAAGGCTGCACACGCGACGGAAGCTTAAAAATGGAGTAACTTCTCCCGTTTTCCCAACATTTCCCTTCACTACTCTACTCCTATTGATTGTAGCGTGATGAAAAGTATACTATAACCTGCCCAGGAGTATTAAGAATAATTGTACCAAGTTTCGTTAAAATCCGTCGAGTAATTTTTGTTTCTATAAGGAACATACAGACAGACAGACAGACAGACAAAAATTTTACTGATTGCATTTTTGGCATCAGTATCGATCACTAGTCACCCCCTGATAGTTATTTTAAAAATATATTTCATGTACATAATTGACCTCTCTACAGATTTATTATAGGTATAGACTAGCTGTGCCAGCGGTGTCACCCGCGTTTATGGTTAATTTTATAAAGACTATTTCCGTCATACATGATGATTTCTATGTAACTTTAACCATTAAGGCTGCACACGCGACGGAAGCTTAAAAAATGGAGTAACTTCTCCCGTTTTCCCAACATTTCCCTTCACTACTCTGCTCCTATTGATTGTAGCGTGATGAAAAGTATACTATAACCTGCCCAGGAGTATGAAGAATAATTGTACCAAGTTTCGTTAAAATCCGTCGAGTAGTTTTTGTTTCTATAAGGAACATACAGACAGACAGACAAAAATTTTACTGATTGCATTTTTGGCATCAGTATCGATCACCCCCAGATCCTATATCCATAATCCAAGAAATATAACTGAGCTGAGGCATCCTTACGCGGAGGTCGAGAGAAATTTATCTGCGTGATGCGCGAAAAAAACCTACTTACTTACAATAAAAACATACCTACTTAGTATGTACAAAAAAATACACGTGATCTTAACTGAGGGAGGGGGGGGTAGTACAAAACCTCACCACGTATCACCAGGGGGGAGGGGGGGGTAAAAAAAAATGCTTAAAAAACATCTCGTGATTAATGGACGGCCCCTAAGTAGAGCTTACTTAAATAAAAGGCAAAGGCTATATAATATTCCTGTATTAAAAGATCAGTAGGCACACAAATTATAGGTACATACATAAATCTGATTACTATTATTATAACTTGATAAGCATACCAAATATAATATACCAGATACCTATATTACTTAGTAAAACTATATTCTTACATCCATGCATAATTTTAAAATCTAAATATAACGTTATTCAATTGGAGCTTAAAAGCTCCGAGTAATTATCTATTTTCCCACAAATAAGTAAAGTCATTTACGCAGACAAAAAATATATGCTTAAACCTGGAAAATTATGTACAAAATGCTAATGATAGAAAACAAATATTGTGTTTGGAATGCATTTGAGAGGAAAATGTTTGTAAATAAATCCGTTAGCTAATTCATAATTGCACACAAATCATACATCTACTTAGTAAGACATTCCTTTAAAATAATTACTTACTACAGTATGATCATAATCGCTGTACCGCGCTTGGGGCTTGGGGGCGAGAGGAGCGCTGGGATGTCAACCGTAGAATTATTTTACACTGAGTTAAGTCAATGATTCTACAATGGTTATCTCTTTCCAACGAAAATAAATGTTTATCATTTGTATTGTATCCTGGCCCCAAGTCCCGAGCTTAGTCGGGGTTTCCTTAGCCAACGGTCAGCAACAGGCGAACCGCGAAAGGTCGAACCTCGGACCGCCAAATATTGTAACGTACCAAGTATAAATTAATACGTAGAGTAATAAATGAATCCTCACTAAAACCACACTATAAAAAACTGGCTTAAGACCATCGGTGTAGTTTTTCAGATTAATTTTAGGTCTAATGGTTTATAATTCAGAATTTGATTTGAAACCATAATAATAAATAGGCAGCACCTAATTATTATTAGTTGTTTTTTTATGGACATCATTAAAATTATCCCACATTATCTGAACCCACCTAAAACTACTTGCCGACCTCTGCCTTAGACCATAATCCTGAATTTAGCGAATCTGATAACTTTTAAATAAAATTTGTGTTTATCGGATTTTTTCTTTCTACACACTTTTTGAACATAAGGTACTTACTTATTTGTAACACTATAAAAATTAAATGTTACATTGAAATATAGTCATAGCCTGCAAGTTACTAGTATAAAAATGTTAAAGAAACGTTATATTTTATTACTGCAACCACTTTTCACGTTTGCTACTTTCACGCGACAACTTGATTCCTGGAACTTGTCAACCCTACTTGTCTCCTGCCCTGCACCGCTCCATTAACTAAGGTGCAACACAGTGATTTTAAGGAATTGTTTTTATACCATCTTATATAGTATGAAGAATAATTGTACCAAGTTTCGTTAAAATCCGTCGAATAGTTTTTATTTCTATAAGGAACATACAGACAGACAGACAGACAGACAAAAATTTTACTGATTGCATTTTTGGCATCAGTATCGATCACTAATCACCCCCTGATAGTTATTTTGAAAATATATTTCATGTACAGAATTGACCTCTCTACAGATTTATTATAAGTATAGATTATTATGACTATTCATAAGTGCTTTTGTGGAGCCTACATGAATAAAGATATTTCTATTTCTATTAACTTTAACTTATAGTAATGTATGTGGGTAATGTGGGTACAATATTCGATTATTATTATTAGGCATACGTACAATATATGCACCATAAACCATTATAGATATACGTTGTCCAGAACAAATGAATCCGATATGAAGTAGATATATAAAATTCAGTATCTTTGTTCCAATTAGGAATCGTACTCGTAAACTCATAAACCTTCTGTTCGCGCTTTACATACACAAATATTTTTTCATTTTGAACCTTCTTCGAGTTTTTTTAGTAAAGCTTGACTTGCAGGACTGCGATCGGCTTTCAGAGTAGACATCATGCTTATCTGAAATAAATAATATCTATGTATTACTAGCTGACCCGGCGCACTTCGAAAGGCCCCGTTCTCGGATTTTGAATGCCCATTTTTTTTAAATTACCGCGCATCTTTTGTTTTTTTCTTTCATAAGAACCTTCACTTGACAATAACAAACACAAATAAAAAAGGATTAGCGAAATCGGTAAAGCCGTTCTTAAGTTAGGTATAGCTTTGGGGTGAACCACCCTTATCACTTAGGGGTATAAAAATAGATTACGACCGATTCTCAGACCTACCGAATATACCTACATATAAAATTTCTAAAAATCGGTCAAGCCGTTTCGGGGGAGTTTGATAACAAATACGGCGACAAGAGAATTGTATATATTAGATTTACCTAGTTTTTTTACTCCGTTAAAGACCTCCAACTAAGGAGGCTGTAGTTTCAAACTTAATTTAATAGGTATTTTAGTCAAGTATTTTAAGCTCTGGTCTATGATACAAGATATAACAGACCCCGTTAGATCTTCTTCTACTACTCATTGTACAAGTCTTTTTTTTATGATTTTTGAACACACATACATAACATTACGCCCACAATCCCCAAAGGGGTAGGCAAAGTCAAAGGGCAGCAGGCCCCTTTATCCACATTCAACCAAAAATAAAACTGGTTAGACGGAAAATTGTGAATAAGTAGTGTGACAAGTGGCCAGCTTGTCGCCTACACAATCATTAATCATCATCAATAATTTTTGAACATAAATTCAATATATTTCTTAAAGTACGAGTAGATCCAATGTAAGGCCATCCAAAGCCAGGCCTAACTAGAAAAGGTCCCTTAATTGGAGATTTAATTAACAAAAGGTTCTATAAGTTCGTTTTACATAACTTGAATAATTTGAATTGACATTTGAAAATAGAATACAAGAAATTAATAATTGACTGGCCCGTTGGTCGAGTGGTCAGATACCCTGATGATGGCCACGAAACCAAGGGTCGCGGGTTCGAATCCCGCTAGGGGCAAATGTTTCGTGTGATGAACATTGACATTCGTACTCGAGTCATGGATGTTTATAAACGTATTTAAGTATGTCTATCCGTTCGCCTAGTATCCATAGTACAAGCATAAGCTTAGTTTGGAACTATGAAATTGGTGTGTCAAGAGAATTTATTTATATATAATAATACAACACATACAGCAATTTTATTATTCGAGTCCTGCAGTTTCTGCGACAGCATCCACAGGTTGGCAGCCAAACTGAGCATGGCGCTTTTGCCAAGGTCCCCGCGCCTCATGACCCGCCAGAACAACTCCAACGCTAGATTGTACTGCTTTTTGGTCTCTTTGCTTTCACCGAGCATCTTCAGAACCACCAGTAACTCTTGACAAATATTTGTGGCATGTTTGTCTATAACTTCTAAAAATTCTTCTTCAGATCCATATAGCTTGTCGTTAGAAAGTACTGGTAACAATAACATCAGAATATTAAAAAAAATATATACAAGCTTATTTAGTAAAGTGTTTTACAGTAACAATGTGTTATAAAACAGAGTTTTAACAAAATAATATACATTTAAACAAGGGACCAAGTGCTATTTATATAGTTTTATTCAACCTCACCTGTTTATATATTTTATAAGAAATGCAATTTAAAGTTCCTATAATATGTAAGACTCCCTGTTAATGTTACACTCTCAAATTAGACTGAAGTATATCCATTTCCTGAAAAGGCTTATTCCACTAATCCCCGTTGACGGGGATTGTCAATCCCCGTTAACGCCAATTGGAGCTTATAATGAACTTTTTAGTTCATTAATCCCCATTATAAGCTTCTTTGTTTGCTTGAACGTCTTAATAGCAACGTTTGTGACTCTGATTTCTTTTTTTTTTGTAAATTTTTAATAATTTTTTTTTAAGTATTGTAACCAGCCTTAAATTTAATTAAATTTGATTATAAAAATAATCAATAAGTGAGTTCTTATAATAAATAGAAGGAACCTGATTCTTACATTAGTATTTTATTTTTGACGTAATGGGAATTAATGCACTTTTTTGTTCATTAATCCCCATTATAAGTTCCAATTGGCGTTAACGGGGATTAATTAACAAAAAGTTCACTAATCCCCGTTGACGGGGATTGTCAACGGGGATTAGTAGAATAAGCCCCTGAAAAACGTGTGAGTCATGCTACTAATATCAATAAATACTTTTTAAATACTAACCGCCATCAATATGATAAGGATAGTTTTCTTGAGCCATTTCAGAAAGTACATCCAAAGTGTGGAGCAATGTAGTATAATACAATGCATCAGTCTTCCTCCAATGTATTCTTTCTATCATCTTGATGAAACCGCTCAAAATGTACGCTTTACAATTACTGTCCACATTGTCCTAAAAACAAATAACAATCTTTTTTTTATCATTTCATGCCTATCTGGGTAGAAATATAACATAAAGGTTATATTGCTTATTTTAATTTAGTTATATAATTTTAGGATTTATAATTAATATAAAATACTTACTGGCAGTATTAAAATAGTTGATAAAAAGTCGCTTATTATTCCACAAATTTTGACATTCGTCGGCTTCTTTTGGCCATCCTCCAATATGTACTCCGGAATGTCGGGTATCAAACCAACAAGGGCTTTAAAATTAGCTTCAGCTGGAAATATAATTTGCATATGAAAAGCAATGAAAATATACTCTATAACAAATTAGCATTTGCTTTTGCCCCAGGCACTGCCTGCGCGATGTTCAGTCTATTGTAGATACACTATTTTATAGCCCCACGGGAACTATACATTTTTTTCGAATAAAAATAAGCCCATGTCCTTCTGAAGGTTTGAACTCGAGGTGTTCCAATTTTTTTACAATTGGTCAAGTGGTTTAGTCGCGAAAAGTAATAGATAGACACAGACAGTTGTTTTCGCATTTGTAATAACTATTAGTAATTGTCATTAGCGGTAGCAAGAAGTGCCTACAGAGTGTTCCATATTGTGTACCTACATACCAAATAAAACTTTATTTAAGTTCAAAAACTTATGAACACTATTTATTAAAAAAAATAAAGTAGTCGCAGATACGTGTGAAGGTGGTGTGTGTATACATAATTAAAAAACAAAGAGACAAGAGTATGTTGTAACCTTGTCCGATGCAATTGTTGAGCAGCGCGACCTGCCCGGAGAGCAGGTAGAGATGCGCGCGCGCGAGGGCGCAGTGCAGCGACGGCACCGTCACGAAGCAGTAGGCGGCGCACGCGCGCTGCAGCCAGCGCCCGCGCCGCCCGCCCGTGCGCGGCGCCAGAGCGTTCACCGCCTGCGCATACGGCCAATACGGAAGTATACTTATAATATGGCTTCAGACTTAAAGTCAAGGTGGTCATATAGCCAAGGTTTACTAGAATCACTACTAACGGGACTAAATGCGATATGCATTATGTGGTGCTGTTAGTACTAATGTAATAATGCAACGCCGAAAGTTTAAAATCATATATAGACAGTAGGTAAGTAGTAGGTTTAGTCATGACTCTAATTGAAATTCAAAAAATGAAAGTGATCAGCAGTGGATATATAATTATCCCAGGGGACGGGGGTAATCACATCAAAGGTCACCTTCAACTACCACTATTATTATAAAGACGAAAAATTTGTATGTACGTATGTAACGAATAAACTCAAAAACTACTGGACCGATTTCAAAAATGATTTTTAGAATGCTACATTATCCCTGATTAACATAGGCTTTGATAAAGTGAAATTCCCGTTTACTTACGTGAACCAAGGCAATCAGAACTGAGTCAAGCTTAATGAACGCGGATCGGCACTCTACATAGAAGTTGAGCTGCTGCTCCAGGTCGTCCTCGTAGCTGACGGCCTGCACGAACTTGGTGATTAGCTCCGCGCACACTTTACTCTCGTCTTCCACAGTCACCGCGCTAGACAAAAATAACGACGTAATGAACTTATTTCATTTTCCCGTTTTAATATAGTACTTATACATTTTTTACCATTCACTGTTGTCGTATACAAGGGCGCCGGGAAGCGGGTGCAAAGGGGTGCGCTTGCACCCCCCTGTCAGGAAATAATGTAAATAGAAATTTCATATTTTTGATCTGACTACACCGACGAGAACTACCCCCATGGAAAAAATCTTAAAATATAAACAGTCATGTATAATTCTATCTTTATAGTATATGGACTAATAGTAAGTGATTACAAGTAAGTATATATACTTAATTTTTTTACTGCAAAGTAGGGAAAAGCTTAGGAAATGCAAGTTTAAAGTGGATCTAGGTGACCAGTTTTATTATTCCACAACAAGAAAAGTTGAAAGAATTCGGAAGCTAATCAGGAACTGGAAGTAGCAATTTAATCAATCCTCAATGGTGAAGCGAATAAATTAGGCAGGCCATAAAAAAAATAACTAGGGTGGACGCATAATTTCTATTATAAACTAGCTGACCCGGCGCACTTCGTAACGCCCCGTTCTTGGATTTTCAATACCCATTTTTAATTTAACGCGCACCTTTTTTATTTTTTTCTTTCCTAAGAACCTTCGCTTGACAATAACAAATACAACTAAAAAAGAATTAGCGAAATCGGTTCAGCTGTTCTCGAGATTTGCGCTTAGCAACTTATTCAGCGATTCATTTTTATATTATAGATAAATATTTAACAACTTACTTGATGGAATCATGCAATATGCAACAGAGCCTCATGAGGCTGGAGATGACGATGTGGTCCTCGATGTGAACCGAAGTGAATCGCGAGAAGAATATCGAGAGCACTGTTTTGGCCATCATGGTGCGCGCGTTAGCTGTCTGCACCAGCTCCACCAGGGGCATGAACGCGTCCTGGCCCAAGTACATTGTGTTAAACAAATTGGTAAGTATTTGCTCAGTATTATTTTCATCCCTACAAATTTTGTCCCCATCTATACGTCACATATACGTTGTGTGTTCTCCATCTATACTTTAGTCACACTAAAAGCCTAAACCCTCAGAATGGTCATAGGATACTCTTTTATCACGGAAAAAATCGGTCTGTTATCTTCAACATACAGAATTTTATTCTTCTATGTGATTGATCTAGCTCGTTGTTGAGCAATCATAAAAAAGAGTTATCGATCGAGCTAAGATCCGATCTTATCCTGAAGATATTACTATGATACATTTAACCGAAAACTTACCATTAAAAAAACTTCCTCCACATCAGGAATAAACTTCAGCATTCTTTTGAGGACAAATTGGAAGTTACCCGAAAATTCATCGGCTGGCTTTCCACACTTGATCATATAGCGAATGGTGCCTCGTAATATTATGTTTACATGTTGTGTCTGAAATCAATAAAATTTAATACCTATTATTAATAATGTCTTAAATTAACACTACATGGGTATGAATTTGTTATCATATAGGTGACAAGCGAGCCACTTCTTTCTCACAATTTTCCAGTTTGACTAGCTCACCATAATTACACAAACCCAACACCCAATACTAACCGACAAATGCGTGCATGCGAATTGAAGCCACGGCTCCAATACTTGTAAAAATTGAAACGTAGAGTTTAAAGTGGTGGCTATCTTCCACCAGGTCTGGATCAACGCCTCTGACGACAGCTGCCGGTGGTTGTCAGTTTTGCACAGGTGTTCGCCCAGCGACACCAAGATATCGCTCACCAGCACTGCAAAATGAAGGTCTCCATAGCATCTTTTGCTTACTCCTGGCATATGGTATTTCCTTTTAAACCGCCGAGTTCCGATTCATGATAAATTAATATTGTACATTTTATTAAACGTATCTTAGTAATGGAAAAGAAAAGGTAGAAACAAGTGGTTATATCTTAACTGTAGAAACTTCAATATCTTCTTTTAAAATTTTTTAATATATATATATATATATATATACATACCCATTGTATCAGAAGATTTTTGGACAATTTCTAAAATCTTTGAAGATTTTGTGATCACGGTTGCCGAATCAAATGCGTTTACGACGCAGTATAAAAGCAATTCACTGAAATAGTTAAAAGAAGTTAAATAAAAATGACATGCATAAAATATAATGCTCTTCTTACTAAGAGTGTCCACGTTTTTATGGTAGGATGATTGAATAATTCACAATTTTGTCACATATGTAGATACGGATTGACTTTAACACATAGAACACGAATTTTGCGGAAACAATATTGGGAGTGAAAGCTAACTTATCATCATTAAATAAAAAAATCATGTTGTAAATGTATTTAATGTTGTGTTTTTGTTTATCTTTATAAAAAGAATATTCTTACTTATTCTCTGTCTCCTCGCATCGCTGCAGTAATTCGTCTATTATTGTATCTTTGCATTTGTTGGAATTAAGCGTTCCATGTAGTAACCAGTCCACTGCTGGCACATACAGATTTAAGTATTTGTCGAGTGTTAATAATTGACTTCCATGTTTGCTTTTCATCATAGGGTGGAAAATCTGAAAAAAAAATAGAGTTTAGAGAGTACTGGTCCTAAGAACCGGGCGAGACAGGCAGGTCTACTCGCCTGGCCATTGGCACCAGTTATGCTGGGGCCACACTAACGAGAAATGCCATTAATTATCGCGATAATGGACGTTCACCATAGGTGTAGCCACAACTTAACGGGATAATTTGACAATGGCATTAACAATGCCATTTGGAGTTAGGCGATAGCTCAAGTGGCGGTACATCAATGTTGACCGTTGAAGTGTAGCCACCCATTTTTAATGCGGTAAAAATTATCGCAATAATTATCGAAATAATGGGCATTGACGTTAAACGCTAGTGTGGCCCCAGCATTACAAATAGGCGCCAATGGTAAATTATATTACTTTTGAATAGTTGAAAGGCTCTGGCACAAGGGTGCAATGGAGCCTATTATTTGCTTTTTTGCTTGTCTCAGAGTTCAACAACAACGAAGAATCCAACAAAACTTTATTGTTGGATTCTCGACAACAATTAGGTGACACTGCTATATTAACCACGCCCAGGTTTTTAAAAACAACCGTGCATGAGCATCTCGTCATGTTAAAAAAATATTTGATAAATTACCTGCTGATATTCTTCAAGAAACTCCATTAAATTACTATGAAAATATTCTTCGCTTTCATTTCCTAGCAATTTAGAAGCAACCCGACATAAATATAGGCGCAAATAGACAGCAACTAAAGGGTTTCCTATCCCTCTGATCATAGTAGTAAGCCTTGCAATGGTTGGTTTTATTTCTTCTTTGGAAATAAACGAATAACATTTGAGCAATGACATCTCCATGTACAAGCGTGGCAGCAGTTCTCTGATGGAGGCCATTTTGAACAACCAGTTCTGGCAAGTCTCCTTTGCTGACTCAGGAACGGATTTAGGATCAATATCATTCAAATCTTTTACCTCATTTTGACTGAAATAAAAATAATCATGCATTGATAGACCCTTAATATGGTGGCTTATTTAATTAAGTCTTATAAGGCCTAACTAAGTCAAATTTTAATAAATCCTTCATATTAATTTTAAACTTACTTATAACTTTTTTGCATAAGCCTATCAAATACAAGAACTCCAAAAGTGTCTAATATATCAGTTATCAATACAAATTTGCTTGGATAAAATTGCATCACATTTACATCAGAAAGCAATTTGGAACACTGTATACCAATTTTAAAAGCTTTCACTCTTTGTTCAGTATCCCAGGCCTGTAAGAAAAAAATTGTGATTTAATAAGTTGCATAATTATCATTATTATAATATAACTACAAGGTACAATTTGTTTTATTTTATTTTACATATTTTAATTTACATCACATTGTTGTTAATTTATTAATTAAATAATTATCACCTTTTTTATTTCATCATTAAGCAAATTAATTTTAGTAACAAACTCCTGTTGACTAAGGCCCATAGTCTTTCTCACTGACCCTTCTTCAAAATCATCTAATTGTTCCAGTCTGTGTTTTACCTTTTCATTCAAATTTGATACCTGTCTAAAAAGGGCTGAAAGAGAACTAACTTAAAATAAAAAACCAAATAAAAAGAAAAAGGGGTACAAATTAGTAACAATATCAGATTTAGTTTCATTATAGACTCATATTAAGCTTGCATACTTTTTTCTCCTCCAGGAAGGAAACTGCTGACTATTGTTAGCTTTTCACCAGTGGTGTATTTATTAAGAATGGTGGCACGCCTAGTATGCCAGGAATGTGTATAATTAGTTCTATTGTCCACTGGCAATTCCATAGGGTTGTTCTCCTAAAGAAACAAAAACTGATTTACAACCACAATCATGAATAGGTTAATTATTAAGGGCAAAAATAATGTGTGTATGTTTAAAATTAGGCAATTAGTAAGTACAAACAAAACATTGCAGTTCCTACCTCCTCTAGTTTCATTTGCTCAAATCTCAACAGTGGATCTACTTCTTCAAAAGCAGAACTCCATTTGTTAAGATTTTCTATAAAACTTTTACAAGCACTTTCTTTCTGAAATACATACAAAATAAAACAAATTAATCATATAGCTGCATTACCCTGCACAGGGAGATCTTAGACTGAATCTATAATAAAAACAAGCACAAGAAAACAAAATAATAAATATAGCATGCTCCAAAGTAATTTCGGGATAGTTAAATACATGACTGATCACTCACACGAAGTTAATACAAGAATACAAAATTAAATTAAAATAGTAGTAGTAATAAAATACATACCACAGTAATCAAATTCACTTTTAAAGGATGAGTAGTAACTTCAAAACTTGGGCATCCATTTTTAGATATACTGTGCTTCTTTCTTGAGGTCCTACAATAACGTTTGTCTTTTTCATATCATTTTCATTGTGGCGAGTACCTACTTAAGTAAGTAGAGGTTTTTGTAACACAAACACAAAATAGTGCTGTTATAGTGTAAATACAAACAAATATTTAATGAATAAATTTATAATAAGCAATATGTAAATGAAATACTCTTCGAGATATCTCTTGGTATCAAGTATAAAATGAATATAATCTTACCATTCATAAAAGACAGGCATTGTTATTTTTTAATGCGGTTACCGATGTGAATATCAATGTTTAATAGTAAAAAAAAAAATTCGAAACACTATGTATAAATTTTATATCATATTTATTATCATTTTAATATCAATATAATTTTTCATCATGATCATTAAATTTATACAAACATGTTCTAGGCGATTTCAAATACAATGTCCAAATCAAAATATACCGTGGTAACTTTTTGGCAAAGATTTCGTTGTAGCTACAAAGACTTGTATTTTAATAAATTGCTAATATCTAGATATATATATACCCAAATGTTATAAAGATTTTATTTTTTATTCCACCTCTTTTTATTTGTATTGTATGATAGACATTTGAGATTGAGTCAACATGACATGACATTTGACGTAATACAGCTGTCTTTATTGACAATAAAATGTTATGGTTGCGTTCCCTAAACCTCTAGTTTTTAAACCACAACCATTACGTATTTTTTATTTCTATTGTAGTAGGTATCATGCATAGCGTGGGTATTTTCGGCGCGGTGTTATTCGAATAGCTTTGTTTTATCGTCCGCAGAAATTTGATTAGTAAGGAGATTTGCAGGTGATGGGGCAATCCGGTCCGTAGTGGATCATTGGTTAAAGAGCTATTTAGAATAGAACCGATAACAATATCTTTATATACCCAGCCCACGACCGACACGACCGACGTGACATTTGTCAACTATGCCCCCCCCGACAGACTTCCTCCCCTTTGCGCCGTACCTTTAAGCCGCACCCGCTCGCTGGCAACTCACTGGGCTTCCCCAACGGGTTCCACCCGGTGGGTCCGACCGCGCCGAGGGTGCGCCGAATAGCGCAAGGGGAGGACTCTTACGCCGAGAGGCCCACACTACCCCGGGCTTGAAGAGCTCGGAAGAAACAGCCCGGGCAAAGAGGACCCCGCTCGAGGCCCGAAACCACCCCCAGGGGCGAAGAAACCCGATGACGACGAATAGAACCATAACCATTGAATAATTAAATAATATGTATACTGCAAATGTGGAGGGGTTATTTGTGTTTACTACGTCTAATCTTATACTTACATCCATTAAAAGTGTAGCAAATGTTTTAAATTCTTTACTGAATATTGGGCATATAATTATGCTCAATTGGATCAACAGTAAATAATATCCATCGAAAGGATAAATAAATAACGGGTCTTGTTGATTGTACAGATAATTCTGGTTCACATTAATTTGTAGGTACTTATTTATCTTGTTTACATCAAAACTGGAACTAAGTACTTTACATTTACCCGAGAAGACGCTTTCTGTGTATATATATACATCACACATGCGAGGGGTGTAGGTTTGAACCTGGACACGATCCCCAAAATTTTTGAGACCTATGTACGGATTTAAACGACTTGCTGGAGGGCATAGAGTAACTAATAAATCTGATACTGAATGATATGGAAAACGTCATCGAACATCGTGATGAAACCTCTAAAATAATATGCATTTCTAAGCATGATCCAATTTGTCTGGTTCCCCTACCTGAGGACAGCAAAGGTCATATGCGCAGCTTAAAAACTACGAACTTCCGATTGATATTAAGACCTGCGTTTCCGGCTTTGGTTCCGAAACTTTTAAATCGGAGGGCGAAGGAGGCAGCGCGTACGACCAAGTTTATACTTTTCACGCGGGAAATCACCCCGCGCACTTATACTTACTGGTTATTACTATTTTCCACTTGTCGTTTGGTATTTGAGGAGCACGGTTCATTTGTTTTGTTTTTTTGCAGCGCAAAAAAACTTATTTGAATTTCTGATTTCTGTTTTATTGAATGTGATTTTTTTTTTTATTTAACCAATGTAATCAAAAACAAGTGTTATTTGTAACTTCTTCAATGAAGCGTCTTCGCCTCTGCCTCTGACTCCCACTCTGATTCCGGTTTCGACTCCGACTTCGGTTCCGATATAACCACTTCCGTAAAAGATGCATTCGTGTAAACTAGAATTATGAGATCTAACATGACCAAACGTATGTAATCTAGAATCTAAAATGTGTATATCTAAAATATGCCCTTGTAAATATTATTTTTCGTGTTCTGTATTAAAGTGCCGATTGGCGCTTTTCCTTTTTTTTTCCTACCTTACTTTTCATATAAAGTGTATATACTTTTAATTTAATGTTAAGTATTCAAATTTGTTTATGTAAGTATATTAATATTTATTATAATGTATATATATATATATATATATATATATATATATATATATATATATATATATATATATATATATCGGTTGAAAAAGTTGCCAACTTTTTTTCGGTGGAGACTCGCCTTAACGGTAGGGCGATAATGAAAAACGAAAGTTGACCGACTGACTGACAATCAACGCTGAACAGTTAACAAGATTTACATAGGGCTTAAAAACTGTAGGTACACCTTAGTCAGTCATTTAATATATGTAAACACAAAGGGGTTTTGAAATTGCTAAGCGGGTAAACGGAGGGTTGAAAGTCTCGTTATATAAAAGTTCGTCAAATTTAAAAATACTGACTTGAAACTATGGAAGTAATTTAGGGCAGATAGTTCTCTTAAGCTACTGGAACCATGTCTATGCGGATGAAGTCGCAAGCAAACTTAGGTATAAAGTAGGCACATACAACTAAGTATCAAAAGTTAAGGGATCCCTGATATTGACTAATTATAAAAAATATATTAAAATAGCTTAAAATATATCAAGTAGGTTTATTTGACTAAATGAGTAGGTAGGTACACGTTTTGCAAATACAAATACTTTATTCAAAAAAATAAGTGATTTTAATGTACCATAAAATAAAATGAGTAAATAGAGTTTTTTTATTACTATTAACTTTATAAATTAAAGATTAAATAAGATTAGAATAACATTAACAGCTAGTAGTCATTACAAAATCTAATTCGAATTTTATTCAATTACTAGTAAGAGATTCAAATTGAAATGTTAGGTACATTTTCGACAAAGGTGCAAATAAATCAATGTTACATATATTATGCTGGAACAATGAAGTTCAGATAAAAGCCGTGGTAAAAAAAAAATCACCCCACTTCACCCCATTCCTTTTCAATAATAAACAAGTTACATGAGACATTTGTTCCTTAATCTACTTAGAACAAGCATCATGAAGATTCTTTGAAGGTATACATTATTTCCCACTATCCTTCCCAAGAATTTGTGTGCAAAATATTGTGTTAAGATTAACATAATGCTGTAACCATTGTCAACTTTATGAATGTTATACCAAGGTAAAACTATTCATTTAACAATTATATTTTGATATAAAGGTACAGGTGTAAGCTCCACCAAAATAATGAAAAAGTTTAAATGTAAATAATAAATCATTATGCACTGCATTCTAATTCAATTTTATAATAAATATACTGTATTGTACTATCAGGGGGTATTCCCCGAGTTTAACATAAATATATTTTTTTTGTGACTTTTTACTATGCATAATTGATCTAAAATCTTATCTAAAGATGTTTCAATGTAGTGCAATTAAATAATAAAAAGCTACTTCAAAAAGATCTTCGTGACTCCCTGTTTCCTTCAAATTAATATCACATTATTATCATATTCCAATTTTAAAATAGGTACTAGTCATAATACTGAAAATTTCTTCGAAATACATTATTGAAATTCGAAACTAAGCTTAAGTCGCCCAAGGTAATTTTCCAGGCCTCCTGTAAGCCCGGTGCTCAAAGCCTATGGTATGGTATGAAAAAACAAGAACTAATGTCATCTTCGTTAGAGAAAAATCTGTTATTAGAGGTACTATTATTTCTGGTAAATAATAGTTTTATTATTATTATTTTTACAGCAGCTTAATTTTTAAACAATTGAAAAAACAATAGGGATGATGACTGCATTAAAAAACTATAATTCTATTTAGTCCGTCAGTTAGATTATACAAAAATACTAGACACATATTTTTCGCTTTATCAAATTAACAAAAAATCACAAAGAGAAAGAGCATCAAAGTTTTGGAGCGGGGGCTTCGACGTCACTATTTAGTAAAAATTGTACGAATGTGTGACGTCACGCGCAACTTGAATGCATTGTATCTTCGTCAATGTTTGTTTGACAAATCAATAAAAAAATACTGTTAAATATTTTTTTATAATCTAACTGACGGACTAATCAGATTTTTTTAGTCATCTTGCCTATACCTATAGCAATACTGACATGATTACATTTAAGTATTTAAAATAAAGCCATTATTTTCATGTCAATATAAATACCATATCAAAAAATATTGTGTATCTACAAAAAATAAAAATATGAATTATAAATTCTCAATATCACACCTTAAAAATTAAATATATCACATATTATAGTAATTGCACCAAATGTACTAAAATAATATCAATTGTCTAAATAAATAAATTTTACTAGATTGCTATTGCATTTGGTTTCATATATTCATCTTAATAAGTTGAACTGGACCATGGCCTTGTTGGGTAGATTTTACAACATTTTCTTTATCAAGATGTTTCATGTATGCTAAGAAACATGTCCATATTAGGCTGCACATACTTATGAAGGGTACTCTGTTTCGTGGAGGAATTAGACAAAAATTGATCATAGCAACTGCAGGCCATATAGAAGCACCAACCTGAAAGAAAACATTCATAACATGATGAGTTACTAAAATTAAATTAATCAACAATTATAAGTAAAATACAATTTCTTCATATCCACTATTATTTCATAACAAAATAGGTAATTGCAGGTCCGTTAAAAAAAAATCATCACATTTAACATACATGATGCAATCTCAATGTAACATATCAATCCACTAGGACTTGACTATGTACTTACTTTGTAAGTTGGCCATAACTTTGCATTTACTTCAGCAGCAGCTTCATGAAAAGGTTTCATTTCTAATAGACTCATAATAAAGTAAAAGCTGCACATTGCCAATGGAGTGTATGTTAATGTTTCAATAAATGTCTGAAAATAAACATAATCATATTATAAATTAAATTGAACTAAGTATTTTATTTCAAGAAATTTCACAGATTTTATTATATACCTTTATAATTCCAGCTCTTATGGTATTCCCAGGCCACATTATATTAGCTATAGTGAGCCAACTGTAGAGAGTAGGCGCAACATAACAAGATCCATACAGACCATAGCGTGCGCTACGCCACCAATCATAATTGTCTGTAATTACATAGAAATAGTTTGTCACAAACACCACACTACAAACTAAAATTAAAACAAACTAAACTTCATACCACTTCCCATCCACTATACTATGTCATACATTATTCATACATAATGGGTAATTCATAAATACATAATAATTAATTGCATAAAACATTTTTTTTTTTGCAATGCTATCCCTTTTTTATATTTTTAGGGGCAGGGGAATACAAACTTTTACATATTTCATAAAAGATGATATTTAGTAGGTATATTGTTGCCTGATTTACTCACCTATAGATTTTCCTTCAAAAGTTTGCTGGATAAGGCTAGAAATTGGCCATATCACACTGTAGGAAACCATTCCACGGAGAAGTGGATACTTCTTGAAAACAACTCTCAATCTGCTCATAACAGGCATTTTGTAATACTGAAATATCTTGCTATAAAAATCACGAATAACACCACTTATGTAAGAATCTCATATTTCTGTAGGAAATACAGACGACCTTACATCGAATAGGAAACGTCATTGGAGAACTTTAAAAGTTTTGAACAAATGCCAAAAAATTTTTGCACGTGTATTTGACATTGCTTTTTTTAATTTCGTTCAAAAAGTGTTTCGTCATTTGTGCCACTAAACTAAATGTGTATCATGTAATTTATGGATGTAGATAATACATATAGGTATTTTTTATTAGAGTCGAGTTTGATTGGCAGTAATAATGGTATGATGTACCTATTGTTGGCTGGTTGCTTATCATAAAATTAGTCTGTGATCATCTTATACTACCTATGTATGTATGTACGTCCTCTAATGATTAGTTTCAGCGTCATTCATTCTCTGCAACGTATTAAAATATTCGCATATTGCATAAGCTAGTTTCAAGTTATTTTATTTAATTATTTAACACAATATACATTTGAATGGCCTTCTGAAATACGTCTAGGTACATATCATAAAGTACTTACAAGTTCTTTGGATTAAAAATTGGTTTTCGGCATTGCGTCAAAAAAAAACATAATTTTACTTTACGAAAAGTTTTGGCTTGTTCTTGCCTATGGAACCTAATACTATCTCACGACGTATGTATTTTTGTGGTACACTTGACTAATAATTTATCTAATAAGTAAATACAATTTTAGAACCATTTTAACATTATATTATACAAGAGCCTTAACAAGCCTTTTGCTGATAAAAAAAGTAAGAAGAACATTTACATGACATACAAATAATGCAAACCACTTACTATGTACCACGGGCTAGTAAAAAAATAAGGACTCCACGCTGTCGTACTATAGCGTTAAGCCACGTTTATGCATGTGTGAGTTAGATACTTGTGGATACCAGATATCGGATATCTGCTCTGAGTACTGAAACATATGGAGACGACCTAATGTTCTATACGAACAATCTGCTATACAAATATGATTAATATCGATATTGTATTCATAAACCTCTATCTATCTCTTTTTATCAAGTCTACAATACTGCACGTAAAAAGAGACAACAACATATTGACTTAACTATTTTTGGTAACATCATCAAGTGACGTCATAGAAATACCTAAGTGAAGCCGCTTACCATTGTGGTTTCTCGTTTTAAGTTGTCAATGTCAGTGGAATTTGTGGTGTATTGTGCCAATATCGAGAAAATTTGTGATTATAAGATAATCTAACTTATAACATTCAAAAACATCGTCAAAAATAAATTGTTCAGAGACTTATAGTATGTAAATAAGTAAAGTGGAATGACACTACACAAAGGCGCCATATTTGTTTCTCACTCAAAATTGGGCTTAACTTTTTCGTGGTTAAGCCATCTCCATTAGTTTCAGTACTAAGAGGATATCTGTCATTTTGAGCGCTTATTATGTCAATGTGTGACGTAGGTTGCGTGTCAAGTTGGAGCACCTGAGGAGCTTCAATGCCCAGTTAGTAGCGCGGAGTCCTTCTTTTTTACTAGTCCGTGCTATGTACAAAATATTTTTATTTTAATGATAGATTTCCAAAAAAAATTATCTAGCCACTAACTAACTAACTAACTAACTAAACTTCACGCCACTTCCCTAGCGGGGTAGGCAGAGAGAACCGAACGCCATATGGCACGATCCTTACACACCTCACTCGCCTCTTCAACATTCATAATCCTTTTCATACAAGCTCTACGATTTTTATGACTCCTAACATCACCTTCTTTTAATACACGACCAATCTGGTCGTGGTAGGTGAGCCTGGGCCTTCCGCGGCTCCTACATCCTTCCACATTCGCATTGTATATCTGTTTAGTCAATCTTTCGTCATCCATTCTTTCCACATGTCCGAACCACCGGAGCATGCCTCTTCTTACCTTGACTCCGACGCTGTCCTTCAGACCAACTCTCTTTCTTACATCATCATTCCGAACGCAGTCTGTGAGCGATACACCGCAGATTTTCCGCAGCGCACGCATCTCGACCGCGTTTATTCTACTTTCATGCTCTTTCTGCCATACCCAACTCTCGCTTCCATATGTTAGCGTAGGAATCAGCACCGCATTGTGTATGGCGAGCTGGGCCTTCTGGCTTAAGATTTTGCTGCCTAAAAGTTTTCCTAACGCTCCATTCACCCTATTCCCTGCATTCACTCTTCTTTCTATATCAGCGGAGTACCTTCCATCCCTACTAAATGCAGATCCTAGATATACAATTTCATTCACCTGTTCCAGCACTACATCGTCAACCGTTATCCTTGTATCCGTTCTGGTTTCATCTCTTTCAAACACCATAATCTTTGTTTTCTTCGCATTCAAATGTAAGCCTCTCTCCTTGCAATCATCTTTCAATGTTGTGACTAGTTGCTGCAGATCCGATGCCGACTCTGCTAGAAGTACGGCATCGTCCGCGTAAAGCAGGCAGTTCACAACCAGGTCACCCATACGCACTCCAACATTCATAGATCTAATCCTCTGGAGACAATGGTCGAGATATAGGATAAACAGCAGAGCAGACAGCACGCATCCTTGTCTGACACCAATATTGACGTCAAACCAGGGTGACAGGCTGCCCTCCACTTGCACGCATGCCGTACATCCCACATAGGTGGACTGCGCAGCACGAAGCAATGCTCCATCAATCCCATATCTCGGCAATATGTCCCAAAGGTCCTTTCGTACAACCCTGTCAAAGGCCTTCTCCATATCCACAAAACCGCAAAAAACCCTCTGACTTTTGGCCAGATGCTTCTCCACGATGTTGCGAAGAGAGAAAACTTGATCCGTGCATCCTCTACCATTCCGGAAACCTCCCTGTGCCTCCCACAACATTCCATCAGATTTCACCCTCATTCTCCTCTCAATAATCTTGCCATACACCTTTGCTGCTAAGCTGATCAAACTGATGGCTCTATGGCTGGCACAGTCCATACGTGACCCAGCACCCTTGTACAGAGGCACGATAACTGCCCGTCTCCAGTCCATTGGGACCTTTCCGTTTCTCCAGCATAGATTGCACAAGAACCAGAAAGCGTCCTGGACGCTAGCGCCACCTAGCTTGATCATCTCCGCAGATACCTTGTCTATTCCCGCGGCCTTTCCACTTTTCAGACTTCGTATCGACCATTCAATCTCATTCATAGTGATGTCTTCATCAGACGCTGGCACCACAGAATCAGACATAGCCTCACTCTCAGTGCCAACATCAGAGACATACTCATACATTTCTCCAAAATATTCACTCCACCGTTCTAACACCTCGTTCGGGTTTGCAAGAATGTCACCAGCTTTAGATTTAATCTTACTCATTCCGGATGCCGACGAATATCCCCGAGACCTCTTAACCTCCCTCCAAAAGAGCTTGGAATTAGCCTCGAAACTATTCGTCAGTCTCCTTTCTTCATTCATAGCTACTCTTTCACGCTTCTCTTTCACTAAAGCTTTGGTTTCACTCTTGCAATAACGGTATATTTCTTTCTTCATCTCAAGCATACTTTCATCCATTTGCAAAGATGAGACATAATCAAGCCAGGCCTTCTTCTTTCTCGCTACGGAGGCTTTGACCTCCTCATCCCACCATGCGTCGCCTTTCATTGTTCTACGTCTCCTTGCGCATCCACATGCCTCTTTTGCACTGTCCACCATGCTCTCTTTCAAAATGTTCCAGCAATCATCAACATCTAAGCCAGAAAGACTCGCATTCGCAAGTCTTTCATTGACTAAGCCTACATACACACTCCTTACACTTTCATCTTCCAGTTTTTCATTCCTTATCCTTTCAGTGCCTCCGCATGGAGTACGCACTCGCCAGTGCCTCCACTTCTTGAAAAGCCCAGCAAACCGGCATACTACCAGGTAGTGGTCTGTTTCAAGAGTAGGGCCTCTGTAGGCTCTTGTATCCAATATACTATTGCGGAGGCGGCTATCGACTAAAATCAAATCAATCACACTTTTTTGGTCATTCCGTCTCCAAGTATACGTGTGAATATCCTTATGACGGAAAATAGTGTTTGCCACAAGGAGGTTCCGTTCCAAACATACTTCCAAGATTTGCTTACCAGCATCATTCACTCTCTTGTCTCCATATGGGCCAAGGACTGCTTCATAGTCAGATCGCTTGGTGCCAACCCAACCATTCAAATCTCCACACATAATTATCCTCTCATTTCCTTCAGTCAGGTCCAGAATTTCTCTAACAGACTCCCAGAACTCCTCTAGTTCTTGGGGACTGGCTGAGCTTACTGGCGCATAGCCTGCAACCAGAAAGACTCGCGTAATACCCAGTTTAATACGAACCCAGAGGAGTCTCGGGCCAACTAATCCATAGTCTTTCACACCAGAGACTAAACGAGAGGAAAGCACTACTCCAACTCCACCGCTGGCATGACAATTCTGTTCCACACCAGACCACAGAGCCATCATACCACCGGGAAGCTCATCTGCATCGCTGCCCTTCCGCTTAGTCTCTGTCAAGCACAGAACATCCAGGCGTCTCTCATTCATTACGTCAATCATCTCATACATCTTATCTTTCATTCCACCTCTTACATTCCACGTGCCTATACGGCACTCTGTTCTCCTCGTTCCGCAGTGTCCGGCGTGGCGTGAAGGGTGGCGGCCCCCTTCGCCGCACTCGCCACTTTTCGCACCGACGAGGGCTCGTCGGTGCGCGTCGCATCGGGGGAACGCCCTACCCCGCTCTGCGGAATTAGATCGGTCCAAGGTTGCAATCCGAAATCGGACTGGCAGGAGTCGCGACGAGCACGCCCTTGGCACATGACCCCCTAATATAAGATATGCATGTAAAAGTTTTACTGTCAGATTGCCGTCAGAATCAGAATTTTGTCATTGTTTGACATCTGTTAAGTTTTTATACTCAGTTGTGCCCAGTTGCATCCGTTTTACCTACATGTATCTACATTAATACACAAATTTGTCCCTTTTTTGGCAAATCTAAACTCCTCCAGCCCTCCCATTTTAGCAACAAAAAGACTTGCCATTCAAGACAACAGTTTATTTATTCGTTTCAGTAAGTCTGACAGTTGATTAAAATGGTTTATCACTTACTGATATTCTAAGATTTACTTAGTTTCAATGTGAATTAAAAAAAGAAGACTACTACAGTTGTTAAAATCGAACCTTAAAATTTGTGGTGACAGAGGGTGTCTAAGTAATACACTGAATATAGAAAGAAAAGTGATGTTTTAATATGCACTTATAATTTATCAATAATGTCCGGTAGCAGTTCTTTGCTATTTTCTATCAACAATGAAGGTAAAGTTTACGCGTTGTCAACAAGCGGCTCTTGTTGGCGAGAATTTATGTACCTCGGTTTAGAATTCAAAACATTATCAGCTGTACCCCATTTTTTATGGGCCGTCGGAGGAGATCGACAAATATACTTGCATGTTCATGGAGTAGAGATTCCTATAAGAGTAAAAGAAGAGTCGTATGAAAATGAGCGATGGCTTCCACTTGAAGGATTCAGTGGACGACTTCTGCCCACTGATAGATACCACTTTTCATCACATGATGGTATAAAGGACAGATCCATTGATCGCATCCGATTACCATCAATGGCTTGGCAATGGGAAGGTGATTGGCAATTGGAGCTCACTCTAGATGGGCAACCATTAGATCATGATGGCTGGAGCTATGCAGTTGATTTTCCAGCTCACTTTAGTCCAGTCAAACAATGGAAATCATGTGTTAGAAGGAGAAAATGGATCAGATACAGAAAATTCAGTGCAATGAACTCTTGGTGTGCTATAGCTCCTCTTCACAAAGATCCAACCCAAGAGCCTTTCATTGATGTGAGTATAGGAGGCAATGAGATACCTTATGCTTCTCCTGGCACTTTATCAGTATGGGCTATCACTGCACATGGCAGAGTTATGTACAGATCTGGTGTAAGTACCACGTCACCAGAAGGGTTGAAATGGATCAATGTAAGTATTCCACCAAGCTGTGATATCAAACAGATCTCCATAGGTCCTTCAGGGTTAGTCTGGGCATTACTATGGACTGGTAGGGCAATAGTTCGAAAAGGGGTAACCAAAGATTGCCCTACAGGTGATGGCTGGCTTGAAGTGAAATCTCCTATTGAAACTAAGCTCTCTGTAATTTCTGTGGGATATAATGCTGTTTGGGCTGTCAGCTCTGATGCTAGAGTGTGGTTCAGAAAAGGCATTGATGGCAATCAAGGAGGATCATCTGAATCAGCTGCCATGGGAAGTGGGTGGTTGGAGATAACAGGGAATATGGTTCATGTTTCAGTGGGTAAAAATGACCAGGTTTTTGCTATTGGAGAAACAGATAAGTGCATTTATTGGAGAGCTGGAATAACACCATCAGAGCTGACTGGTAAGAGATGGAAATTAGTGCAAGCTAATATGCAGCTCAGCCGAACATCTAGTTCAGCTAGTGTCATTTCATCTGCATCAAATGCAAAACATCACAGTTTAACCACACTGAGTGAAACAACTCCAGAGCTCAAGTCCAATATTAACTTACACAATTCATGGGAAGAGTCTCATTCTGCCCCAATTGAACACACATTACCTATTAAAAGTGCCAAGGAGAGACGCCTTAAAGGAAATACTAATATTGAAAACATAGATTTGACAGGTAAAAGCTATGAAACAACTTTAAAAAATCCTCGTGCATGGAGTCCTGTTCGAAGTGTTGGCTCTGTGGTTGGTATGGAAGCTCAGCCAGATAGTGATAGCAGCGTCTTTGATGTTGATTCAGGAATGTACTTTGATGAGGAAGTTAGTCAGACTGCTTGGGGTACTTGTGACACTACTTGGGCATTTGTTGAAGCTGGTGCTTGTTCTATTGACACTGTTCAAGTACCTCATTGGTTTACAGATAATCACAATGTTCATAATTCAGACCTTAGCACCAGGTGGCGACTTCAAATACTGGACAATCTAAAAACTAGGAATCAAATGCAGCATATAGATTTATCCACTTATGGTATTGCAATTGAGGAGAAAGGTTGGACACGTAGCTGTGAAGCTAGATTAGTAAATACCAATAATACATCTGAAGAATGTATTTTGTCACTTTATTGGCATGCTTTGGAAAATACAGGAACATTGTCAGTGTTCCGACCTGATGGCACCATTAAATTTATACTTAATTTGGGTGAGGTAACAAGTGTGTTCACTTCATCTGAACCAGGATGCCCTAGAATAACTTTATTAGTTCCAAGACAACTTAAGGATGGCATTAAGGTCCAATTTATTTCTGAAATGGAACAAGAAGAATGGTTTTGTGTTTTAGTGGATATAACTTCACAAATCAATGGTCTTTCAGGAAAACCTTCTCAAAATTCTATTTGGGCCATTGGTAATTCAGGAGACATTTTTAATTGGGATCCAGTGGCAGCACAAATGAATAATGAATCCAGTAGTTCTTACGTTAAAGAATACCAAGTATTTGGCAAAGATATTTTATCTGGGTTCTGTACAAATTTAAATAACAATTTTTTGCCAGGAAGCACATTGAAGGTCACAGGGAGTATGTCAGATGACATAAAAAGATTTCGTATCGACTTACAAGGCCCTGAGATAAAGAAACAAAGGCATAAAATAGAAGTAGAAATAACAGATGTTCCATTACATTTCAATGTGAGATTTGATGAGGGTGTTGTTGTATGTAATACAAAAACACTTGGTCCCTGGGGAGTGGAAGAACGTCATCCGTTACCATTTGCAGCAGGGCAAGAATTTTCAATAATAATTTTATGTGAATTGCAAGGTTTTAAAATTGTTATCAATGATAAAAGCTACTGCTTCTTTGAACACAGGTTGAGTCCTGCAAGTGTAACATCTGTGTTAGTTCAAGGTCCCCTGAAACTGTATACAATGGAGTACTGTACCACTAGTGTTATAATAGATCCAGAAGAAATGGTTTGGAGGATTATGGGCGGCTACTTACGAAAAGTTGAATGTTGTCAAAATGGAATCATCTGGGGTGTGAGTCACGATCATAGGGCTTGGGTCTATACTGGAGGATGGGGTGGCGGCATTTTAAAAGGTATATTAACATTACTAAATCTAACCTATATTTTATTACCATATTTACTTTATACATACCTACCACGGACTAGTAAGAAGAACTCCGCGCCACTAACCAGACGTTGAAGCTCCTCAGGTGCTCCAACTTGACACGCAACTTACGTCACACATTGCATTGATATAATAAGCGCTCCAAATGACAGATATCCGATATCTGGTATCCATAAGTATCTTACTCACACATGCATAAACGTGGCTTCCAGCTATAGTCTGACAGCGTGGGTGGAGTCCTTAATTTTTATTAGTCCATGATAAATATATAAATGTATTTTCTTCAATAAACATATTGCGTTACACACATTTTTTGTCAAGATTCCATGCTATGGTAGATATATCAAATTACATCACATATGTTACATTTCGTCGTACTTTCATGACATAACATATTCTTATTATGTTATGTCATGCAAATGAAAGTTTTGGTTGATACCAAAAAAGCATAAAAAATTGTGTATATTGCCCCAGAGGCAAAATTTCGTATTTCAGACTTTGAGTTTAGCAGATATTTACTGTAAGACGTCGTGTAATTGTGCATGGTAAGTAAAAAATTGTGTATCCAACCATTGCGGAGTTATTCATCAAAAACTGTTTCCGCCTGCGACAAAGTTGTCCCAGCGGAACTTTTTTATGCCATGGACGCAGAAGAAAAAAATTAGGTTCAAGAATTAGTGTATAACATGAGGTAATTACATACACATGTATATTTGCTAGCAAATGACCAAACGTTGCCGCAGCGGAAACTTGAATATCCTCGCAGTTTAATGACGAACAAATTTCTTTTATACATACACAATGGGCTAGATGACTATTTAGTCAAATTCTGTTTAGTCCGTCAGTCCGATTATAAAAAAATATTGAACATGTATTTTTTTATTTATTTGTCAAACAAAAATTGAAGAAGATACAATGCATTCAAGTTGCGCGTGACGTCACGCTTTCGTACAATTTGTACTAAATAGTGACTTCGCAAGCCCCTACTCCAAAACTTTGATGCTCTTTATCTTTGTGATCTTTTGTTAATTTAATAAAGCGAAAAATATGTGTCTAGTATTTTTGTAAAATCTAACTGACGGACTAAATAGAATTATAGTTTTTTAATGCAGTCATCATCCCTATTACCTCATGTTATACACTAATTCTTGAACCTATTTTTTTTCTTCTGCATCTATGGCATAAAAAAGTTCCGCTGGGACAACATTGTCGCAGCGGAAACAGTTTTTGATGAAGTAACTCCGCAATGGTTGGATACACTTTTTTTTAAATTACCATGCAAAATTACACGACGTCATACAATAAATATCTAAACTCAAATGATGAAATTCGAACTTTATCGCTGGGGCAATACACACTAAAAAAATCCTTTTTTGAAATACTTAAATTAATTTCTGAAACTTTACTCATATTGCCATCAATTACAAGACTTAATCAGACTGGTTTAACACTTTCTTGGGCAATGGTAAGGCAATGGTACCTTCTGGAATAGTTTTTAGCCATAAGGAAAGAACTATTAAATAAGGTGCCCATGCCCTTTTTGTTTAAAAAAATATCACAATTGAAAAAAATTGTGGGGGTAATCTGCATATTCAACTAGCTAAGAGTTTGAATGTCATATGGCAGTCGCTTTAATGAAATAATAAAAGTCGCTACACCTAAGATCGTGCTCCAAGGAAGACCATAAAAGGAATGGAACATAATGATCTTGTCTGATTTTAGCAATTGGTGCAAATGAAGGCATCAATCCAATGACTGACACACAAACATACTGCGTATATGAAAACCAGCGGTGGAATCCTTTATCGGGGTACACATCAACTGGACTTCCAACCGACCGCTATATGTGGAGCGATATAACAGGAAAACATAAGCGAACGCGGGAACACACCAAATTGCTAAGTCGCCACTGGCACTGGGTAAGTTGTGATCGGCTTTTAGAATATTATTTAGGCTTCTATTTTAAATTCAATGATATCCAAACACGGAAACGTAAATTAATAGGTATATTACCTTTATTTACAGGTGTTTACTTTCATTATTACTTAGATGTAGGTAGGTACTTTCATATACTTCGATAGTATTCGAAAGTTCTAAGCAGTTTCTTGGCAGTTATTCTCGATAGAAAGAAAATTTCGAAATTTGCATAGGCGCCTGCACTGGGCGCCTTAAAGATTTGGGACGGCACTGATAAATTAAATCGATATTTATATTAATGATTTGTTTTTTTAGATATCCGAATGGATGATAGATTACAATACTCCAGGGGGAGTGGACAATGATGGATGGCAATACGCGACTGACTTTCCTGCGCCATATCATGGTAAAAAAATCTTCACGGATTGCGTGCGCAGGCGCCGCTGGTATAGGAAAGCTCAAATTGTTACGGAAGGCCCGTGGGTTCGCGCCGGAAGCACAGCTTTGCTGGATATATCATTATGGGTAATTATTATTATTAAGATGACTCTTTAGGCTATTACGACATTTAAATAAATTTAAAAATTAAATGTAATGAAAATGAATTAGTATAATTTAACTAAAGAGACGCGTGCATGCTTACAAAGTTGTATAGGAGCAAGCGAGAGCTAAGTCATACCTATACAAGTACAAAATACCAATAGTTATTACAAGCACTAGCTATTATGATAAGTAGGTTGACGATACGAAAGTAAAGATACGTATCGGTATGTGTATTCGGTAGTGTACCTTGTCCGCGGATAGTGTTTTGAATGTACAATGTACACTCCTCACAGTTGGGGATGTTGACTGGCAAGTCAATCTAGATACTTTTTATAAGCTGTCAAACACAATCTCTTCATAGATTTTTATGGGCTTGTCAGTTTATGACGTCACTAGTTCGTATAGTCAACTGACTTAAATTAAGCAGTTTTTGTAAAATTTTAAATCGTAGACTCAATATAATTCAAAATCAATAAGGTTTTGCAACGTACTGCGATACTTTCTTATATGAAATTGATATTAAAAATCCTACTAATATTATAAATGCGACGAAAGTTTGTATGTATGGATGTATGTTTGTTACTCTTTCACAAAAAAAAACTACTGAATGGATTTTAATGAAACTCTAGAATAATATAGCTCATACCCCCGTCTAACATATAGGCTATGTTTCATCGATGTACCACGCGAACGAAACCGCGGGCAGAAGCTAGTTAAATATAAACGGTGTCAACATCCCTATTTAAAAAAAAATATCAAATTTTCAGATGCAAAGCTCGTCAGTATTCACCATTAGTTATTGTTAGTTTAATTAGGTTCATTTTTTATTTGCAGAGTAATAGCGAAGAAACAACTGTGTGGGCTATCACACTTGTGGGTGAAGCGATATATCGCACGGGAGTGACAGTTAACATGCCTACAGTATGTACATCTCTACTTTACTTTTCTCTACTCTACTTACTTTTTATGAAGATGTGATCTACGATTTTTGTACTATGAAAGTATAATAAAAATACCTACTTTTGGGAGGGTTAAGTCTAAGTCCTGCTCGATAAGTCGGTACATAAATGTAGTGTTTAAATTCTTTTTTAATTCTCGACAGGGAGTACATTGGGAACACGTAAATAGTCCTCAGTCATTAATTGCAATAAGCTCGTGTAATTATATGATCTGGGCAGTTGGACGCAAAGGAGAATTGTACTTTAGAGAAGGGGCATCAAAAGATAATATTGCAGGCCTCAACTGGAAACTTATAGAAACACCGAAGTCAAATATCCCCTTCAATCAAAAGACCAGCGCAGGCGCTAAGTCAGTGTCGTTAACAAAGAATTCGGCGTGGGTGTTACTTTCAAACGGCACTATTGCAGTTAGAACCGATATAACGCAAAAGACACATGAGGGAAAACAATGGAAATATTTAACAGGTACGGCAGTCATACGGCATTTAGCATATTGCACATTGTTAAATAGTCATATTTATGATTATTATAACATACCTTTTAAATTCAAAATTAGAAGTTTACCTAATTCGTGCAAAAAAGAAGTAACACGTTATCAAATTTTTATTTATTCCTTAATTATATTATGATAATATTCCATTCAAGCACACACATATAGCTGCTAAGAAAATTACGTCAGGATAAGGAATCGTTCTGACTGTTTTATAACGGAAGCCAACCAATAAATGATTGATAAGACATTCTGCAATTAACAAAAGAACCAATGCTCGGCCCACTTATTTGTAGAATAAGTGGAATCATAAATAGTATCACGCGATACGGATTATCAAGACGATAATTTTAAACCACTTATCTAAAAAGTTAGGTATATGCTTTCTACTAAATATTTTCCTTGGAGCTTCTTCTATACAAGGAATAAACAATGTTAGGTATCAATATTGCTATAACAGGATGAAGTGATCAGAGCGTATAATGTCTGAAACTTTGATTTCTGCATTGCGAGGTTAATACTAACGATTATGGTGTGTAAGGTGTGTCATATGGCGCTTGGTTCACTCTGCCTGCCGCGCTTTGGAATTGGCGTGAAGTTAATTTCGTTTAGTTTTATAATTAACCTTAACTATGATGATTTAGTAAAATGAAACTTATCTGTAAATTAGCTGTAATGCAAACCTATGCAAGGAATGTTTCGTTTTTTCTCACCATACACAATACACATTCGTTTGTATTTGGGCAGATTAAACTAATGATTTACTGTGATTGTTTTATCAATTGTTATTTGCTATACTATTTTCATAATTTCAGATTGCGAGATGACGTTTAAGGACGTGTCGAGCATCGAACACGAGGTGTGGGCGGTGTGCGCGGACGGCGGTCTGCACCGGCGCCTGGGCGTGACCGGCGACAACCCGGCCGGCAGCGTCTGGCAGCGCGTGCACTCCGGACCCCTAGTGCACGTATCGGCTAGGGGAAGCTCATTACAATAATATTAGTATCTAGCGCCAAAGAACCAAAGTCTTCGTATAATGATTTTCGAAAAAATTGCACCAAAGAATCACCAAAATAATACGCCTAAAATCGCCAATCGTTTGAACCTTTGGATCCATAATCTTTCTGGAATAGCTTATAATACAACGATATGAAAATCCAGCTTTTAATTGTAGATAATTAGTGTGAGCAATGTGATGACTAAATTTCTTATTACATACAGGTCTAACTAATTATTTTCTTTTTTGATAAATGGAATTACCTATAGACGTAAAATATCCATGATACTTGGATACATACGATAATACTTATGCTATTTTACTTCAGAAAAAATGATAGTCCACTATTGAGATTGCAAAAAAACATTGCTTACGAATTTTTTATTTTGTATAGCAAACTAAAAATGATGAAGATACAACAGGGCTTAAAGCACCCCGTGACGTCACTAGGTGCATAACCTTTTACCATCCAAATGACGTAAAGTGCCCCATTTCAGATCTTTGAAACGCTATATTTTGTCGTTTTTTGAGTACTATATAAAGCAAAAAATGCGTATTCAATATTTTTTGATAATCTAACTTACGAACTATAAAAAAAATTCGAGTAAATACCCTATTGGAAAAATAAATTAAATAAGAGAGTAAAAATATTTGAACATTGTACGCATTATACATTAGATGCTTAATCATTTTACATTGTTTCGTTTTGTATTGATTAGTCGATAATAATATTGCCTGCGGAGAGATGACGTCATCGCGTCACTACCATGGAAATCTCAAAGATAAATATAATATAATAAATAAATATCAGACTATATCACATACATTGATCAGACTCCGAGGTAAGTAGCTTAATCTCTTGTGTTACGGATATCAGAATCAACAGTGGTATTACAAATATATACCTAAATATTCAATATTAACACCCAGACACAGAACAAACACAAGTATTCATCATATGAATGTTTGTCCTGGGTGGAGATCGAACTCACAACTCTGGCGCATGGGGCAGGGTCACTACCGAATGAGCCATCGAGACAACCAGTCAGATAACCCAATTTAGGTTACAACTTTATGGAAAAATGCTTTTATCTTTTTGAGCTGAATGCATTGTATTTATGGAAAGATATAAAGTTGCAAAGAACTAACTTAAATATTTACATATTTCAATCTAAAATTTACATAACGACAGGGGGATACCTACGGCAGTTTTAATTTACTTTAGTGCTATAACTGATGTGCTGTCATTACAACGTTCAATTCATCCCTAAATATGATTATCATAGTTTGCGTTTCGAATAAATCTTTACATAGTATAAAATATAGTCACCGATTTTGTCTGTTCGCTTAGATCTTTTAAGTTACGCAAGAGATGTTAATGCGGTTTTCACCAATATATAGAGTGATTCAAGAGAAGGGTTTATATTGTTGTATGATATATATTTATTCGAAAGCTAGCCAAACTATTCTCACATTTATTCGTAATAGTCAGGGTAATGATGGGTTCATTTATACCTGCACAAATTCGGATTTTTTATCAAATTAATTATTTATTAACTTTGATTTAATTTACTCCTTAACTTTTCTTTGTAACTACATTACTATATATTTTGTAATGAGTTTTCGTTTAACACATGTTAAAGTACAATGTAAGGTAGTAGTTATCGTCTTTTGTTCTTTATAATGCAATGTATACACATATAGAAGACTGAGTTGAAGTGATGAAAATATCAAGAGGCGTTATAATTTAGCTAAAATGCTTTCTTATGTATTTCCTACTAGTGTTATATTTGATTATAGTTTTTTAAAATATTTTTTACTAATATTAAAAAATTACATTCCAAATTACAGAAACGTACCAAATTTTCAGTATTTTACAGTGATTTATAGCTTAGCTATATCATGTTAGTTACTAACTAGCTGAACCTTATTTGTATCTAAAACATATTTTTATATTATAAGCTTAATCAAAAGCAACATAAATAGCTGAACATTTTTAACCTTTATTTCTAAGGATATTAGAAATCAAAGCGGTTTAAATGACAAAATGCAATGCATATATACCTATGTATATGGATTTTCGTAGTCAAGTCTGATGACAGTGATCCGTTTAATACATTTTAAGACTAGCACAAACAGATATTATTACTATTAGCTTCCTTATATTAAGTTATGTTTTATCATCATTCTCTTGCCCTTCTCCCAGTTCATCTGGGGTCGGCGCAGCATGTCTTCCTTATAATTAAGGAAGACATCCTATTAAGTTATGTTTAAAATAGGTAAAATATCTTAATTAGTAAGTTTACCAAACTAATTTGGGACTCGAATTTTTACAATCTTTTATTTATCTAAACATTGCATAACTTTGCCAGATTTTATGACTTTCTGTTTTTCCTTCTCCTCGGCGGCGTCGGGTTGTGCTGCTTGTGACTTAGGTTTTTTGTGTAAAATAGTTCAGTTTTTGATACGTAAGTATATTAATTTCCAACAAATTGTAACATTTTTAGTAATATATTTTTATATGTAAAGTTATGTGCAATGTTTTATAATCCAATGTACCAATCGAAAACTATGTTTTCCATTATTTACAACCTGTACGACTGCTATATTTGCCTTGTCGACATTTCGTAGCAAGACACACTGTGGTTTGATGGAAAACGCTTTATGAATTAAAAAGATGAGATAAAATATAACCGTTAAGTCCCCATAAGCTGTAATGTTATCCGAGTCTAGTTTATATTGATTTTACAGGGAAATTACAGTGAATGCGTTAGAAATGCCCACAACATGGAATTTCTATCTCTGTGGCTTTTTATACACGAGCGCGAATCCTAGTAATTAAGTCTAGTTCATCATACTTGATCTTGAACATACACGAGTATGATATTTAAACTGGCAGTGATGTTATTTATTATTTTCTAGTCATTAATTGCGGCGCTGTCTCTATTCCATGTATTTTAAGTGTAAATATTTTAAACAAATATATTTAAAACATACATAGGTATACCTATATCTGAGCGGTAGCTTGTGCTTGACATTAAACATATTTAATGAAATATTTTATGTTTTATTTATCATCCACCTACACGTATTGATCGCTACTAAATTCATTAGGTGCGTCGATTGATTTCGAGTTGATCCAATAGGCATAAACTGATGATGACTGCTATATTTATGTAAATATAGCTATGGACGCTATGGTCAACCTGATTCTTCACGAAAACGAACCAATTTCATTAGTGTTTCAAGACCCTTACAGCCATGCAACAGGTATCTAGGTAGGGGAGAGGGGGCAAGATGGGGTGCTTAACGTTTAAAGCACAATCAGCTTTGGTAATCAGTCTTTCATTACAGAAGTATCATACCAACATTTGTATAATAATTGAATTATATACCTACATAAAAAAGCGGGAACCGCCCCATCACCCCGTCTTGCCCCCTGGGTAGGGCAAGATGGTATATATATATGTGGTGTATATATATATGTCGACCAATGAAGACTGGCTACTTGGTTGCTCGGACGTATAATCAACTGAAGTTGTTAAGAGGGTCGCTTCGTTCAGAACTGCTGTTGTAGATACAGTTATTGCTTCAGTAGCCGGTATAACCTCAGCTTGCGGAATATCAGTTGTCAACGATGGTGCGAAATCAGCTTTAGAAAAGACTGATGGATCATATGGCCAAATACCACACTTTTTAAATCCGTTTACTGCTGTTAACATTGTAGAGGCCTGTATGAAAGCCTTTCCAAAAATTTCTGCTAATTGTCTGACTGTCGCAACCATTCCTGGATTACTACGTAGCCAAGCTGTGATTTGCTGATCGTAATACGTACTCAATGGTCTCATGTATGCAACGTCAGCAACCTGAAGGCGGTGAGAGGCAAGATGGGGTACCCTAGTACCCCATCTTGCCCTTCCGATCCAATTTCGATTTATAAAAGAATATCAAAGAAACAACGGTCACTACAGATTTAAACAAAATATTACCTGTTAGCGTAATCACTGGCTCACTACAATAACTTTACGTGATATTTGAATTGGTGATATTTACTATGTTATCATGACCTATTCTCAATCACAAAATGACAAGCAATTTACCAAAAAATAGTTTTTTGTCGTTAAAATTTTTGTAACGTGGTTTCACTGCTGCTATTACCTGGCTACTACTAGGTGTCATGGCGGCCTGGTGACACGCGCTTGGACAAACGTGATTGGTTGTTTAGATCGGCCAATAGAGCCGGTACCCCGTCTTACCCGTCACCCCGTCTTGCCCCCCCTTCCCCTACCCACCTACCTGTTTGATTTTCCTTTCGTCCTACTGATGGAACGAACGGGAATAATCACTTTTATTTGTCTCGGTGCGGGAATCGAACCTACGCCCCTTAAATTCGACGCGACGACTTTAAAAGTATAGAAAATCTATTGCATCTAGGTATAAGATGCGCCGGGGTCGTGTGTATTGCCCTAGAGGAAAATGTTTAAATTTCATAATTTGAGTATAACAGATATTTAGTGTATGACGTCGTATAATTGGGCATTTACACGACGTCATACACTAAATATCTGCTAAACTCAAAGTATGAAATTAGAACGTTTTCCGCTGGGGCAATACACACGTTTTAAATATGGCTTTCGTACATAACCCGACCGTGTTCGGACGGCAACAAAAAAGCGGCCTCAGCGGAATCAGTTTTTGATGAATAACTCCGCAATAGTGGACGCACAAATTATGCACCATTACACTTACCATGCACCATTACACGACGTTATACACTAAATATCTTCTGAACTCAAAGTATGAAATTCGAACTTTTTCCGCTGGGGCAATACACACGATAAAACTGGGCTGGGTTAGATGGAAAATTGTGTAAAAGTATTGACAAGTGGCTAGTTCGTCGCCTACACAATCACACACCACACCCAAAACCCCGATATAACCATTAGTCGCCTTTAATGACATGCTAGACAAGGGACACAGATGATGGCACATTCTTTTTATCATTTCACCGCAGACCAACATGGGAGCAGTGACAGTCCCAATTCACTTTAATGTTGAAATACCAGTATTTCAACATTGAAATTACTTAATAACACTCCGGTGTCAGGAAGTTGGCAGTGTAGGTATTAACAGCGTCCTTTGCCTCGAACTCTCCCTCCGGTCATGTTGGATTACCGTCTCACGGGACTATATGAGTGAAGGAACAGAGAGTGCATCTGTGTTTGCACAGACGCTTGTGTACTATAATATCTCCTGCGTAGTTGGTTTATCCTCGTTTAGCCTTGTCTAGGAGGGCCTAAATCGTGTGCACCACGCGCGCATTACGCGCGAGTCCAGGATGCTATTCCTTAGCATCTCGACTCGCGTCGGCGCTCTGGGTTGCGTCCAGTAAATGCGCAAACGTGACTGCGAGTGGCTGGAGGACTTATTAAAAAATAACAATATCTTTATATACCCAGCCCACGACCGACACGACAGACGAGACATTCGTTAACAAATACCATGCCCCGCGACAGACTGACCGACTTCTTCCCTTTGCGCCGCACCTGTAAGCCGCACCCGCTCGCTGGCAGACTCACTGGGCTTCCCCAACGTGTTCCACCTGGTAAGTCCGACCGCACCGAGGGTGCGCCGGATAGCACAAGGGGAGGACACTCACGCCGAGAGGCCCACGCTACCCCGGGCTTGAAGAGCTCGGGAGAAACAGCCCGGGCAAAGAGCACCCCGCTCGAGGCCCGAAGCCGCCCCCAGGGGCGAAGATACCCGACGACGACGACGACTGCGAGTACGCATATTTAGAGATAATGGAGCGGCAAAATGTTAATACGGGATTGTTTGTAGACGAAGTCATGAATAAAAGTCAGTCAGTCATTTTAATATTATACATGAAATAAAACACATTTCACGATGTAAGCACATCATCTATTTATTTAACACTTTCACAGACACTTTGATAATCCCAAGTTATTAATTTAGTCAACTAGTGATGTAATAAACTTGTGTACGAATTACAAGCATTTAAAAAATACTACGCAAAAAAAATACCTGTCATACAGTAAATACTAATGGGCTATGTAATTAGATTTCTACTTGATGTTGTGTCTACAGTTCAAAACCTGATTAAAATACATTTACATGTTAAAAAACTGAATACGAATTCAGTATAAGACCATAATAATAATGCCTGAAGAAAAGCCAATGAACAATTTATTACATCACTAAAATATAGAATATTATGAAATATAGACTAAAGCTTAAAAATAAACAAGTTAACTTCTTGACATATGTCATAGACTGAGGCAATTTACAACAAATAGTCTAATTCGTATCTAAGATAATGATTATTGGGATCATTTTGTATTCTGGGATAGCCGGCAACTAGTGCGTCCTGTCCTCCTATGTACAGAGTGTTATAGATTTTCCAGTAGACGTCCCGAACTTTTCGCGCAGGATGAAACAAACCCTGAAAGATAAAATATTATAATATCTTTATCTATTTTGAAATCGACAGTATCACTTAAACATATATTTAGATTACATAAAGGAATATCATAATAAAATCTCTTGAAAAAGAGACTCTCTCCATGGAGTTGGCGGGCTACCCCTTCGGCGCGATGATATGATGTACATACTATTATAGAGCACTTGTAGGACATTACTGTATATAGCCACTTCGAGTTTAAAATAGACTACATACCACGCCTGTAATCCCCGCATTCAAAGAGCTCAACCACATTCAGTCAAAAATAAAATTGAGCCGAGTAGGAAATTTAAAAAAAATATTAACTTCATAGTGGTACCTGTAAAGCGTACTGAAGAATCTTTACGGGTCCAAGAGCGACTCTCATCCCTTCTACGGCGTCCATGAACGCCTGCACGAGATGCGGCGAGGTCTCGAATATGTTCGGCCACACGTGGTTCAGCAAGTGTACTAATGCGTCTTCACACCCAAAACCGTAGACACCCAACGCCATGTGTTTTATCGCGGCACACGCTGTTTGCCGATGAACAAGGTCTCTGAAATATACATTGGCTTATTACTGCACTTAAATTTTTACATACATACATAATGTCACGCCCTTTCCATGGGGGTAGAGATCATATCCTTCCATTTGCTACGATCTTGGCACACACCTTTCGCTTCTTCTACATTCATAAGTCTTTTCATACAGGCTTGTCGGTTAAGGATGCTCTTTACCCGACCTTTTATTTATTTTATTTATTTATTAATTTATTTTAAGCAAAAAAAATATTAAACAACAATATTGGCCCATATAATATATACTTTAAGTCCAACATATGTAAATAATATTATAAAAACTTTAATATGCTAAGTAACACGTAGGGTCTGCGACGTGTGGCGCGCGTTGTCTACCGGAAGTCGTCCCCGGAACTTCCGAAATACGACTCCCTGCGGCCAGAAGTCCTCCTTCGCCAGGTGATGTGTCGGCACTCGCAGCTCAAATGAGTTGAAGTTCACTTTGTGGGGCGGTTCAAGCCTTTCGACCCTCAGGTTGAAGTTCGTCTTCTTCACGACGTAGTTTACGAGATCTTGAACCCTCGTAGACCAGTGCAGTCGGGACACATACAGCTGCGTCGAGAGTACTTCAGAGCGCAGAGTTTGTTCCGGCCTAACCGATGCGGTGTCGTGATGGTTACGGCTGGAGGGTTTCCTCTTTCTCCTCCTCATCACACTAATCTTTCGGTGGCCACAGTTTCGATCACAGGTTATTCCCCGAAGTATTTGTGTTCCGCGACGGTGGAGCGGCGGCGGCTGCGTAGGCTCCGGTCGGGGTGTTCGCGCCTGCACTTGGCGTCAGGTCCGCAGGGGCGGGGCGGGCGCGGGGCGTCGCGCTCGGCAACAGCTGACGGCGACCACTCTAACATCGCCGCGTCAAAACTGCCGATGGATGCATTTTGCGCCCCGCGACGCATGTTTACGTTAGAGGCCACGGGTGACCTACTTACTGAATTTATTTCGTAATGATAATAATTCGGCACGCAAATCGCAGATGGTAGATTCCGAAGCCTCTACTTTCAACTGCATCTCGACTAGGCTCGCTTTAAGGGCTGTGATGTCCTTCAGCAGCCTGATGACGTCGACGTGGTCGAAGGTGACAGGGGGCAGTTTGTGCATCTCTTTCACCACAAACGCTGGCACGTCGTCTGGGTCAGTCTCCTTCAGCAACGTGATGATGTCTTGAAGAGTTTTCTCACCTTTTTCGTCCCTTCTGCGAAACGGCATCTTGTCCGCCTTGCTAGCGTCTTGTAGAGCAGCACCTTGCCACTGCTAATCTCCACTTATTTAAAGTTAGATTTGCAGATCTGCACGGTGCTGACCTCGTCTATTGTATCAAAGGTGTGTTGAATAAACGCCAACAACTAATTGACTTAGAGTTGCTCGGAACCCATAGCAATGGTAGCGGGCAGCGGCTGGGCCGCGCAAGTCGCGATTTAATTAATTAAATTGAATCTGTGCTAAGTTGCGGACGCGATGATTGCTGAGCGTGCATCGGACTGTACTGTGATTTTTTGACTGTTTATAAACAAACAATAACATTACATCACGCCCATAATTCTTGAAGGGGTAGGCAGAGTCGAAGGGGCAGCAGGCCCCTTTAACCAAATTCAGCCAAAAACAAAACTGGGCTGGGTTAGATGGAAAATTGTGAAAAAATAGTGACAAGTGGCTAGCTCGTCGCCTACACAATCACATACCCACAACCCCATATACCATTAGTCGCCTTTTACGACATGCTAGGCAAGTTTCATGACTGTTTATTAGTGCTTTATTTTTAGTACCTTTATTAATGCTTTATTTTTGTACTGAATAAGATAGATCTAACAGAAACAGTATTTTCTTCAATATTTCAATCCTAGGTTTTTATTGTTCTCTTATTTTTACGTTATAGTGAAGTTGCACTATGTTAAATGATATAATTAAAGATTAATACATTTATTTAGGTTGACAAACAATAAATGCAAATTAATTAGAAAAGAAGGCGAGATAGTAATTTTTCTTATGTACTATGAATAATGCTATACGTTCTGGTTTATATACCTTAATATATATATATATATTGAATAAGACACCATATTAAAAAAACATTTTAAGTTTATCTTAAAATCTATATCTATTCATGAAAATATGAATATGGTAATAGTATGTATAGTTACCTGTCCATAAGAGCATCTTCCAGTAACGGGCAAACGGCATAGATGTAGTCCTTGCCCATTTCACCAATATATTCGAACAAGAAAGACAATGATTTTAGAACACCATTTTGAACATTTAATTCTGGAACTCTGTATTCATTCATCAAAGCCGGTAGTACTGTGAATGGTGAACACGTTTCTGCCACAATGGCAATAGCAACAGTGGTGCAGACTCTGAAAAATTAACATTAAATGTAAAAAATCTATAAAAACCCTAATAGTCTCAGAACATAATTTTTATCTTATATTTTTATTCACTTACCGATTTTGACGTTCTTGAACTTTCAGGTTATTTAAAAGCGTGGCCAATACATCGTGAGGACCAATAGCTTTTGCGATATAACCAAACGTGTTGACTGTAGCTCGCCTGATAGCTTTCTTGTGGGCCTTTAACAACTCCAATAATTCGAAACATATTCTCATCCATTCTCGTGCAGACACGAACTCAGGACCTCTATCAGCGATACGCCCAACCAAATCTATACAATTTTCTTGCACTTTCTCATGTCTACGGAAATACAAACACAATTATTTGTCAATATGCTTAAATAAAATAATTATATATTTATTAATTTATATACACAGATACTTAAGTAAAAATATAATATTTAGGTAAATACCTGTTTTTTAAAATTGGTGTTAGCCTGGGCAGCAAGTCCTTTATTGGTGGCGTCATTTTGGTCATACCAATAACATTTACAATAGCTTTTAAAGCTCCCAAAATAGAACCAAGCACTTCAGGATATTCTTCACCCAAATATTCATATAACACTACACCCAGATGTCCCATCAGTTTTTCCTACAAAAAGTTTAAATTATAATAGAAAATTTACCAAATATATTTTTTCAAGGTTTAAAAAGGGGATGTTTTAAATACTGTTTTTAAAGATACTATATTTATCGTTTATTTGAAAATAATATAAAAATTAAGGAGGGTACCAACAACATATAACGAGGAGATAAGGAAAGGTCATCTGTGACATCACATCACACATCATTTTATTTAAGAATACTTATTTACCTCTTGACATGTTTTCATAACAACTGCTATTCTGGAAATCAGATCGGCAGCCTGCTGACGAACTTTAGCCGATTTGTTATTCATTCGCCACAAAATGATACCACAAATTTGCGGTAAGTAGGGCTTTACGCGTTTTCCCAATTGATTGACTATGGTACCAAAACCATTTAACATCACCACATCCTGAAACACATACCATTACATTATATTACGTCACGGTTATTCTCGAAGGGTAGCAGAGATCACATCTGTTCATTCATGCATACCTTTGACTTCTTTTTATGAATGCTCGTCAGTGGGGTTACTTTATAGGGTTACTTACAGCTCATTCACACGAGGATGATTCGTGTTTTATGACGTATCGTCTCTTTCACGATTTGTTTTTTTTTTACGGTGGCTATGCTTTTAACCCAGTGTTCACACGCATCACGAATCGTGAAAAATTACGGACAAGTCTGAAATCCCCTATTGTCTTTTAAAAATCACGTTCGTCAAAAACCACGATTCGTGAAGTTTTTGTGATGGATCCCTCTCCTCCTGGATGACGGATCCCGTGTGAATGAGCTCTTACCTAGGCTTTTTAAACCAAACAGTTTTTAGAGAAGTTTTATTTACTATTTACAATATTTGCTTTGCTAATGATACTTACTTCAGTTGTCTGTTCTTGGAATGCGTAAAGAATACCGTCAATTAATGCCTCTTCCAATTTCGAATCAATATCAGCTGCACCCAAATTTGCCAGGATTTTTTCTATAGATTCCATCACCATTTTTCTGTACTGCTCGTTATCATCTTTCAAGTCGTCAACAATACGATTTATTATTTCGGACGCACCAACCTGTCATAAAACAAAAACCCATACAATTTTATATATAAATTATGGATACATAAAACATAACATCTATGCGTACTACACACTTACCTTATTTGCAATTTCAACAGTGGTGTCGACAAGTTGTCGATAATTACGTCTATCAAGTGCCATGCGATGGTTCCAAAAGTGTTTAAAGAAGTGTGGCAAAATCTCATCCATTATATACTGTGGCTCTACACCATCTGTACCGCAACACTGCTTCACTACCTGAACAAGTTTAATCCGTTAATTTGTATATGTAACCTGCAATGTGTATAATTCGGGTATCTATACAATACCTAGACATTGTATACAATACCGGGGCCGTTCAGGCAATGTATAAAATTTTATGATTTTTTGCGCGTATTTTATACTTTACCTACGTATTGTATAGAATTCCTAGGAATTGTATAGAATACCTATTGAAACGCGGGCAACGTATGCAATAGGGTGATAGGCTAGTCTAATTTAGAGCTTTTTGTAAAAAAAAGTTTGGTTTTTAAAAAAAAGTTTAGGTTGGGTTATTATCCAATGACGAAATGACGAACTAGCATGCCGTCAAAAGTTAATTGTGCTACGAGCTATTTGCTTTTATTTTACTTTTATTTGGCCACGGACTAGTAAAAAAAGAAGGACTCCACGCTGTCATACTATAGCGTGAAGCCACGTTTATGCATGTGTGAGTGAGATACCTATGGATATCAGATATCGGATATCTGTCATTTGGAGCACTTATTATGTCAAAGTGTGACGTAAGTTGCGTGTCAAGGTGGAGCACCTGAGGAGCTTCAAAGTCAAGTTAGTGGCGCGAAGTCCTTCTTTTTTTACTAGTCCGTGGATTTGGCTAACAGTGGTAAAAAAGGCGTACTGAACTTTGCGTTATACTATTCCAGTAAGATCCCAGGACCGTACTGACAAAGTTTGTCGCATAAGAACACACACTTTTATATACATTACCTGACGTACTTTGGGTATTACACAATACCTAGGTAAAAAAAATAAATGTGTAAACTTAATTGTGTGTTTCACTTACTTTCAATACAATCTTTTTCATTTCTTCGTCTGGCGACTGAAATTCACGAATCAGAATCAACATCACTTCCCGTGTGTAGTAGTTGGCGTATTCGGCGTCCATGAGAGGGATAAGATAGCCAATCGCCTTCAAGAAAGCCGCTAGACCTTTTCCGCGATGAGTCCGAATACCCTTCCAAAGCGGTTTGAGGACCGAATCGAAGGACTCGATACCGTATGGGGTGGCAGCTTCAGCCAAAGCTGCGCTAGCTAAAGCGGTAATCGTGCGAACTTTTTGCTGCTCGTCGACCAGACCTACAGCGAAATACGATTAAATACGAAATATTTTTAACAGCAGAGCGATTCAAACAATATTTAACTAGGTTTCGGATAGTCATGGTTAAATTATAAGAATTCAGCTGTAACAAGATTTCTATGGAATCTAAATATTTATTAAAACAAAAATATATATGAACAAAAGCATAACATTTGATCTCTTAGTCTTATTTCATCTAATTTCACAAAACAATATCTATTCAATATGGACTTACCATGTTCAATAATTTCTACCAGGGATTTCAAATGTGGCAAGATAGCACAACCCATGAGAATAGCAATTTGTTGTACAATCTTGATTCCTGTATGTCTAGCTTGCCAGGACTTTTTAGACCTGCATACAGCCTTTAAGAATGGCAGCAATGATGGAATACCTACATATAACAGAAAAAGTAGTTAGTTTATTACATATTATAAAAAGTATATTAAATTTATACATTGTTAATAAATCTTGGGTGACTAACCTAAGGCAGATGCTACAACTGCAAATGCCCTGGCCGTGGTATTTCGCACATACTCGTCAATATTATCAATATCAGGTCTCATTGTAGAAATCATAGTAGCTAAACCAGCTGCTTTTGCGAGATTTGAAATGATCTCACGACCCTCAACACGCGCGTAGTAATCTTCGTCAATGAGGAGAGGTTCAATTACGACTAATATCTGAGAAATAAATGGTATTGGTTAATTCATTTCCACAATAATTATGAAGAAATAATCTAACTAAACTATAACTTACTTTATGCACATAGGGACGAACTAAATCGTCTAGCTTGTATAGAATCCTGTCAATGACTTTTACTAATAAATGGCGTTCTTGATCCTCAAGAGTAGGACTCATTAAAAGAGGCAGAATCTGATTGAATAATGGTCCCGCTCCGAATTCTCGAGCCTTGTCTGTTATCTGGCGAAGCGCGGCTTTACACATTGGTGGGGTGCCATTCTAAAACATAATATATAAAATAATAAAATATCATATCAAAGTATCAA